>CAXARG010000168.1:0-433080 GCA_963971235.1 Cryptus armator
GCCATTCCATGCCAGTCCATGCCAGTCCATGCCAGTCCATGCCATTCCATGCCATTCCATGCCATTCCATGCCACTCAATGCGGTGCCATGCCGTGCCATGCCGTGCCATGCCGGTGCCATGCCGTGCCATGCCGGTGCCATGCCGGTGCCATGCCGGTGCCATGCCGTGCCATGCCGGTGCCATGCCGTGCCATGCCGGTGCCATGCCGTGCCATGCCGGTGCCATGCCGGTGCCATGCCGTGCCATGCCGGTGCCATGCCGGTGCCATGCCGTGCCATGCCGGTGCCATGCCGTGCCATGCCATTCCATGCCATTCCATGCCATTCCATGCCATTCCATGCCATTCCATGCCATTCCATGCCATTCCATGCCATTCCATGCCATTCCATGCCATTCCATGCCATTCCATGCCATTCCATGCCATTCCATGCCATTCCATGCCATTCCATGCCATTCCATGCCATTCCATGCCATTCCATGCCATTCCATGCCATTCCATGCCATTCCATGCCATTCCATGCCATTCCATGCCATTCCATGCCATTCCATGCCATTCCATGCCATTCCATGCCATTCCATGCCATTCCATGCCATTCCATGCCATTCCATGCCATTCCATGCCATTCCATGCCATTCCATGCCATTCCATGCCATTCCATGCCATTCCATGCCATTCCATGCCATTCCATGCCATTCCATGCCATTCCATGCCATTCCATGCCATTCCATGCCATTCCATGCCATTCCATGCCATTCCATGCCATTCCATGCCATTCCATGCCATTCCATGCCATTCCATGCCATTCCATGCCATTCCATGCCATTCCATGCCATTCCATGCCATTCCATGCCATTCCATGCCATTCCATGCCATTCCATGCCATTCCATGCCATTCCATGCCGTGCCATGCCGGTGCCATGCCGTGCCATGCCGGTGCCATGCCGTGCCATGCCGGTGCCATGCCGTGCCATGCCGTGCCATGCCGGTGCCATGCCATTCCATGCCATTCCATGCCATTCCATGCCATTCCATGCCATTCCATGCCATTCCATGCCATTCCATGCCATTCCATGCCATTCCATGCCATTCCATGCCATTCCATGCCATTCCATGCCATTCCATGCCATTCCATGCCATTCCATGCCATTCCATGCCATTCCATGCCATTCCATGCCATTCCATGCCATTCCATGCCATTCCTTGCCATTCCATGCCATTCCATGCCATTCCATGCCATTCCATGCCATTCCATGCCATTCCATGCCATTCCATGCCATTCCATGCCATTCCATGCCATTCCATGCCATTCCATGCCATTCCATGCCATTCCATGCCATTCCATGCCATTCCATGCCATTCCATGCCATTCCATGCCATTCCATGCCATTCCATGCCATTCCATGCCATTCCATGCCATTCCATGCCATTCCATGCCATTCCATGCCATTCCATGCCATTCCATGCCATTCCATGCCATTCCATGCCATTCCATGCCATTCCATGCCATTCCATGCCATTCCATGCCATTCCATGCCATTCCATGCCATTCCATGCCATTCCATGCCATTCCATGCCATTCCATGCCATTCCATGCCATTCCATGCCATTCCATGCCATTCCATGCCATTCCATGCCATTCCATGCCATTCCATGCCATTCCATGCCATTCCATGCCGTGCCATGCCGGTGCCATACCGTGCCATGCCGGTGCCATGCCGTGCCATGCCGGTGCCATGCCGTGCCATGCCGTGCCATGCCGGTGCCATGCCGTGCCATGCCGGTGCCATGCCGTGCCATGCCGGTGCCATGCCGTGCCATGCCGGTGCCATGCCGTGCCATGCCGGTGCCATGCCGTGCCATGCCGGTGCCATGCCGTGCCATGCCGGTGCCATGCCGTGCCATGCCGGTGCCATGCCGTGCCATGCCGGTGCCATGCCGTGCCATGCCGTGCCATGCCGTGCCATGCCGTGCCATGCCGTGCCATGCCGGTGCCATGCCGTGCCATGCCGGTGCCATGCCGTGCCATGCCGGTGCCATGCCGTGCCATGCCGTGCCATGCCGGTGCCATGTCGTGCCATGCCGGTGCCATACCGTGCCATGCCGTGCCATGCCGTGCCATGCCGGTGCCATGCCGGTGCCATGCCGTGCCATGCCGGTGCCATGCCGTGCCATGCCGGTGCCATGCCGTGCCATGCGGTGCCATGCCATTCCATGCCATTCCATGCGGTGCCATGCCATTCCATGCCATTCCATGCCATTCCATGCCATTCCACGCCATTCCATGCCATTCCACGCCATTCCATGCCATTCCATGCCATTCCATGCCATTCCATGCCATTCCATGCCATTCCATGCCATTCCATGCCATTCCATGCCATTCCATGCCATTCCATGCCATTCCATGCCATTCCATGCCATTCCATGCCATTCCATGCCATTCCATGCCATTCCATGCCATTCCATGCCATTCCATGCCATTCAATGCCGTGCCATGCCGTGCCATGCCGTGCCATGCCGTGCCATGCCGTGCCATGCCGGTGCCATGCCGGTGCCATGCCGGTGCCATGCCGTGCCATGCCGGTGCCATGCCGTGCCATGCCGTGCCATGCCGGTGCCATGCCGTGCCATGCGGTGCCATGCCGTTCCATGCCATTCCATGCCATTCCATGCCATTCCATGCCATTCCATGCCATTCCATGCCATTCCATGCCATTCCATGCCATTCCATGCCATTCCATGCCATTCCATGCCATTCCATGCCATTCCATGCCATTCCATGCCATTCCATGCCATTCCATGCCATTCCATGCCAGTCCATGCCAGTCCATGCCATTCCATGCCATTCCATGCCATTCCATGCCATTCCATGCCACTCAATGCGGTGCCATGCCGTGCCATGCCGGTGCCATGCCGTGCCATGCTGGTGCCATGCCGTGCCATGCCGGTGCCATGCCGTGCCATGCCGTGCCATGCCGGTGCCATGCCGTGCCATGCCGGTGCCATGCCGTGCCATGCCGTGCCATGCCGGTGCCATGCCGTGCCATGCCGGTGCCATGCCGTGCCATGCCGGTGCCATGCCGTGCCATGCCGGTGCCATGCCGTGCCATGCCGGTGCCATGCCGTGCCATGCCGGTGCCATGCCGTGCCATGCCGGTGCCATGCCGTGCCATGCCGTGCCATGCCGGTGCCATGCCGTGCCATGCCGGTGCCATGCCGTGCCATGCCGCTGCCATGCCGTGCCATGCCGCTGCCATGCCGTGCCATGCCGCTGCCATGCCGTGCCATGCCGGTGCCATGCCGTGCCATGCCATTCGATGCCATTCCATGCCATTCCATGTCATTCCATGCCATTCCATGCCATTCCATGCCATTCCATGCCATTCCATGCCATTCCATGCCATTCCATGCCATTCCATGCCATTCCATGCCATTCCATGCCATTCCATGCCATTCCATGCCATTCCATGCCATTCCATGCCATTCCATGCCATTCCATGCCATTCCATGCCATTCCATGCCATTCCATGCCATTCCATGCCATTCCATGCCATTCCATGCCATTCCATGCCATTCCATGCCATTCCATGCCATTCCATGCCATTCCATGCCATTCCATGCCATTCCATGCCATTCCATGCCATTCCATGCCATTCCATGCCATTCCATGCCATTCCATGCCACTCAACGCGGTGCCATGCCGTGCCATGCCGGTGCCATGCCGTGCCATGCCGGTGCCATGCCGTGCCATGCCGGTGCCATGCCGTGCCATGCCGGTGCCATGCCGTGCCATGCCGGTGCCATGCCGTGCCATGCCGGTGCCATGCCGTGCCATGCCGGTGCCATGCCGTGCCATGCCGTGCCATGCCGGTGCCATGCCGTGCCATGCCGGTGCCATGCCGTGCCATGCCGTGCCATGCCGGTGCCATGCCGTGCCATGCCGTGCCATGCCGTGCCATGCCGGTGCCATGCCGTGCCATGCCGGTGCCATGCCGTGCCATGCCGGTGCCATGCCGTGCCATGCCGGTGCCATGCCGTGCCATGCCGTGCCATGCCGTGCCATGCCGTGCCATGCGGTGCCATGCCATTCGATGCCATTCCATGCCATTCCATGCCATTCCATGCCATTCCATGCCATTCCATGCCATTCAATGCCGTGCCATGCCGTGCCATGCCGTGCCATGCCGTGCCATGCCGTGCCATGCCGTGCCATGCCGTGCCATGCCGTGCCATGCCGTGCCATGCCGTGCCATGCCGTGCCATGCCGTGCCATGCCGTGCCATGCCGTGCCATGCCGTGCCATGCCGTGCCATGCCGTGCCATGCCGTGCCATGCCGTGCCATGCCGTGCCATGCCGTGCCATGCCGTGCCATGCCGTGCCATGCCGTGCCATGCCGTGCCATGCCGTGCCATGCCGTGCCATGCCGTGCCATGCCGTGCCATGCCGTGCCATGCCGTGCCATGCCGTGCCATGCCGTGCCATGCCGTGCCATGCCGTGCCATGCCGTGCCATGCCGTGCCATGCCGTGCCATGCCGTGCCATGCCGTGCCATGCCGTGCCATGCCGTGCCATGCCGTGCCATGCCGTGCCATGCCGGTGCCATGCCGGTGCCATGCCGATGCCATGCCGGTGCCATGCCGATGCCATGCCGGTGCCATGCCGATGCCATGCCGGTGCCATGCCGGTGCCATGCCGATGCCATGCCGGTGCCATGCCGATGCCATGCCGGTGCCATGCCGATGCCATGCCGGTGCCATGCCGATGCCATGCCGGTGCCATGCCGATGCCATGCCGGTGCCATGCCGATGCCATGCCGGTGCCATGCCGATGCCATGCCGGTGCCATGCCGATGCCATGCCGGTGCCATGCCGATGCCATGCCGGTGCCATGCCGATGCCATGCCGGTGCCATGCCGATGCCATGCCGGTGCCATGCCGATGCCATGCCGGTGCCATGCCGATGCCATGCCGGTGCCATGCCGATGCCATGCCGGTGCCATGCCGATGCCATGCCGGTGCCATGCCGATGCCATGCCGGTGCCATGCCGATGCCATGCCGGTGCCATGCCGATGCCATGCCGGTGCCATGCCGATGCCATGCCGGTGCCATGCCGATGCCATGCCGGTGCCATGCCGATGCCATGCCGGTGCCATGCCGGTGCCATGCCGATGCCATGCCGGTGCCATGCCGATGCCATGCCGGTGCCATGCCGATGCCATGCCATTCCATGCCATTCCATGCCATTCCATGCCATTCCATGCCATTCCATGCCATTCCATGCCATTCCATGCCATTCCATGCCATTCCATGCCATTCCATGCCATTCCATGCCATTCCATGCCATTCCATGCCATTCCATGCCATTCCATGCCATTCCATGCCATTCCATGCCATTCCATGCCATTCCATGCCATTCCATGCCATTCCATGCCATTCCATGCCATTCCATGCCATTCCATGCCATTCCATGCCATTCCATGCCATTCCATGCCATTCCATGCCATTCCATGCCATTCCATGCCATTCCATGCCATTCCATGCCATTCCATGCCATTCCATGCCATTCCATGCCATTCCATGCCATTCCATGCCATTCCATGCCATTCCATGCCATTCCATGCCATTCCATGCCATTCCATGCCATTCCATGCCATTCCATGCCATTCCATGCCATTCCATGCCATTCCATGCCATTCCATGCCATTCCATGCCATTCCATGCCATTCCATGCCATTCCATGCCGTGCCATGCCGGTGCCATGCCGTGCCATGCCGGTGCCATGCCGTGCCATGCCGGTGCCATGCCGTGCCATGCCGGTGCCATGCCGTGCCATGCCGGTGCCATGCCGTGCCATGCCGGTGCCATGCCGTGCCATGCCGGTGCCATGCCGTGCCATGCCGGTGCCATGCCGTGCCATGCCGGTGCCATGCCGTGCCATGCCGGTGCCATGCCGTGCCATGCCGGTGCCATGCCGTGCCATGCCGTGCCATGCCGTGCCATGCCGTGCCATGCCGTGCCATGCCGGTGCCATGCCGTGCCATGCCGGTGCCATGCCGTGCCATGCCGGTGCCATGCCGTGCCATGCCGTGCCATGCCGGTGCCATGCCGTGCCATGCCGGTGCCATACCGTGCCATGCCGTGCCATGCCGTGCCATGCCGGTGCCATGCCGTGCCATGCCGGTGCCATGCCATTCCATGCCATTCCATGCCATTCCATGCCATTCCATGCCATTCCATGCCATTCCATGCCATTCCATGCCATTCCATGCCATTCAATGCCATTCCATGCCATTCCATGCCATTCCATGCCATTCCATGCC
The DNA here is from genome assembly GCA_963971235.1 of Cryptus armator. NCBI lineage: Eukaryota > Metazoa > Arthropoda > Insecta > Hymenoptera > Ichneumonidae > Cryptus > Cryptus armator. Next base: position 6,322 of record CAXARG010000168.1, read on the forward strand.
ATTCCATGCCATTCCATGCCATTCCATGCCATTCCATGCCATTCCATGCCATTCCATGCCATTCCATGCCATTCCATGCCATTCCATGCCATTCCATGCCATTCCATGCCATTCCATGCCATTCCATGCCATTCCATGCCATTCCATGCCATTCCATGCCATTCCATGCCATTCCATGCCATTCCATGCCATTCCATGCCATTCCATGCCATTCCATGCCATTCCATGCCATTCCATGCCATTCCATGCCATTCCATGCCATTCCATGCCAGTCCATGCCAGTCCATGCCAGTCCATGCCATTCCATGGCATTCCATGCCATTCCATGCCACTCAACGCGGTGCCATGCCGTGCCATGCCGGTGCCATGCCGTGCCATGCCGGTGCCATGCCGTGCCATGCCGGTGCCATGCCGTGCCATGCCGGTGCCATGCCGTGCCATGCCGGTGCCATGCCGTGCCATGCCGGTGCCATGCCGTGCCATGCCGTGCCATGCCGGTGCCATGCCGTGCCATGCCGTGCCATGCCGTGCCATGCCGTGCCATGCGGTGCCATGCCATTCGATGCCATTCCATGCCATTCCATGTCATTCCATGTCATTCCATGCCATTCCATGCCATTCCATGCCATTCCATGCCATTCCATGCCATTCCATGCCATTCCATGCCATTCCATGCCATTCCATGCCATTCCATGCCATTCCATGCCATTCCATGCCATTCCATGCCATTCCATGCCATTCCATGCCATTCCATGCCATTCCATGCCATTCCATGCCATTCCATGCCATTCCATGCCATTCCATGCCATTCCATGCCATTCCATGCCATTCCATGCCATTCCATGCCATTCCATGCCATTCCATGCCATTCCATGCCATTCCATGCCATTCCATGCCATTCCATGCCATTCCATGCCATTCCATGCCATTCCATGCCATTCCATGCCATTCCATGCCATTCCATGCCATTCCATGCCATTCCATGCCATTCCATGCCATTCCATGCCATTCCATGCCATTCCATGCCATTCCATGCCAGTCCATGCCAGTCCATGCCAGTCCATGCCATTCCATGCCATTCCATGCCATTCCATGCCATTCCATGCCAGTCCATGCCAGTCCATGCCAGTCCATGCCAGTCCATGCCATTCCATGCCATTCCATGCCATTCCATGCCACTCAATGCGGTGCCATGCCGTGCCATGCCGGTGCCATGCCGTGCCATGCCGGTGCCATGCCGTGCCATGCTGGTGCCATGCCGTGCCATGCCGGTGCCATGCCGTGCCATGCCGTGCCATGCCGGTGCCATGCCGTGCCATGCCGGTGCCATGCCGTGCCATGCCGGTGCCATGCCGTGCCATGCCGGTGCCATGCCGTGCCATGCCGGTGCCATGCCGTGCCATGCCGGTGCCATGCCGTGCCATGCCGTGCCATGCCGGTGCCATGCCGTGCCATGCCGTGCCATGCCGTGCCATGCCGTGCCATGCGGTGCCATGCCATTCGATGCCATTCCATGCCATTCCATGTCATTCCATGTCATTCCATGTCATTCCATGCCATTCCATGCCATTCCATGCCATTCCATGCCATTCCATGCCATTCCATGCCATTCCATGCCATTCCATGCCATTCCATGCCATTCCATGCCATTCCATGCCATTCCATGCCATTCCATGCCATTCCATGCCATTCCATGCCATTCCATGCCATTCCATGCCATTCCATGCCATTCCATGCCATTCCATGCCATTCCATGCCATTCCATGCCATTCCATGCCATTCCATGCCATTCCATGCCATTCCATGCCATTCCATGCCAGTCCATGCCAGTCCATGCCAGTCCATGCCATTCCATGCCATTCCATGCCATTCCATGCCAGTCCATGCCAGTCCATGCCAGTCCATGCCATTCCATGCCATTCCATGCCATTCCATGCCAGTCCATGCCAGTCCATGCCAGTCCATGCCATTCCATGCCATTCCATGCCATTCCATGCCACTCAATGCGGTGCCATGCCGTGCCATGCCGGTGCCATGCCGTGCCATGCCGTGCCATGCCGGTGCCATGCCGTGCCATGCCGGTGCCATGCCGTGCCATGCCGGTGCCATGCCGTGCCATGCCGCTGCCATGCCGTGCCATGCCGCTGCCATGCCGTGCCATGCCGGTGCCATGCCGTGCCATGCCATTCGATGCCATTCCATGCCATTCCATGTCATTCCATGCCATTCCATGCCATTCCATGCCATTCCATGCCATTCCATGCCATTCCATGGCATTCCATGCCATTCCATGCCATTCCATGCCATTCCATGCCATTCCATGCCATTCCATGCCATTCCATGCCATTCCATGCCATTCCATGCCATTCCATGCCATTCCATGCCATTCCATGCCATTCCATGCCATTCCATGCCATTCCATGCCATTCCATGCCATTCCATGCCATTCCATGCCATTCCATGCCATTCCATGCCATTCCATGCCATTCCATGCCATTCCATGCCAGTCCATGCCAGTCCATGCCAGTCCATGCCATTCCATGCCATTCCATGCCATTCCATGCCAGTCCATGCCAGTCCATGCCAGTCCATGCCATTCCATGCCATTCCATGCCATTCCATGCCAGTCCATGCCAGTCCATGCCAGTCCATGCCATTCCATGCCATTCCATGCCATTCCATGCCACTCAATGCGGTGCCATGCCGTGCCATGCCGTGCCATGCCGGTGCCATGCCGTGCCATGCCGGTGCCATGCCGGTGCCATGCCGGTGCCATGCCGTGCCATGCCGGTGCCATGCCGTGCCATGCCGGTGCCATGCCGTGCCATGCCGGTGCCATGCCGGTGCCATGCCGTGCCATGCCGGTGCCATGCCGGTGCCATGCCGTGCCATGCCGGTGCCATGCCGTGCCATGCCGGTGCCATGCCGTGCCATGCCATTCCATGCCATTCCATGCCATTCCATGCCATTCCATGCCATTCCATGCCATTCCATGCCATTCCATGCCATTCCATGCCATTCCATGCCATTCCATGCCATTCCATGCCATTCCATGCCATTCCATGCCATTCCATGCCATTCCATGCCATTCCATGCCATTCCATGCCATTCCATGCCATTCCATGCCATTCCATGCCATTCCATGCCATTCCATGCCATTCCATGCCATTCCATGCCATTCCATGCCATTCCATGCCATTCCATGCCATTCCATGCCATTCCATGCCATTCCATGCCATTCCATGCCATTCCATGCCATTCCATGCCATTCCATGCCATTCCATGCCATTCCATGCCATTCCATGCCATTCCATGCCATTCCATGCCATTCCATGCCATTCCATGCCATTCCATGCCATTCCATGCCATTCCATGCCATTCCATGCCATTCCATGCCATTCCATGCCATTCCATGCCATTCCATGCCATTCCATGCCATTCCATGCCATTCCATGCCATTCCATGCCATTCCATGCCGTGCCATGCCGGTGCCATGCCGTGCCATGCCGGTGCCATGCCGTGCCATGCCGTGCCATGCCGGTGCCATGCCATTCCATGCCATTCCATGCCATTCCATGCCATTCCATGCCATTCCATGCCATTCCATGCCATTCCATGCCATTCCATGCCATTCCATGCCATTCCATGCCATTCCATGCCATTCCATGCCATTCCATGCCATTCCATGCCATTCCATGCCATTCCATGCCATTCCATGCCATTCCATGCCATTCCATGCCATTCCATGCCATTCCATGCCATTCCTTGCCATTCCATGCCATTCCATGCCATTCCATGCCATTCCATGCCATTCCATGCCATTCCATGCCATTCCATGCCATTGCATGCCATTCCATGCCATTCCATGCCATTCCATGCCATTCCATGCCATTCCATGCCATTCCATGCCATTCCATGCCATTCCATGCCATTCCATGCCATTCCATGCCATTCCATGCCATTCCATGCCATTCCATGCCATTCCATGCCATTCCATGCCATTCCATGCCATTCCATGCCATTCCATGCCATTCCATGCCATTCCATGCCATTCCATGCCATTCCATGCCATTCCATGCCATTCCATGCCATTCCATGCCATTCCATGCCATTCCATGCCATTCCATGCCATTCCATGCCATTCCATGCCATTCCATGCCATTCCATGCCATTCCATGCCATTCCATGCCATTCCATGCCATTCCATGCCATTCCATGCCATTCCATGCCATTCCATGCCATTCCATGCCGTGCCATGCCGGTGCCATGCCGTGCCATGCCGGTGCCATGCCGTGCCATGCCGTGCCATGCCGGTGCCATGCCGTGCCATGCCGGTGCCATGCCGTGCCATGCCGGTGCCATGCCGTGCCATGCCGGTGCCATGCCGTGCCATGCCGGTGCCATGCCGTGCCATGCCGGTGCCATGCCGTGCCATGCCGGTGCCATGCCGTGCCATGCCGGTGCCATGCCGTGCCATGCCGGTGCCATGCCGTGCCATGCCGTGCCATGCCGTGCCATGCCGTGCCATGCCGTGCCATGCCGGTGCCATGCCGTGCCATGCCGGTGCCATGCCGTGCCATGCCGGTGCCATGCCGTGCCATGCCGGTGCCATGCCGTGCCATGCCGTGCCATGCCGGTGCCATGTCGTGCCATGCCGTGCCATGCCGTGCCATGCCGGTGCCATGCCGTGCCATGCCGGTGCCATGCCGTGCCATGCCGGTGCCATGCCGTGCCATGCCGGTGCCATGCCGTGCCATGCCATTCCATGCCATTCCATGCCATTCCATGCCATTCCATGCCATTCCATGCCATTCCATGCCATTCCATGCCATTCCATGCCATTCCATGCCATTCCATGCCATTCCATGCCATTCCATGCCATTCCATGCCATTCCATGCCATTCCATGCCATTCCATGCCATTCCATGCCATTCCATGCCATTCCATGCCATTCCATGCCATTCCATGCCATTCCATGCCATTCCATGCCATTCCATGCCATTCCATGCCATTCCATGCCATTCCATGCCATTCCATGCCATTCCATGCCATTCCATGCCATTCCATGCCATTCCATGCCATTCCATGCCATTCCATGCCATTCCATGCCATTCCATGCCATTCCATGCCATTCCATGCCATTCCATGCCATTCCATGCCATTCCATGCCATTCCATGCCATTCCATGCCATTCCATGCCATTCCATGCCATTCCATGCCATTCCATGCCATTCCATGCCATTCCATGCCATTCCATGCCATTCCATGCCATTCCATGCCATTCCATGCCATTCCATGCCATTCCATGCCATTCCATGCCATTCCATGCCATTCCATGCCATTCCATGCCATTCCATGCCATTCCATGCCATTCCATGCCATTCCATGCCATTCCATGCCATTCCATGCCATTCCATGCCATTCCATGCCATTCCATGCCATTCCATGCCATTCCATGCCATTCCATGCCATTCCATGCCATTCCATGCCATTCCATGCCATTCCATGCCATTCCATGCCATTCCATGCCATTCCATGCATTCCATGCCATTCCATGCCATTCCATGCCATTCCATGCCATTCCATGCCATTCCATGCCATTCCATGCCATTCCATGCCATTCCATGCCATTCCATGCCATTCCATGCCATTCCATGCCATTCCATGCCATTCCATGCCATTCCATGCCATTCCATGCCATTCCATGCCATTCCATGCCATTCCATGCCATTCCATGCCATTCCATGCCATTCCATGCCATTCCATGCCATTCCATGCCATTCCATGCCATTCCATGCCATTCCATGCCATTCCATGCCATTCCATGCCATTCCATGCCATTCCATGCCATTCCATGCCATTCCATGCCATTCCATGCCATTCCATGCCATTCCATGCCATTCCATGCCATTCCATGCCATTCCATGCCATTCCATGCCATTCCATGCCATTCCATGCCATTCCATGCCATTCCATGCCATTCCATGCCATTCCATGCCATTCCATGCCATTCCATGCCATTCCATGCCATTCCATGCCATTCAATGCCATTCCATGCCATTCCATGCCATTCCATGCCATTCCATGCCATTCCATGCCATTCCATGCCATTCCATGCCATTCCATGCCATTCCATGCCATTCCATGCCATTCCATGCCATTCCATGCCATTCCATGCCATTCCATGCCATTCCATGCCATTCCATGCCATTCCATGCCATTCCATGCCATTCCATGCCATTCCATGCCATTCCATGCCATTCCATGCCATTCCATGCCATTCCATGCCATTCCATGCCATTCCATGCCATTCCATGCCATTCCATGCCATTCCATGCCATTCCATGCCATTCCATGCCATTCCATGCCATTCCATGCCATTCCATGCCATTCCATGCCGTGCCATGCCGGTGCCATGCCGTGCCATGCCGGTGCCATGCCGTGCCATGCCGGTGCCATGCCGTGCCATGCCGGTGCCATGCCGTGCCATGCCGGTGCCATGCCGTGCCATGCCGGTGCCATGCCGTGCCATGCCGGTGCCATGCCGTGCCATGCCGGTGCCATGCCGTGCCATGCCGTGCCATGCCGTGCCATGCCGTGCCATGCCGGTGCCATGCCGTGCCATGCCGGTGCCATGCCGTGCCATGCCGGTGCCATGCCGTGCCATGCCGTGCCATGCCGTGCCATGCCGTGCCATGCCGGTGCCATGCCGTGCCATGCCGGTGCCATGCCGTGCCATGTCGGTGCCATGCCGTGCCATGCCGTGCCATGCCGGTGCCATGTCGTGCCATGCCGGTGCCATACCGTGCCATGCCGTGCCATGCCGTGCCATGCCGGTGCCATGCCGTGCCATGCCGGTGCCATGCCGTGCCATGCCGGTGCCATGCCGTGCCATGCCATTCCATGCCATTCCATGCCATTCCATGCCATTCCATGCCATTCCATGCCATTCCATGCCATTCCATGCCATTCCATGCCATTCCATGCCATTCCATGCCATTCCATGCCATTCCATGCCATTCCATGCCATTCCATGCCATTCCATGCCATTCCATGCCATTCCATGCCATTCCATGCCATTCCATGCCATTCCATGCCATTCCATGCCATTCCATGCCATTCCATGCCATTCCATGCCATTCCATGCCATTCCATGCCATTCCATGCCATTCCATGCCATTCCATGCCATTCCATGCCATTCCATGCCATTCCATGCCATTCCATGCCATTCCATGCCATTCCATGCCATTCCATGCCATTCCATGCCATTCCATGCCATTCCATGCCATTCCATGCCATTCCATGCCATTCCATGCCATTCCATGCCATTCCATGCCATTCCATGCCATTCCATGCCATTCCATGCCATTCCATGCCATTCCATGCCATTCCATGCCATTCCATGCCATTCCATGCCATTCCATGCCATTCCATGCCATTCCATGCCATTCCATGCCATTCCATGCCATTCCATGCCAGTCCATGCCAGTCCATGCCAGTCCATGCCATTCCATGCCATTCCATGCCATTCCATGCCACTCAATGCGGTGCCATGCCGTGCCATGCCGGTGCCATGCCGTGCCATGCCGGTGCCATGCCGTGCCATGCTGGTGCCATGCCGTGCCATGCCGGTGCCATGCCGTGCCATGCCGTGCCATGCCGGTGCCATGCCGTGCCATGCCGGTGCCATGCCATTCCATGCCATTCCATGCCATTCCATGCCATTCCATGCCATTCCATGCCATTCCATGCCATTCCATGCCATTCCATGCCATTCCATGCCATTCCATGCCATTCCATGCCATTCCATGCCATTCCATGCCATTCCATGCCATTCCATGCCATTCCATGCCATTCCGTGCCATTCCATGCCATTCCATGCCATTCCATGCCATTCCATGCCATTCCATGCCATTCCATGCCATTCCATGCCATTCCATGCCATTCCATGCCATTCCATGCCATTCCATGCCATTCCATGCCGTGCCATGCCGGTGCCATGCCGGTGCCATGCCGTGCCATGCCGTGCCATGCCGTGCCATGCCGTGCCATGCGGTGCCATGCCATTCGATGCCATTCCATGCCATTCCATGTCATTCCATGTCATTCCATGCCATTCCATGCCATTCCATGCCATTCCATGCCATTCCATGCCATTCCATGCCATTCCATGCCATTCCATGCCATTCCATGCCATTCCATGCCATTCCATGCCATTCCATGCCATTCCATGCCATTCCATGCCATTCCATGCCATTCCATGCCATTCCATGCCATTCCATGCCATTCCATGCCATTCCATGCCATTCCATGCCATTCCATGCCATTCCATGCCATTCCATGCCATTCCATGCCATTCCATGCCATTCCATGCCATTCCATGCCATTCCATGCCATTCCATGCCATTCCATGCCATTCCATGCCATTCCATGCCATTCCATGCCATTCCATGCCATTCCATGCCATTCCATGCCATTCCATGCCATTCCATGCCATTCCATGCCATTCCATGCCATTCCATGCCATTCCATGCCATTCCATGCCAGTCCATGCCAGTCCATGCCAGTCCATGGCATTCCATGGCATTCCATGCCATTCCATGCCACTCAACGCGGTGCCATGCCGTGCCATGCCGGTGCCATGCCGTGCCATGCCGGTGCCATGCCGTGCCATGCCGGTGCCATGCCGTGCCATGCCGGTGCCATGCCGTGCCATGCCGGTGCCATGCCGTGCCATGCCGTGCCATGCCGGTGCCATGCCGTGCCATGCCGGTGCCATGCCGTGCCATGCCGTGCCATGCCGGTGCCATGCCGTGCCATGCCGTGCCATGCCGGTGCCATGCCGTGCCATGCCGGTGCCATGCCGTGCCATGCCGTGCCATGCCGTGCCATGCCGTGCCATGCGGTGCCATGCCATTCGATGCCATTCCATGCCATTCCATGTCATTCCATGTCATTCCATGTCATTCCATGCCATTCCATGCCATTCCATGCCATTCCATGCCATTCCATGCCATTCCATGCCATTCCATGCCATTCCATGCCATTCCATGCCATTCCATGCCATTCCATGCCATTCCATGCCATTCCATGCCATTCCATGCCATTCCATGCCATTCCATGCCATTCCATGCCATTCCATGCCATTCCATGCCATTCCATGCCATTCCATGCCATTCCATGCCATTCCATGCCATTCCATGCCATTCCATGCCATTCCATGCCATTCCATGCCATTCCATGCCATTCCATGCCATTCCATGCCATTCCATGCCATTCCATGCCATTCCATGCCATTCCATGCCATTCCATGCCATTCCATGCCATTCCATGCCAGTCCATGCCAGTCCATGCCAGTCCATGCCATTCCATGCCATTCCATGCCATTCCATGCCACTCAATGCGGTGCCATGCCGTGCCATGCCGGTGCCATGCCGTGCCATGCCGGTGCCATGCCGTGCCATGCTGGTGCCATGCCGTGCCATGCCGGTGCCATGCCGTGCCATGCCGTGCCATGCCGGTGCCATGCCGTGCCATGCCGGTGCCATGCCATTCCATGCCATTCCATGCCATTCCATGCCATTCCATGCCATTCCATGCCATTCCATGCCATTCCATGCCATTCCATGCCATTCCATGCCATTCCATGCCATTCCATGCCATTCCATGCCATTCCATGCCATTCCATGCCATTCCATGCCATTCCGTGCCATTCCGTGCCATTCCATGCCATTCCATGCCATTCCATGCCATTCCATGCCATTCCATGCCATTCCATGCCATTCCATGCCATTCCATGCCATTCCATGCCATTCCATGCCATTCCATGCCATTCCATGCCGTGCCATGCCGGTGCCATGCCGTGCCATGCCGGTGCCATGCCGTGCCATGCCGGTGCCATGCCGTGCCATGCCGTGCCATGCCGGTGCCATGCCGTGCCATGCCGGTGCCATGCCGTGCCATGCCGGTGCCATGCCGTGCCATGCCGGTGCCATGCCGTGCCATGCCGGTGCCATGCCGTGCCATGCCGGTGCCATGCCGTGCCATGCCGGTGCCATGCCGTGCCATGCCGGTGCCATGCCGTGCCATGCCGTGCCATGCCGTGCCATGCCGTGCCATGCCGGTGCCATGCCGTGCCATGCCGGTGCCATGCCGTGCCATGCCGGTGCCATGCCGTGCCATGCCGTGCCATGCCGGTGCCATGTCGTGCCATGCCGGTGCCATACCGTGCCATGCCGTGCCATGCCGTGCCATGCCGGTGCCATGCCGTGCCATGCCGGTGCCATGCCGTGCCATGCCGGTGCCATGCCGTGCCATGCCATTCCATGCCATTCCATGCCATTCCATGCCATTCCATGCCATTCCATGCCATTCCATGCCATTCCATGCCATTCCATGCCATTCCATGCCATTCCATGCCATTCCATGCCATTCCATGCCATTCCATGCCATTCCATGCCATTCCATGCCATTCCATGCCATTCCATGCCATTCCATGCCATTCCATGCCATTCCATGCCATTCCATGCCATTCCATGCCATTCCATGCCATTCCATGCCATTCCATGCCATTCCATGCCATTCCATGCCATTCCATGCCATTCCATGCCATTCCATGCCATTCCATGCCATTCCATGCCATTCCATGCCATTCCATGCCATTCCATGCCATTCCATGCCATTCCATGCCATTCCATGCCATTCCATGCCATTCCATGCCATTCCATGCCATTCCATGCCATTCCATGCCATTCCATGCCATTCCATGCCATTCCATGCCATTCCATGCCATTCCATGCCATTCCATGCCATTCCATGCCATTCCATGCCATTCCATGCCATTCCATGCCATTCCATGCCATTCCATGCCATTCCATGCCATTCCATGCCATTCCATGCCATTCCATGCCATTCCATGCCATTCCATGCCATTCCATGCCATTCCATGCCGTGCCATGCCGGTGCCATGCCGTGCCATGCCGGTGCCATGCCGTGCCATGCCGGTGCCATGCCGTGCCATGCCGGTGCCATGCCGTGCCATGCCGGTGCCATGCCGTGCCATGCCGGTGCCATGCCGTGCCATGCCGGTGCCATGCCGTGCCATGCCGGTGCCATGCCGTGCCATGCCGGTGCCATGCCGTGCCATGCCGGTGCCATGCCGTGCCATGCCGGTGCCATGCCGTGCCATGCCGTGCCATGCCGTGCCATGCCGTGCCATGCCGGTGCCATGCCGTGCCATGCCGGTGCCATGCCGTGCCATGCCGGTGCCATGCCGTGCCATGCCGTGCCATGCCGGTGCCATGCCGTGCCATGCCGGTGCCATACCGTGCCATGCCGTGCCATGCCGTGCCATGCCGGTGCCATGCCGTGCCATGCCGGTGCCATGCCATTCCATGCCATTCCATGCCATTCCATGCCATTCCATGCCATTCCATGCCATTCCATGCCATTCCATGCCATTCAATGCCATTCCATGCCATTCCATGCCATTCCATGCCATTCCATGCCATTCCATGCCATTCCATGCCATTCCATGCCATTCCATGCCATTCCATGCCATTCCATGCCATTCCATGCCATTCCATGTCATTCCATGCCATTCCATGCCATTCCATGCCATTCCATGCCATTCCATGCCATTCCATGCCATTCCATGCCATTCCATGCCATTCCATGCCATTCCATGCCATTCCATGCCATTCCATGCCATTCCATGCCATTCCATGCCATTCCATGCCATTCCATGCCATTCCATGCCATTCCATGCCATTCCATGCCATTCCATGCCATTCCATGCCATTCCATGCCATTCCATGCCATTCCATGCCATTCCATGCCAGTCCATGCCAGTCCATGCCAGTCCATGCCATTCCATGCCATTCCATGCCATTCCATGCCAGTCCATGCCAGTCCATGCCAGTCCATGCCATTCCATGCCATTCCATGCCATTCCATGCCAGTCCATGCCAGTCCATGCCAGTCCATGCCATTCCATGCCATTCCATGCCATTCCATGCCACTCAATGCGGTGCCATGCCGTGCCATGCCGTGCCATGCCGGTGCCATGCCGTGCCATGCCGGTGCCATGCCGGTGCCATGCCGGTGCCATGCCGTGCCATGCCGGTGCCATGCCGTGCCATGCCGGTGCCATGCCGTGCCATGCCGGTGCCATGCCGGTGCCATGCCGTGCCATGCCGGTGCCATGCCGGTGCCATGCCGTGCCATGCCGGTGCCATGCCGTGCCATGCCATTCCATGCCATTCCATGCCATTCCATGCCATTCCATGCCATTCCATGCCATTCCATGCCATTCCATGCCATTCCATGCCATTCCATGCCATTCCATGCCATTCCATGCCATTCCATGCCATTCCATGCCATTCCATGCCATTCCATGCCATTCCATGCCATTCCATGCCATTCCATGCCATTCCATGCCATTCCATGCCATTCCATGCCATTCCATGCCATTCCATGCCATTCCATGCCATTCCATGCCATTCCATGCCATTCCATGCCATTCCATGCCATTCCATGCCATTCCATGCCATTCCATGCCATTCCATGCCATTCCATGCCATTCCATGCCATTCCATGCCATTCCATGCCATTCCATGCCATTCCATGCCATTCCATGCCATTCCATGCCATTCCATGCCATTCCATGCCATTCCATGCCATTCCATGCCATTCCATGCCATTCCATGCCATTCCATGCCATTCCATGCCATTCCATGCCATTCCATGCCATTCCATGCCATTCCATGCCATTCCATGCCATTCCATGCCATTCCATGCCATTCCATGCCATTCCATGCCATTCCATGCCATTCCATGCCATTCCATGCCATTCCATGCCATTCCATGCCATTCCATGCCATTCCATGCCATTCCATGCCATTCCATGCCATTCCATGCCATTCCATGCCATTCCATGCCATTCCATGCCATTCCATGCCAGTCCATGCCAGTCCATGCCAGTCCATGCCATTCCATGGCATTCCATGCCATTCCATGCCACTCAACGCGGTGCCATGCCGTGCCATGCCGGTGCCATGCCGTGCCATGCCGGTGCCATGCCGTGCCATGCCGGTGCCATGCCGTGCCATGCCGGTGCCATGCCGTGCCATGCCGGTGCCATGCCGTGCCATGCCGTGCCATGCCGGTGCCATGCCGTGCCATGCCGGTGCCATGCCGTGCCATGCCGTGCCATGCCGGTGCCATGCCGTGCCATGCCGTGCCATGCCGGTGCCATGCCGTGCCATGCCGGTGCCATGCCGTGCCATGCCGTGCCATGCCGTGCCATGCCGTGCCATGCGGTGCCATGCCATTCGATGCCATTCCATGCCATTCCATGTCATTCCATGTCATTCCATGCCATTCCATGCCATTCCATGCCATTCCATGCCATTCCATGCCATTCCATGCCATTCCATGCCATTCCATGCCATTCCATGCCATTCCATGCCATTCCATGCCATTCCATGCCATTCCATGCCATTCCATGCCATTCCATGCCATTCCATGCCATTCCATGCCATTCCATGCCATTCCATGCCATTCCATGCCATTCCATGCCATTCCATGCCATTCCATGCCATTCCATGCCATTCCATGCCATTCCATGCCATTCCATGCCATTCCATGCCATTCCATGCCATTCCATGCCATTCCATGCCATTCCATGCCATTCCATGCCATTCCATGCCATTCCATGCCATTCCATGCCATTCCATGCCATTCCATGCCATTCCATGCCATTCCATGCCATTCCATGCCATTCCATGCCATTCCATGCCATTCCATGCCATTCCATGCCATTCCATGCCATTCCATGCCATTCCATGCCATTCCATGCCATTCCATGCCAGTCCATGCCAGTCCATGCCAGTCCATGCCATTCCATGCCATTCCATGCCATTCCATGCCACTCAATGCGGTGCCATGCCGTGCCATGCCGGTGCCATGCCGTGCCATGCCGGTGCCATGCCGTGCCATGCTGGTGCCATGCCGTGCCATGCCGGTGCCATGCCGTGCCATGCCGTGCCATGCCGGTGCCATGCCGTGCCATGCCGGTGCCATGCCATTCCATGCCATTCCATGCCATTCCATGCCATTCCATGCCATTCCATGCCATTCCATGCCATTCCATGCCATTCCATGCCATTCCATGCCATTCCATGCCATTCCATGCCATTCCATGCCATTCCATGCCATTCCATGCCATTCCGTGCCATTCCATGCCATTCCATGCCATTCCATGCCATTCCATGCCATTCCATGCCATTCCATGCCATTCCATGCCATTCCATGCCATTCCATGCCATTCCATGCCATTCCATGCCATTCCATGCCATTCCATGCCGTGCCATGCCGGTGCCATGCCGTGCCATGCCGGTGCCATGCCGTGCCATGCCGGTGCCATGCCGTGCCATGCCGTGCCATGCCGGTGCCATGCCGTGCCATGCCGGTGCCATGCCGTGCCATGCCGGTGCCATGCCGTGCCATGCCGGTGCCATGCCGTGCCATGCCGGTGCCATGCCGTGCCATGCCGGTGCCATGCCGTGCCATGCCGGTGCCATGCCGTGCCATGCCGGTGCCATGCCGTGCCATGCCGTGCCATGCCGTGCCATGCCGTGCCATGCCGGTGCCATGCCGTGCCATGCCGGTGCCATGCCGTGCCATGCCGGTGCCATGCCGTGCCATGCCGTGCCATGCCGGTGCCATGTCGTGCCATGCCGGTGCCATACCGTGCCATGCCGTGCCATGCCGTGCCATGCCGGTGCCATGCCGTGCCATGCCGGTGCCATGCCGTGCCATGCCGGTGCCATGCCGTGCCATGCCATTCCATGCCATTCCATGCCATTCCATGCCATTCCATGCCATTCCATGCCATTCCATGCCATTCCATGCCATTCCATGCCATTCCATGCCATTCCATGCCATTCCATGCCATTCCATGCCATTCCATGCCATTCCATGCCATTCCATGCCATTCCATGCCATTCCATGCCATTCCATGCCATTCCATGCCATTCCATGCCATTCCATGCCATTCCATGCCATTCCATGCCATTCCATGCCATTCCATGCCATTCCATGCCATTCCATGCCATTCCATGCCATTCCATGCCATTCCATGCCATTCCATGCCATTCCATGCCATTCCATGCCATTCCATGCCATTCCATGCCATTCCATGCCATTCCATGCCATTCCATGCCATTCCATGCCATTCCATGCCATTCCATGCCATTCCATGCCATTCCATGCCATTCCATGCCATTCCATGCCATTCCATGCCATTCCATGCCATTCCATGCCATTCCATGCCATTCCATGCCATTCCATGCCATTCCATGCCATTCCATGCCATTCCATGCCATTCCATGCCATTCCATGCCAGTCCATGCCAGTCCATGCCAGTCCATGCCATTCCATGCCATTCCATGCCATTCCATGCCACTCAATGCGGTGCCATGCCGTGCCATGCCGGTGCCATGCCGTGCCATGCCGGTGCCATGCCGTGCCATGCTGGTGCCATGCCGTGCCATGCCGGTGCCATGCCGTGCCATGCCGTGCCATGCCGGTGCCATGCCGTGCCATGCCGGTGCCATGCCATTCCATGCCATTCCATGCCATTCCATGCCATTCCATGCCATTCCATGCCATTCCATGCCATTCCATGCCATTCCATGCCATTCCATGCCATTCCATGCCATTCCATGCCATTCCATGCCATTCCATGCCATTCCATGCCATTCCATGCCATTCCATGCCATTCCGTGCCATTCCATGCCATTCCATGCCATTCCATGCCATTCCATGCCATTCCATGCCATTCCATGCCATTCCATGCCATTCCATGCCATTCCATGCCATTCCATGCCATTCCATGCCATTCCATGCCGTGCCATGCCGGTGCCATGCCGTGCCATGCCGGTGCCATGCCGTGCCATGCCGGTGCCATGCCGTGCCATGCCGTGCCATGCCGGTGCCATGCCGTGCCATGCCGGTGCCATGCCGTGCCATGCCGGTGCCATGCCGTGCCATGCCGGTGCCATGCCGTGCCATGCCGGTGCCATGCCGTGCCATGCCGGTGCCATGCCGTGCCATGCCGGTGCCATGCCGTGCCATGCCGGTGCCATGCCGTGCCATGCCGTGCCATGCCGTGCCATGCCGTGCCATGCCGGTGCCATGCCGTGCCATGCCGGTGCCATGCCGTGCCATGCCGGTGCCATGCCGTGCCATGCCGTGCCATGCCGGTGCCATGTCGTGCCATGCCGGTGCCATACCGTGCCATGCCGTGCCATGCCGTGCCATGCCGGTGCCATGCCGTGCCATGCCGGTGCCATGCCGTGCCATGCCGGTGCCATGCCGTGCCATGCCATTCCATGCCATTCCATGCCATTCCATGCCATTCCATGCCATTCCATGCCATTCCATGCCATTCCATGCCATTCCATGCCATTCCATGCCATTCCATGCCATTCCATGCCATTCCATGCCATTCCATGCCATTCCATGCCATTCCATGCCATTCCATGCCATTCCATGCCATTCCATGCCATTCCATGCCATTCCATGCCATTCCATGCCATTCCATGCCATTCCATGCCATTCCATGCCATTCCATGCCATTCCATGCCATTCCATGCCATTCCATGCCATTCCATGCCATTCCATGCCATTCCATGCCATTCCATGCCATTCCATGCCATTCCATGCCATTCCATGCCATTCCATGCCATTCCATGCCATTCCATGCCATTCCATGCCATTCCATGCCATTCCATGCCATTCCATGCCATTCCATGCCATTCCATGCCATTCCATGCCATTCCATGCCATTCCATGCCATTCCATGCCATTCCATGCCATTCCATGCCATTCCATGCCATTCCATGCCATTCCATGCCATTCCATGCCATTCCATGCCATTCCATGCCATTCCATGCCATTCCATGCCATTCCATGCCATTCCATGCCATTCCATGCCATTCCATGCCATTCCATGCCATTCCATGCCATTCCATGCCATTCCATGCCATTCCATGCCATTCCATGCCATTCCATGCCATTCCATGCCATTCCATGCCATTCCATGCCATTCCATGCCATTCCATGCCATTCCATGCCATTCCATGCCATTCCATGCCATTCCATGCCATTCCATGCCATTCCATGCCATTCCATGCCATTCCATGCCATTCCATGCCATTCCATGCCATTCCATGCCATTCCATGCCATTCCATGCCATTCCATGCCATTCCATGCCATTCCATGCCATTCCATGCCATTCCATGCCATTCCATGCCATTCCATGCCATTCCATGCCATTCCATGCCATTCCATGCCATTCCATGCCATTCCATGCCATTCCATGCCATTCCATGCCATTCCATGCCATTCCATGCCATTCCATGCCATTCCATGCCATTCCATGCCATTCCATGCCATTCCATGCCATTCCATGCCATTCCATGCCATTCCATGCCATTCCATGCCATTCCATGCCATTCCATGCCATTCCATGCCATTCCATGCCATTCCATGCCATTCCATGCCATTCCATGCCATTCCATGCCATTCCATGCCATTCCATGCCATTCCATGCCATTCCATGCCATTCCATGCCATTCCATGCCATTCCATGCCATTCCATGCCATTCCATGCCATTCCATGCCATTCCATGCCATTCCATGCCATTCCATGCCATTCCATGCTATTCCTTGCCATTCCATGCCATTCCATGCCATTCCATGCCATTCCATGCCATTCCATGCCATTCCATGCCATTCCATGCCATTCCATGCCATTCCATGCCATTCCATGCCATTCCATGCCATTCCATGCCATTCCATGCCATTCCATGCCATTCCATGCCATTCCATGCCATTCCATGCCATTCCATGCCATTCCATGCCATTCCATGCCATTCCATGCCATTCCATGCCATTCCATGCCATTCCATGCCATTCCATGCCATTCCATGCCATTCCATGCCATTCCATGCCAGTCCATGCCAGTCCATGCCAGTCCATGCCATTCCATGCCATTCCATGCCATTCCATGCCACTCAATGCGGTGCCATGCCGTGCCATGCCGGTGCCATGCCGTGCCATGCCGGTGCCATGCCGTGCCATGCTGGTGCCATGCCGTGCCATGCCGGTGCCATGCCGTGCCATGCCGTGCCATGCCGGTGCCATGCCGTGCCATGCCGGTGCCATGCCATTCCATGCCATTCCATGCCATTCCATGCCATTCCATGCCATTCCATGCCATTCCATGCCATTCCATGCCATTCCATGCCATTCCATGCCATTCCATGCCATTCCATGCCATTCCATGCCATTCCATGCCATTCCATGCCATTCCATGCCATTCCATGCCATTCCGTGCCATTCCATGCCATTCCATGCCATTCCATGCCATTCCATGCCATTCCATGCCATTCCATGCCATTCCATGCCATTCCATGCCATTCCATGCCATTCCATGCCATTCCATGCCATTCCATGCCGTGCCATGCCGGTGCCATGCCGTGCCATGCCGGTGCCATGCCGTGCCATGCCGGTGCCATGCCGTGCCATGCCGTGCCATGCCGGTGCCATGCCGTGCCATGCCGGTGCCATGCCGTGCCATGCCGGTGCCATGCCGTGCCATGCCGGTGCCATGCCGTGCCATGCCGGTGCCATGCCGTGCCATGCCGGTGCCATGCCGTGCCATGCCGGTGCCATGCCGTGCCATGCCGGTGCCATGCCGTGCCATGCCGTGCCATGCCGTGCCATGCCGTGCCATGCCGGTGCCATGCCGTGCCATGCCGGTGCCATGCCGTGCCATGCCGGTGCCATGCCGTGCCATGCCGTGCCATGCCGGTGCCATGTCGTGCCATGCCGGTGCCATACCGTGCCATGCCGTGCCATGCCGTGCCATGCCGGTGCCATGCCGTGCCATGCCGGTGCCATGCCGTGCCATGCCGGTGCCATGCCGTGCCATGCCATTCCATGCCATTCCATGCCATTCCATGCCATTCCATGCCATTCCATGCCATTCCATGCCATTCCATGCCATTCCATGCCATTCCATGCCATTCCATGCCATTCCATGCCATTCCATGCCATTCCATGCCATTCCATGCCATTCCATGCCATTCCATGCCATTCCATGCCATTCCATGCCATTCCATGCCATTCCATGCCATTCCATGCCATTCCATGCCATTCCATGCCATTCCATGCCATTCCATGCCATTCCATGCCATTCCATGCCATTCCATGCCATTCCATGCCATTCCATGCCATTCCATGCCATTCCATGCCATTCCATGCCATTCCATGCCATTCCATGCCATTCCATGCCATTCCATGCCATTCCATGCCATTCCATGCCATTCCATGCCATTCCATGCCATTCCATGCCATTCCATGCCATTCCATGCCATTCCATGCCATTCCATGCCATTCCATGCCATTCCATGCCATTCCATGCCATTCCATGCCATTCCATGCCATTCCATGCCATTCCATGCCATTCCATGCCATTCCATGCCATTCCATGCCATTCCATGCCATTCCATGCCATTCCATGCCATTCCATGCCATTCCATGCCATTCCATGCCATTCCATGCCATTCCATGCCATTCCATGCCATTCCATGCCATTCCATGCCATTCCATGCCATTCCATGCCATTCCATGCCATTCCATGCCATTCCATGCCATTCCATGCCATTCCATGCCATTCCATGCCATTCCATGCCATTCCATGCCATTCCATGCCATTCCATGCCATTCCATGCCATTCCATGCCATTCCATGCCATTCCATGCCATTCCATGCCATTCCATGCCATTCCATGCCATTCCATGCCATTCCATGCCATTCCATGCCATTCCATGCCATTCCATGCCATTCCATGCCATTCCATGCCATTCCATGCCATTCCATGCCATTCCATGCCATTCCATGCCATTCCATGCCATTCCATGCCATTCCATGCCATTCCATGCCATTCCATGCCATTCCATGCCATTCCATGCCATTCCATGCCATTCCATGCCATTCCATGCCATTCCATGCCATTCCATGCCATTCCATGCCATTCCATGCCATTCCATGCCATTCCATGCCATTCCATGCCATTCCATGCCATTCCATGCCATTCCATGCCATTCCATGCCATTCCATGCCATTCCATGCCATTCCATGCCATTCCATGCCATTCCATGCCATTCCATGCCATTCCATGCCATTCCATGCCATTCCATGCCATTCCATGCCATTCCATGCCATTCCATGCCATTCCATGCCATTCCATGCCATTCCATGCCATTCCATGCCATTCCATGCCATTCCATGCCATTCCATGCCATTCCATGCTATTCCTTGCCATTCCATGCCATTCCATGCCATTCCATGCCATTCCATGCCATTCCATGCCATTCCATGCCATTCCATGCCATTCCATGCCATTCCATGCCATTCCATGCCATTCCATGCCATTCCATGCCATTCCATGCCATTCCATGCCATTCCATGCCATTCCATGCCATTCCATGCCATTCCATGCCATTCCATGCCATTCCATGCCATTCCATGCCATTCCATGCCATTCCATGCCATTCCATGCCATTCCATGCCATTCCATGCCATTCCATGCCATTCCATGCCATTCCATGCCATTCCATGCCATTCCATGCCATTCCATGCCATTCCATGCCATTCCATGCCATTCCATGCCATTCCATGCCATTCCATGCCATTCCATGCCATTCCATGCCATTCCTTGCCATTCCATGCCATTCCATGCCATTCCATGCCATTCCATGCCATTCCATGCCATTCCATGCCATTCCATGCCATTCCATGCCATTCCATGCCATTCCATGCCATTCCATGCCATTCCATGCCATTCCATGCCATTCCATGCCATTCCATGCCATTCCATGCCATTCCATGCCATTCCATGCCATTCCATGCCATTCCATGCCATTCCATGCCATTCCATGCCATTCCATGCCATTCCATGCCGTGCCATGCCGGTGCCATGCCGGTGCCATGCCGTGCCATGCCGGTGCCATGCCGTGCCATGCCGGTGCCATGCCGTGCCATGCCGGTGCCATGCCGTGCCATGCCGGTGCCATGCCGTGCCATGCCGGTGCCATGCCGTGCCATGCCGGTGCCATGCCGTGCCATGCCGGTGCCATGCCGTGCCATGCCGGTGCCATGCCGTGCCATGCCGGTGCCATGCCGTGCCATGCCGGTGCCATGCCGTGCCATGCCGGTGCCATGCCGTGCCATGCCGGTGCCATGCCGTGCCATGCCGGTGCCATGCCGTGCCATGCCGGTGCCATGCCGTGCCATGCCGTGCCATGCCGGTGCCATGCCGTGCCATGCCGGTGCCATGCCGTGCCATGCCGGTGCCATGCCGTGCCATGCCGTGCCATGCCGGTGCCATGCCGTGCCATGCCGGTGCCATACCGTGCCATGCCGTGCCATGCCGTGCCATGCCGGTGCCATGCCGTGCCATGCCGGTGCCATGCCGTGCCATGCCGGTGCCATGCCATTCCATGCCATTCCATGCCATTCCATGCCATTCCATGCCATTCCATGCCATTCCATGCCATTCCATGCCATTCCATGCCATTCCATGCCATTCAATGCCATTCCATGCCATTCCATGCCATTCCATGCCATTCCATGCCATTCCATGCCATTCCATGCCATTCCATGCCATTCCATGCCATTCCATGCCATTCCATGCCATTCCATGCCATTCCATGCCATTCCATGCCATTCCATGCCATTCCATGCCATTCCATGCCATTCCATGCCATTCCATGCCATTCCATGCCATTCCATGCCATTCCATGCCATTCCATGCCATTCCATGCCATTCCATGCCATTCCATGCCATTCCATGCCATTCCATGCCATTCCATGCCATTCCATGCCATTCCATGCCATTCCATGCCATTCCATGCCATTCCATGCCATTCCATGCCATTCCATGCCATTCCATGCCATTCCATGCCATTCCATGCCATTCCATGCCATTCCATGCCATTCCATGCCATTCCATGCCATTCCATGCCAGTCCATGCCAGTCCATGCCATTCCATGGCATTCCATGCCATTCCATGGCATTCCATGCCATTCCATGCCACTCAACGCGGTGCCATGCCGTGCCATGCCGGTGCCATGCCGTGCCATGCCGGTGCCATGCCGTGCCATGCCGGTGCCATGCCGTGCCATGCCGGTGCCATGCCGTGCCATGCCGTGCCATGCCGGTGCCATGCCGTGCCATGCCGGTGCCATGCCGTGCCATGCCGTGCCATGCCGGTGCCATGCCGTGCCATGCCGTGCCATGCCGGTGCCATGCCGTGCCATGCCGGTGCCATGCCGTGCCATGCCGGTGCCATGCCGTGCCATGCCGTGCCATGCCGTGCCATGCGGTGCCATGCCATTCGATGCCATTCCATGCCATTCCATGTCATTCCATGTCATTCCATGCCATTCCATGCCATTCCATGCCATTCCATGCCATTCCATGCCATTCCATGCCATTCCATGCCATTCCATGCCATTCCATGCCATTCCATGCCATTCCATGCCATTCCATGCCATTCCATGCCATTCCATGCCATTCCATGCCATTCCATGCCATTCCATGCCATTCCATGCCATTCCATGCCATTCCATGCCATTCCATGCCATTCCATGCCATTCCATGCCATTCCATGCCATTCCATGCCATTCCATGCCATTCCATGCCATTCCATGCCATTCCATGCCATTCCATGCCATTCCATGCCATTCCATGCCATTCCATGCCATTCCATGCCATTCCATGCCATTCCATGCCATTCCATGCCATTCCATGCCATT
The DNA here is from genome assembly GCA_963971235.1 of Cryptus armator. Lineage (NCBI taxonomy): Eukaryota > Metazoa > Arthropoda > Insecta > Hymenoptera > Ichneumonidae > Cryptus > Cryptus armator. The sequence goes on from CAXARG010000168.1 coordinate 29,214, forward strand.
CCATGCCATTCCATGCCATTCCATGCCATTCCATGCCATTCCATGCCATTCCATGCCAGTCCATGCCAGTCCATGCCAGTCCATGCCATTCCATGCCATTCCATGCCATTCCATGCCATTCCATGCCACTCAATGCGGTGCCATGCCGTGCCATGCCGGTGCCATGCCGTGCCATGCCGGTGCCATGCCGTGCCATGCTGGTGCCATGCCGTGCCATGCCGGTGCCATGCCGTGCCATGCCGTGCCATGCCGGTGCCATGCCGTGCCATGCCGGTGCCATGCCGTGCCATGCCGTGCCATGCCGGTGCCATGCCGTGCCATGCCGGTGCCATGCCGTGCCATGCCGGTGCCATGCCGTGCCATGCCGTGCCATGCCGGTGCCATGCCGTGCCATGCCGGTGCCATGCCGTGCCATGCCGGTGCCATGCCGTGCCATGCCGCTGCCATGCCGTGCCATGCCGCTGCCATGCCGTGCCATGCCGGTGCCATGCCGTGCCATGCCATTCGATGCCATTCCATGCCATTCCATGTCATTCCATGCCATTCCATGCCAGTCCATGCCAGTCCATGCCAGTCCATGCCATTCCATGCCATTCCATGCCATTCCATGCCAGTCCATGCCAGTCCATGCCAGTCCATGCCATTCCATGCCATTCCATGCCATTCCATGCCAGTCCATGCCAGTCCATGCCAGTCCATGCCATTCCATGCCATTCCATGCCATTCCATGCCACTCAATGCGGTGCCATGCCGTGCCATGCCGTGCCATGCCGGTGCCATGCCGTGCCATGCCGGTGCCATGCCGGTGCCATGCCGGTGCCATGCCGTGCCATGCCGGTGCCATGCCGTGCCATGCCGGTGCCATGCCGTGCCATGCCGGTGCCATGCCGTGCCATGCCGGTGCCATGCCGGTGCCATGCCGTGCCATACCGTGCCATGCCGTGCCATGCCGGTGCCATGCCGGTGCCATGCCGTGCCATGCCGGTGCCATGCCGTGCCATGCCATTCCATGCCATTCCATGCCATTCCATGCCATTCCATGCCATTCCATGCCATTCCATGCCATTCCATGCCATTCCATGCCATTCCATGCCATTCCATGCCATTCCATGCCATTCCATGCCATTCCATGCCATTCCATGCCATTCCATGCCATTCCATGCCATTCCATGCCATTCCATGCCATTCCATGCCATTCCATGCCATTCCATGCCATTCCATGCCATTCCATGCCATTCCATGCCATTCCATGCCATTCCATGCCATTCCATGCCATTCCATGCCATTCCATGCCATTCCATGCCATTCCATGCCATTCCATGCCATTCCATGCCATTCCATGCCATTCCATGCCATTCCATGCCATTCCATGCCATTCCATGCCATTCCATGCCATTCCATGCCATTCCATGCCATTCCATGCCATTCCATGCCATTCCATGCCATTCCATGCCATTCCATGCCATTCCATGCCATTCCATGCCATTCCATGCCATTCCATGCCATTCCATGCCATTCCATGCCATTCCATGCCATTCCATGCCATTCCATGCCATTCCATGCCATTCCATGCCATTCCATGCCATTCCATGCCATTCCATGCCATTCCATGCCATTCCATGCCATTCCATGCCATTCCTTGCCATTCCATGCCATTCCATGCCATTCCATGCCATTCCATGCCATTCCATGCCATTCCATGCCATTCCATGCCATTCCATGCCATTCCATGCCATTCCATGCCATTCCATGCCATTCCATGCCATTCCATGCCATTCCATGCCATTCCATGCCATTCCATGCCATTCCATGCCATTCCATGCCATTCCATGCCATTCCATGCCATTCCATGCCATTCCATGCCATTCCATGCCATTCCATGCCATTCCATGCCATTCCATGCCATTCCATGCCATTCCATGCCATTCCATGCCATTCCATGCCATTCCATGCCATTCCATGCCATTCCATGCCATTCCATGCCATTCCATGCCATTCCATGCCATTCCATGCCATTCCATGCCATTCCATGCCATTCCATGCCATTCCATGCCATTCCATGCCATTCCATGCCATTCCATGCCATTCCATGCCATTCCATGCCATTCCATGCCATTCCATGCCATTCCATGCCATTCCATGCCATTCCATGCCATTCAATGCCGTGCCATGCCGTGCCATGCCGTGCCATGCCGTGCCATGCCGGTGCCATGCCGGTGCCATGCCGGTGCCATGCCGTGCCATGCCGGTGCCATGCCGGTGCCATGCCGGTGCCATGCCGTGCCATGCCGTGCCATGCCGGTGCCATGTCGTGCCATGCCGGTGCCATGCCGTGCCATGCCGGTGCCATGCCGTGCCATGCCGGTGCCATGCCGTGCCATGCCGGTGCCATGCCGTGCCATGCCGGTGCCATGCCGTGCCATGCGGTGCCATGCCATTCCATGCGGTGCCATGCCATTCCATGCGGTGCCATGCCATTCCATGCCATTCCATGCCATTCCACGCCATTCCATGCCATTCCATGCCATTCCATGCCATTCCATGCCATTCCATGCCATTCCATGCCATTCCATGCCATTCCATGCCATTCCATGCCATTCCATGCCATTCCATGTCATTCCATGCCATTCCATGCCATTCCATGCCATTCCATGCCATTCCATGCCATTCCATGCCATTCCATGCCATTCCATGCCATTCCATGCCATTCCATGCCATTCCATGCCATTCCATGCCATTCCATGCCATTCCATGCCATTCCATGCCATTCCATGCCATTCCATGCCATTCCATGCCATTCCATGCCATTCCATGCCATTCCATGCCATTCCATGCCATTCAATGCCGTGCCATGCCGTGCCATGCCGGAGCCATGCCGTGCCATGCCGGTGCCATGTCGTGCCATGCCGGTGCCATGCCGTGCCATGCCGGTGCCATGCCGTGCCATGCCGGTGCCATGCCGTGCCATGCCGGTGCCATGCCGTGCCATGCGGTGCCATGCCATTCCATGCCATTCCATGCGGTGCCATGCCATTCCATGCCATTCCATGCCATTCCATGCCATTCCATGCCATTCCATGCCATTCCACGCCATTCCATGCCATTCCATGCCATTCCATGCCATTCCATGCCATTCCATGCCATTCCATGCCATTCCATGCCATTCCATGCCATTCCATGCCATTCCATGCCATTCCATGCCATTCAATGCCGTGCCATGCCGTGCCATGCCGTGCCATGCCGTGCCATGCCGTGCCATGCCGGTGCCATGCCGGTGCCATGCCGGTGCCATGCCGTGCCATGCCGGTGCCATGCCGTGCCATGCCGTGCCATGCCGGTGCCATGCCGTGCCATGCGGTGCCATGCCGTTCCATGCCATTCCATGCCATTCCATGCCATTCCATGCCATTCCATGCCATTCCATGCCATTCCATGCCATTCCATGCCATTCCATGCCATTCCATGCCATTCCATGCCATTCCATGCCATTCCATGCCATTCCATGCCATTCCATGCCATTCCATGCCATTCCATGCCAGTCCATGCCAGTCCATGCCATTCCATGCCATTCCATGCCATTCCATGCCATTCCATGCCACTCAATGCGGTGCCATGCCGTGCCATGCCGGTGCCATGCCGTGCCATGCCGGTGCCATGCCGTGCCATGCTGGTGCCATGCCGTGCCATGCCGGTGCCATGCCGTGCCATGCCGTGCCATGCCGGTGCCATGCCGTGCCATGCCGGTGCCATGCCGTGCCATGCCGTGCCATGCCGGTGCCATGCCGTGCCATGCCGGTGCCATGCCGTGCCATGCCGGTGCCATGCCGTGCCATGCCGGTGCCATGCCGTGCCATGCCGGTGCCATGCCGTGCCATGCCGGTGCCATGCCGTGCCATGCCGTGCCATGCCGGTGCCATGCCGTGCCATGCCGGTGCCATGCCGTGCCATGCCGCTGCCATGCCGTGCCATGCCGCTGCCATGCCGTGCCATGCCGCTGCCATGCCGTGCCATGCCGGTGCCATGCCGTGCCATGCCATTCGATGCCATTCCATGCCATTCCATGTCATTCCATGCCATTCCATGCCATTCCATGCCATTCCATGCCATTCCATGCCATTCCATGCCATTCCATGCCATTCCATGCCATTCCATGCCATTCCATGCCATTCCATGCCATTCCATGCCATTCCATGCCATTCCATGCCATTCCATGCCATTCCATGCCATTCCATGCCATTCCATGCCATTCCATGCCATTCCATGCCATTCCATGCCATTCCATGCCATTCCATGCCATTCCATGCCATTCCATGCCATTCCATGCCATTCCATGCCATTCCATGCCATTCCATGCCATTCCATGCCATTCCATGCCATTCCATGCCATTCCATGCCATTCCATGCCATTCCATGCCATTCCATGCCATTCCATGCCATTCCATGCCATTCCATGCCATTCCATGCCATTCCATGCCATTCCATGCCATTCCATGCCATTCCATGCCATTCCATGCCATTCCATGCCATTCCATGCCATTCCATGCCATTCCATGCCATTCCATGCCATTCCATGCCATTCCATGCCATTCCATGCCATTCCATGCCATTCCATGCCATTCCATGCCATTCCATGCCATTCCATGCCATTCCATGCCATTCCATGCCATTCCATGCCATTCCATGCCATTCCATGCCATTCCATGCCATTCCATGCCATTCCATGCCATTCCATGCCATTCCATGCCATTCCATGCCATTCCATGCCATTCCATGCCATTCCATGCCATTCCATGCCATTCCATGCCATTCCATGCCATTCCATGCCATTCCATGCCATTCCATGCCATTCCATGCCATTCCATGCCATTCCATGCCATTCCATGCCATTCCATGCCATTCCATGCCATTCCATGCCAGTCCATGCCAGTCCATGCCAGTCCATGCCATTCCATGGCATTCCATGCCATTCCATGCCAGTCCATGCCATTCCATGGCATTCCATGCCATTCCATGCCACTCAACGCGGTGCCATGCCGTGCCATGCCGGTGCCATGCCGTGCCATGCCGGTGCCATGCCGTGCCATGCCGGTGCCATGCCGTGCCATGCCGGTGCCATGCCGTGCCATGCCGTGCCATGCCGGTGCCATGCCGTGCCATGCCGTGCCATGCCGTGCCATGCCGGTGCCATGCCGTGCCATGCCGGTGCCATGCCGTGCCATGCCGGTGCCATGCCGTGCCATGCCGGTGCCATGCCGTGCCATGCCGTGCCATGCCGTGCCATGCCGTGCCATGCGGTGCCATGCCATTCGATGCCATTCCATGCCATTCCATGCCATTCCATGCCATTCCATGCCATTCCATGCCATTCCATGCCATTCCATGCCATTCAATGCCGTGCCATGCCGTGCCATGCCGTGCCATGCCGTGCCATGCCGTGCCATGCCGTGCCATGCCGTGCCATGCCGTGCCATGCCGTGCCATGCCGTGCCATGCCGTGCCATGCCGTGCCATGCCGTGCCATGCCGTGCCATGCCGTGCCATGCCGTGCCATGCCGTGCCATGCCGTGCCATGCCGTGCCATGCCGTGCCATGCCGTGCCATGCCGTGCCATGCCGTGCCATGCCGTGCCATGCCGTGCCATGCCGTGCCATGCCGTGCCATGCCGTGCCATGCCGTGCCATGCCGTGCCATGCCGTGCCATGCCGTGCCATGCCGTGCCATGCCGTGCCATGCCGTGCCATGCCGTGCCATGCCGTGCCATGCCGTGCCATGCCGTGCCATGCCGTGCCATGCCGTGCCATGCCGTGCCATGCCGGTGCCATGCCGGTGCCATGCCGATGCCATGCCGGTGCCATGCCGATGCCATGCCGGTGCCATGCCGATGCCATGCCGGTGCCATGCCGATGCCATGCCGGTGCCATGCCGATGCCATGCCGGTGCCATGCCGATGCCATGCCGGTGCCATGCCGATGCCATGCCGGTGCCATGCCGATGCCATGCCGGTGCCATGCCGATGCCATGCCGGTGCCATGCCGATGCCATGCCGGTGCCATGCCGATGCCATGCCGGTGCCATGCCGATGCCATGCCGGTGCCATGCCGATGCCATGCCGGTGCCATGCCGATGCCATGCCGGTGCCATGCCGATGCCATGCCGGTGCCATGCCGATGCCATGCCGGTGCCATGCCGATGCCATGCCGGTGCCATGCCGATGCCATGCCGGTGCCATGCCGATGCCATGCCGGTGCCATGCCGATGCCATGCCGGTGCCATGCCGATGCCATGCCGGTGCCATGCCGATGCCATGCCGGTGCCATGCCGATGCCATGCCGGTGCCATGCCGATGCCATGCCGGTGCCATGCCGATGCCATGCCGGTGCCATGCCGATGCCATGCCGGTGCCATGCCGATGCCATGCCGGTGCCATGCCGATGCCATGCCGGTGCCATGCCGATGCCATGCCGGTGCCATGCCGATGCCATGCCGGTGCCATGCCGATGCCATGCCGGTGCCATGCCGATGCCATGCCATTCCATGCCATTCCATGCCATTCCATGCCATTCCATGCCATTCCATGCCATTCCATGCCATTCCATGCCATTCCATGCCATTCCATGCCATTCCATGCCATTCCATGCCATTCCATGCCATTCCATGCCATTCCATGCCATTCCATGCCATTCCATGCCATTCCATGCCATTCCATGCCATTCCATGCCATTCCATGCCATTCCATGCCATTCCATGCCATTCCATGCCATTCCATGCCATTCCATGCCATTCCATGCCATTCCATGCCATTCCATGCCATTCCATGCCATTCCATGCCATTCCATGCCATTCCATGCCATTCCATGCCATTCCATGCCATTCCATGCCATTCCATGCCATTCCATGCCATTCCATGCCATTCCATGCCATTCCATGCCATTCCATGCCATTCCATGCCATTCCATGCCATTCCATGCCGTGCCATGCCGGTGCCATGCCGTGCCATGCCGGTGCCATGCCGTGCCATGCCGGTGCCATGCCGTGCCATGCCGGTGCCATGCCGTGCCATGCCGGTGCCATGCCGTGCCATGCCGGTGCCATGCCGTGCCATGCCGGTGCCATGCCGTGCCATGCCGGTGCCATGCCGTGCCATGCCGGTGCCATGCCGTGCCATGCCGGTGCCATGCCGTGCCATGCCGGTGCCATGCCGTGCCATGCCGGTGCCATGCCGTGCCATGCCGTGCCATGCCGTGCCATGCCGTGCCATGCCGTGCCATGCCGGTGCCATGCCGTGCCATGCCGGTGCCATGCCGTGCCATGCCGGTGCCATGCCGTGCCATGCCGTGCCATGCCGGTGCCATGCCGTGCCATGCCGGTGCCATACCGTGCCATGCCGTGCCATGCCGTGCCATGCCGGTGCCATGCCGTGCCATGCCGGTGCCATGCCATTCCATGCCATTCCATGCCATTCCATGCCATTCCATGCCATTCCATGCCATTCCATGCCATTCCATGCCATTCAATGCCATTCCATGCCATTCCATGCCATTCCATGCCATTCCATGCCATTCCATGCCATTCCATGCCATTCCATGCCATTCCATGCCATTCCATGCCATTCCATGCCATTCCATGCCATTCCATGCCATTCCATGCCATTCCATGCCATTCCATGCCATTCCATGCCATTCCATGCCATTCCATGCCATTCCATGCCATTCCATGCCATTCCATGCCATTCCATGCCATTCCATGCCATTCCATGCCATTCCATGCCATTCCATGCCATTCCATGCCATTCCATGCCATTCCATGCCATTCCATGCCATTCCATGCCATTCCATGCCATTCCATGCCATTCCATGCCAGTCCATGCCAGTCCATGCCAGTCCATGCCATTCCATGGCATTCCATGCCATTCCATGCCACTCAACGCGGTGCCATGCCGTGCCATGCCGGTGCCATGCCGTGCCATGCCGGTGCCATGCCGTGCCATGCCGGTGCCATGCCGTGCCATGCCGGTGCCATGCCGTGCCATGCCGTGCCATGCCGGTGCCATGCCGTGCCATGCCGTGCCATGCCGTGCCATGCCGTGCCATGCGGTGCCATGCCATTCGATGCCATTCCATGCCATTCCATGTCATTCCATGTCATTCCATGCCATTCCATGCCATTCCATGCCATTCCATGCCATTCCATGCCATTCCATGCCATTCCATGCCATTCCATGCCATTCCATGCCATTCCATGCCATTCCATGCCATTCCATGCCATTCCATGCCATTCCATGCCATTCCATGCCATTCCATGCCATTCCATGCCATTCCATGCCATTCCATGCCATTCCATGCCATTCCATGCCATTCCATGCCATTCCATGCCATTCCATGCCATTCCATGCCATTCCATGCCATTCCATGCCATTCCATGCCATTCCATGCCATTCCATGCCATTCCATGCCATTCCATGCCATTCCATGCCATTCCATGCCATTCCATGCCATTCCATGCCATTCCATGCCATTCCATGCCATTCATGCCATTCCATGCCATTCCATGCCAGTCCATGCCAGTCCATGCCAGTCCATGCCATTCCATGCCATTCCATGCCATTCCATGCCATTCCATGCCAGTCCATGCCAGTCCATGCCAGTCCATGCCAGTCCATGCCATTCCATGCCATTCCATGCCATTCCATGCCACTCAATGCGGTGCCATGCCGTGCCATGCCGGTGCCATGCCGTGCCATGCCGGTGCCATGCCGTGCCATGCTGGTGCCATGCCGTGCCATGCCGGTGCCATGCCGTGCCATGCCGTGCCATGCCGGTGCCATGCCGTGCCATGCCGGTGCCATGCCGTGCCATGCCGGTGCCATGCCGTGCCATGCCGGTGCCATGCCGTGCCATGCCGGTGCCATGCCGTGCCATGCCGGTGCCATGCCGTGCCATGCCGTGCCATGCCGGTGCCATGCCGTGCCATGCCGTGCCATGCCGTGCCATGCCGTGCCATGCGGTGCCATGCCATTCGATGCCATTCCATGCCATTCCATGTCATTCCATGTCATTCCATGCCATTCCATGCCATTCCATGCCATTCCATGCCATTCCATGCCATTCCATGCCATTCCATGCCATTCCATGCCATTCCATGCCATTCCATGCCATTCCATGCCATTCCATGCCATTCCATGCCATTCCATGCCATTCCATGCCATTCCATGCCATTCCATGCCATTCCATGCCATTCCATGCCATTCCATGCCATTCCATGCCATTCCATGCCATTCCATGCCATTCCATGCCATTCCATGCCATTCCATGCCATTCCATCCATTCCATTCCATGCCATTCCATGCCATTCATGCCATTCCATGCCATTCCATGCCATTCCATGCCATTCCATGCCATTCCATGCCATTCCATGCCATTCCATGCCATTCCATGCCAGTCCATGCCAGTCCATGCCAGTCCATGCCATTCCATGCCATTCCATGCCATTCCATGCCAGTCCATGCCAGTCCATGCCAGTCCATGCCATTCCATGCCATTCCATGCCCATTCCATGCCAGTCCATGCCAGTCCATGCCAGTCCATGCCATTCCATGCCATTCCATGCCATTCCATGCCACTCAATGCGGTGCCATGCCGTGCCATGCCGGTGCCATGCCGTGCCATGCCGTGCCATGCCGGTGCCATGCCGTGCCATGCCGGTGCCATGCCGTGCCATGCCGGTGCCATGCCGTGCCATGCCGCTGCCATGCCGTGCCATGCCGCTGCCATGCCGTGCCATGCCGGTGCCATGCCGTGCCATGCCATTCGATGCCATTCCATGCCATTCCATGTCATTCCATGCCATTCCATGCCATTCCATGCCATTCCATGCCATTCCATGCCATTCCATGGCATTCCATGCCATTCCATGCCATTCCATGCCATTCCATGCCATTCCATGCCATTCCATGCCATTCCATGCCATTCCATGCCATTCCATGCCATTCCATGCCATTCCATGCCATTCCATGCCATTCCATGCCATTCCATGCCATTCCATGCCATTCCATGCCATTCCATGCCATTCCATGCCATTCCATGCCAGTCCATGCCAGTCCATGCCAGTCCATGCCATTCCATGCCATTCCATGCCATTCCATGCCAGTCCATGCCAGTCCATGCCAGTCCATGCCATTCCATGCCATTCCATGCCATTCCATGCCAGTCCATGCCAGTCCATGCCAGTCCATGCCATTCCATGCCATTCCATGCCATTCCATGCCACTCAATGCGGTGCCATGCCGTGCCATGCCGTGCCATGCCGGTGCCATGCCGTGCCATGCCGGTGCCATGCCGGTGCCATGCCGGTGCCATGCCGTGCCATGCCGGTGCCATGCCGTGCCATGCCGGTGCCATGCCGTGCCATGCCGGTGCCATGCCGGTGCCATGCCGTGCCATGCCGGTGCCATGCCGGTGCCATGCCGTGCCATGCCGGTGCCATGCCGTGCCATGCCATTCCATGCCATTCCATGCCATTCCATGCCATTCCATGCCATTCCATGCCATTCCATGCCATTCCATGCCATTCCATGCCATTCCATGCCATTCCATGCCATTCCATGCCATTCCATGCCATTCCATGCCATTCCATGCCATTCCATGCCATTCCATGCCATTCCATGCCATTCCATGCCATTCCATGCCATTCCATGCCATTCCATGCCATTCCATGCCATTCCATGCCATTCCATGCCATTCCATGCCATTCCATGCCATTCCATGCCATTCCATGCCATTCCATGCCATTCCATGCCATTCCATGCCATTCCATGCCATTCCATGCCATTCCATGCCATTCCATGCCATTCCATGCCATTCCATGCCATTCCATGCCATTCCATGCCATTCCATGCCATTCCATGCCATTCCATGCCATTCCATGCCATTCCATGCCATTCCATGCCATTCCATGCCATTCCATGCCATTCCATGCCATTCCATGCCATTCCATGCCATTCCATGCCATTCCATGCCATTCCATGCCATTCCATGCCATTCCATGCCATTCCATGCCATTCCATGCCATTCCATGCCATTCCATGCCATTCCATGCCATTCCATGCCATTCCATGCCATTCCATGCCATTCCATGCCATTCCATGCCATTCCATGCCATTCCATGCCATTCCATGCCATTCCATGCCATTCCATGCCATTCCATGCCATTCCATGCCATTCCATGCCATCCATGCCATTCCATGCCATTCCATGCCATTCCATGCCATTCCATGCCATTCCATGCCATTCCATGCCATTCCATGCCATTCCATGCCATTCCATGCCATTCCATGCCATTCCATGCCATTCCATGCCATTCCATGCCATTCCATGCCAGTCCATGCCAGTCCATGCCAGTCCATGCCATTCCATGGCATTCCATGCCATTCATGCCACTCAACGCGGTGCCATGCCGTGCCATGCCGGTGCCATGCCGTGCCATGCCGGTGCCATGCCGTGCCATGCCGGTGCCATGCCGTGCCATGCCGGTGCCATGCCGTGCCATGCCGGTGCCATGCCGTGCCATGCCGGTGCCATGCCGTGCCATGCCGTGCCATGCCGGTGCCATGCCGTGCCATGCCGGTGCCATGCCGTGCCATGCCGTGCCATGCCGGTGCCATGCCGTGCCATGCCGTGCCATGCCGTGCCATGCCGGTGCCATGCCGTGCCATGCCGGTGCCATGCCGTGCCATGCCGGTGCCATGCCGTGCCATGCCGGTGCCATGCCGTGCCATGCCGGTGCCATGCCGTGCCATGCCGTGCCATGCCGTGCCATGCCGTGCCATGCGGTGCCATGCCATTCGATGCCATTCCATGCCATTCCATGCCATTCCATGCCATTCCATGCCATTCCATGCCATTCAATGCCGTGCCATGCCGTGCCATGCCGTGCCATGCCGTGCCATGCCGTGCCATGCCGTGCCATGCCGTGCCATGCCGTGCCATGCCGTGCCATGCCGTGCCATGCCGTGCCATGCCGTGCCATGCCGTGCCATGCCGTGCCATGCCGTGCCATGCCGTGCCATGCCGGTGCCATGCCGATGCCATGCCGGTGCATGCCGATGCCATGCCGGTGCCATGCCGATGCCATGCCGGTGCCATGCCGATGCCATGCCGGTGCCATGCCGATGCCATGCCGGTGCCATGCCGATGCCATGCCGGTGCCATGCCGGATGCCATGCCGGTGCCATGCCGATGCCATGCCGGTGCCATGCCGATGCCATGCCGGTGCCATGCCGATGCCATGCCGGTGCCATGCCGATGCCATGCCGGTGCCATGCCGATGCCATGCCGGTGCCATGCCGATGCCATGCGGTGCCATGCCGATGCCATGCCGGTGCCATGCCGATGCCATGCCGGTGCCATGCCGATGCCATGCCGGTGCCATGCCGATGCCATGCCGGTGCCATGCCGATGCCATGCCGGTGCCATGCCGATGCCATGCCGGTGCCATGCCGATGCCATGCCGGTGCCATGGCGATGCCATGCCGGTGCCATGCCGATGCCATGCCGGTGCCATGCCGATGCCATGCCGGTGCCATGCCGATGCCATGCCGGTGCCATGCCGATGCCATGCCGGTGCCATGCCGATGCCATGCCATTCCATGCCATTCCATGCCATTCCATGCCATTCCATGCCATTCCATGCCATTCCATGCCATTCCATGCCATTCCATGCCATTCCATGCCATTCCATGCCATTCCATGCCATTCCATGCCATTCCATGCCATTCCATGCCATTCCATGCCATTCCATGCCATTCCATGCCATTCCATGCCATTCCATGCCATTCCATGCCATTCCATGCCATTCCATGCCATTCCATGCCATTCCATGCCATTCCATGCCATTCCATGCCATTCCATGCCATTCCATGCCATTCCATGCCATTCCATGCCATTCCATGCCATTCCATGCCATTCCATGCCATTCCATGCCGTGCCATGCCGGTGCCATGCCGTGCCATGCCGGTGCCATGCCGTGCCATGCCGGTGCCATGCCGTGCCATGCCGGTGCCATGCCGTGCCATGCCGGTGCCATGCCGTGCCATGCCGGTGCCATGCCGTGCCATGCCGGTGCCATGCCGTGCCATGCCGGTGCCATGCCGTGCCATGCCGGTGCCATGCCGTGCCATGCCGGTGCCATGCCGTGCCATGCCGGTGCCATGCCGTGCCATGCCGGTGCCATGCCGTGCCATGCCGGTGCCATGCCGTGCCATGCCGGTGCCATGCCGTGCCATGCCGTGCCATGCCGTGCCATGCCGTGCCATGCCGTGCCATGCCGGTGCCATGCCGTGCCATGCCGGTGCCATGCCGTGCCATGCCGGTGCCATGCCGTGCCATGCCGTGCCATGCCGGTGCCATGCCGTGCCATGCCGGTGCCATACCGTGCCATGCCGTGCCATGCCGTGCCATGCCGGTGCCATGCCGTGCCATGCCGGTGCCATGCCATTCCATGCCATTCCATGCCATTCCATGCCATTCCATGCCATTCCATGCCATTCCATGCCATTCCATGCCATTCAATGCCATTCCATGCCATTCCATGCCATTCCATGCCATTCCATGCCATTCCATGCCATTCCATGCCATTCCATGCCATTCCATGCCATTCCATGCCATTCCATGCCATTCCATGCCATTCCATGCCATTCCATGCCATTCCATGCCATTCCATGCCATTCCATGCCATTCCATGCCATTCCATGCCATTCCATGCCATTCCATGCCATTCCATGCCATTCCATGCCATTCCATGCCATTCCATGCCATTCCATGCCATTCCATGCCATTCCATGCCATTCCATGCCAGTCCATGCCAGTCCATGCCAGTCCATGCCATTCCATGGCATTCCATGCCATTCCATGCCACTCAACGCGGTGCCATGCCGTGCCATGCCGGTGCCATGCCGTGCCATGCCGGTGCCATGCCGTGCCATGCCGGTGCCATGCCGTGCCATGCCGGTGCCATGCCGTGCCATGCCGGTGCCATGCCGTGCCATGCCGTGCCATGCCGGTGCCATGCCGTGCCATGCCGTGCCATGCCGTGCCATGCCGTGCCATGCGGTGCCATGCCATTCGATGCCATTCCATGCCATTCCATGTCATTCCATGTCATTCCATGCCATTCCATGCCATTCCATGCCATTCCATGCCATTCCATGCCATTCCATGCCATTCCATGCCATTCCATGCCATTCCATGCCATTCCATGCCATTCCATGCCATTCCATGCCATTCCATGCCATTCCATGCCATTCCATGCCATTCCATGCCATTCCATGCCATTCCATGCCATTCCATGCCATTCCATGCCATTCCATGCCATTCCATGCCATTCCATGCCATTCCATGCCATTCCATGCCATTCCATGCCATTCCATGCCATTCCATGCCATTCCATGCCATTCCATGCCATTCCATGCCAGTCCATGCCAGTCCATGCCAGTCCATGCCATTCCATGCCATTCCATGCCATTCCATGCCATTCCATGCCAGTCCATGCCAGTCCATGCCAGTCCATGCCAGTCCATGCCATTCCATGCCATTCCATGCCATTCCATGCCACTCAATGCGGTGCCATGCCGTGCCATGCCGGTGCCATGCCGTGCCATGCTGGTGCCATGCCGTGCCATGCCGGTGCCATGCCGTGCCATGCCGTGCCATGCCGGTGCCATGCCGTGCCATGCCGGTGCCATGCCGTGCCATGCCGGTGCCATGCCGTGCCATGCCGGTGCCATGCCGTGCCATGCCGGTGCCATGCCGTGCCATGCCGGTGCCATGCCGTGCCATGCCGTGCCATGCCGGTGCCATGCCGTGCCATGCCGTGCCATGCCGTGCCATGCCGTGCCATGCGGTGCCATGCCATTCGATGCCATTCCATGCCATTCCATGTCATTCCATGTCATTCCATGCCATTCCATGCCATTCCATGCCATTCCATGCCATTCCATGCCATTCCATGCCATTCCATGCCATTCCATGCCATTCCATGCCATTCCATGCCATTCCATGCCATTCCATGCCATTCCATGCCATTCCATGCCATTCCATGCCATTCCATGCCATTCCATGCCATTCCATGCCATTCCATGCCATTCCATGCCATTCCATGCCATTCCATGCCATTCCATGCCATTCCATGCCATTCCATGCCATTCCATGCCATTCCATGCCATTCCATGCCATTCCATGCCATTCCATGCCATTCCATGCCATTCCATGCCATTCCATGCCATTCCATGCCATTCCATGCCAGTCCATGCCAGTCCATGCCAGTCCATGCCATTCCATGCCATTCCATGCCATTCCATGCCAGTCCATGCCAGTCCATGCCAGTCCATGCCATTCCATGCCATTCCATGCCATTCCATGCCAGTCCATGCCAGTCCATGCCAGTCCATGCCATTCCATGCCATTCCATGCCATTCCATGCCACTCAATGCGGTGCCATGCCGTGCCATGCCGGTGCCATGCCGTGCCATGCCGTGCCATGCCGGTGCCATGCCGTGCCATGCCGGTGCCATGCCGTGCCATGCCGGTGCCATGCCGTGCCATGCCGCTGCCATGCCGTGCCATGCCGCTGCCATGCCGTGCCATGCCGGTGCCATGCCGTGCCATGCCATTCGATGCCATTCCATGCCATTCCATGTCATTCCATGCCATTCCATGCCATTCCATGCCATTCCATGCCATTCCATGCCATTCCATGGCATTCCATGCCATTCCATGCCATTCCATGCCATTCCATGCCATTCCATGCCATTCCATGCCATTCCATGCCATTCCATGCCATTCCATGCCATTCCATGCCATTCCATGCCATTCCATGCCATTCCATGCCATTCCATGCCATTCCATGCCATTCCATGCCATTCCATGCCATTCCATGCCATTCCATGCCAGTCCATGCCAGTCCATGCCAGTCCATGCCATTCCATGCCATTCCATGCCATTCCATGCCAGTCCATGCCAGTCCATGCCAGTCCATGCCATTCCATGCCATTCCATGCCATTCCATGCCAGTCCATGCCAGTCCATGCCAGTCCATGCCATTCCATGCCATTCCATGCCATTCCATGCCACTCAATGCGGTGCCATGCCGTGCCATGCCGTGCCATGCCGGTGCCATGCCGTGCCATGCCGGTGCCATGCCGGTGCCATGCCGGTGCCATGCCGTGCCATGCCGGTGCCATGCCGTGCCATGCCGGTGCCATGCCGTGCCATGCCGGTGCCATGCCGGTGCCATGCCGTGCCATGCCGGTGCCATGCCGGTGCCATGCCGTGCCATGCCGGTGCCATGCCGTGCCATGCCATTCCATGCCATTCCATGCCATTCCATGCCATTCCATGCCATTCCATGCCATTCCATGCCATTCCATGCCATTCCATGCCATTCCATGCCATTCCATGCCATTCCATGCCATTCCATGCCATTCCATGCCATTCCATGCCATTCCATGCCATTCCATGCCATTCCATGCCATTCCATGCCATTCCATGCCATTCCATGCCATTCCATGCCATTCCATGCCATTCCATGCCATTCCATGCCATTCCATGCCATTCCATGCCATTCCATGCCATTCCATGCCATTCCATGCCATTCCATGCCATTCCATGCCATTCCATGCCATTCCATGCCATTCCATGCCATTCCATGCCATTCCATGCCATTCCATGCCATTCCATGCCATTCCATGCCGTGCCATGCCGGTGCCATGCCGTGCCATGCCGGTGCCATGCCGTGCCATGCCGGTGCCATGCCGTGCCATGCCGTGCCATGCCGGTGCCATGCCATTCCATGCCATTCCATGCCATTCCATGCCATTCCATGCCATTCCATGCCATTCCATGCCATTCCATGCCATTCCATGCCATTCCATGCCATTCCATGCCATTCCATGCCATTCCATGCCATTCCATGCCATTCCATGCCATTCCATGCCATTCCATGCCATTCCATGCCATTCCATGCCATTCCATGCCATTCCTTGCCATTCCATGCCATTCCATGCCATTCCATGCCATTCCATGCCATTCCATGCCATTCCATGCCATTCCATGCCATTCCATGCCATTCCATGCCATTCCATGCCATTCCATGCCATTCCATGCCATTCCATGCCATTCCATGCCATTCCATGCCATTCCATGCCATTCCATGCCATTCCATGCCATTCCATGCCATTCCATGCCATTCCATGCCATTCCATGCCATTCCATGCCATTCCATGCCATTCCATGCCATTCCATGCCATTCCATGCCATTCCATGCCATTCCATGCCATTCCATGCCATTCCATGCCATTCCATGCCATTCCATGCCATTCCATGCCATTCCATGCCATTCCATGCCGTGCCATGCCGGTGCCATGCCGTGCCATGCCGGTGCCATGCCGTGCCATGCCGGTGCCATGCCGTGCCATGCCGTGCCATGCCGGTGCCATGCCGTGCCATGCCGGTGCCATGCCGTGCCATGCCGGTGCCATGCCGTGCCATGCCGGTGCCATGCCGTGCCATGCCGGTGCCATGCCGTGCCATGCCGGTGCCATGCCGTGCCATGCCGGTGCCATGCCGTGCCATGCCGGTGCCATGCCGTGCCATGCCGGTGCCATGCCGTGCCATGCCGTGCCATGCCGTGCCATGCCGTGCCATGCCGTGCCATGCCGGTGCCATGCCGTGCCATGCCGGTGCCATGCCGTGCCATGCCGGTGCCATGCCGTGCCATGCCGTGCCATGCCGGTGCCATGTCGTGCCATGCCGGTGCCATACCGTGCCATGCCGTGCCATGCCGTGCCATGCCGGTGCCATGCCGTGCCATGCCGGTGCCATGCCGTGCCATGCCGGTGCCATGCCGTGCCATGCCATTCCATGCCATTCCATGCCATTCCATGCCATTCCATGCCATTCCATGCCATTCCATGCCATTCCATGCCATTCCATGCCATTCCATGCCATTCCATGCCATTCCATGCCATTCCATGCCATTCCATGCCATTCCATGCCATTCCATGCCATTCCATGCCATTCCATGCCATTCCATGCCATTCCATGCCATTCCATGCCATTCCATGCCATTCCATGCCATTCCATGCCATTCCATGCCATTCCATGCCATTCCATGCCATTCCATGCCATTCCATGCCATTCCATGCCATTCCATGCCATTCCATGCCATTCCATGCCATTCCATGCCATTCCATGCCATTCCATGCCATTCCATGCCATTCCATGCCATTCCATGCCATTCCATGCCATTCCATGCCATTCCATGCCATTCCATGCCATTCCATGCCATTCCATGCCATTCCATGCCATTCCATGCCATTCCATGCCATTCCATGCCATTCCATGCCATTCCATGCCATTCCATGCCATTCCATGCCATTCCATGCCATTCCATGCCATTCCATGCCATTCCATGCCATTCCATGCCATTCCATGCCATTCCATGCCATTCCATGCCATTCCATGCCATTCCATGCCATTCCATGCCATTCCATGCCATTCCATGCCATTCCATGCCATTCCATGCCATTCCATGCCATTCCATGCCATTCCATGCCATTCCATGCCATTCCATGCCATTCCATGCCATTCCATGCCATTCCATGCCATTCCATGCCATTCCATGCCATTCCATGCCATTCCATGCCATTCCATGCCATTCCATGCCATTCCATGCCATTCCATGCCATTCCATGCCATTCCATGCCATTCCATGCCATTCCATGCCATTCCATGCCATTCCATGCCATTCCATGCCATTCCATGCCATTCCATGCCATTCCATGCCATTCCATGCCATTCCATGCCATTCCATGCCATTCCATGCCATTCCATGCCATTCCATGCCATTCCATGCCATTCCATGCCATTCCATGCCATTCCATGCCATTCCATGCCATTCCATGCCATTCCTTGCCATTCCATGCCATTCCATGCCATTCCATGCCATTCCATGCCATTCCATGCCATTCCATGCCATTCCATGCCATTCCATGCCATTCCATGCCATTCCATGCCATTCCATGCCATTCCATGCCATTCCATGCCATTCCATGCCATTCCATGCCATTCCATGCCATTCCATGCCATTCCATGCCATTCCATGCCATTCCATGCCATTCCATGCCATTCCATGCCATTCCATGCCATTCCATGCCATTCCATGCCATTCCATGCCATTCCATGCCATTCCATGCCATTCCATGCCATTCCATGCCATTCCATGCCATTCCATGCCATTCCATGCCATTCCATGCCATTCCATGCCATTCCATGCCATTCCATGCCATTCCATGCCATTCCATGCCATTCCATGCCATTCCATGCCATTCCATGCCATTCCATGCCATTCCATGCCATTCCATGCCATTCCATGCCATTCCATGCCATTCCATGCCATTCCATGCCATTCCATGCCATTCCATGCCATTCCATGCCATTCCATGCCATTCCATGCCATTCCATGCCATTCCATGCCATTCCATGCCATTCCATGCCATTCCATGCCATTCCATGCCATTCCATGCCATTCCATGCCGTGCCATGCCGGTGCCATGCCGTGCCATGCCGGTGCCATGCCGTGCCATGCCGGTGCCATGCCGTGCCATGCCGGTGCCATGCCGTGCCATGCCGGTGCCATGCCGTGCCATGCCGGTGCCATGCCGTGCCATGCCGGTGCCATGCCGTGCCATGCCGGTGCCATGCCGTGCCATGCCGGTGCCATGCCGTGCCATGCCGGTGCCATGCCGTGCCATGCCGGTGCCATGCCGTGCCATGCCGGTGCCATGCCGTGCCATGCCGTGCCATGCCGTGCCATGCCGTGCCATGCCGGTGCCATGCCGTGCCATGCCGGTGCCATGCCGTGCCATGCCGGTGCCATGCCGTGCCATGCCGTGCCATGCCGTGCCATGCCGTGCCATGCCGGTGCCATGCCGTGCCATGCCGGTGCCATGCCGTGCCATGCCGGTGCCATGCCGTGCCATGCCGTGCCATGCCGTGCCATGCCGTGCCATGCCGGTGCCATGTCGTGCCATGCCGGTGCCATACCGTGCCATGCCGTGCCATGCCGTGCCATGCCGGTGCCATGCCGTGCCATGCCGGTGCCATGCCGTGCCATGCCGGTGCCATGCCGTGCCATGCCGGTGCCATGCCGTGCCATGCCATTCCATGCCATTCCATGCCATTCCATGCCATTCCATGCCATTCCATGCCATTCCATGCCATTCCATGCCATTCCATGCCATTCCATGCCATTCCATGCCATTCCATGCCATTCCATGCCATTCCATGCCATTCCATGCCATTCCATGCCATTCCATGCCATTCCATGCCATTCCATGCCATTCCATGCCATTCCATGACATTCCATGCCATTCCATGCCATTCCATGCCATTCCATGCCATTCCATGCCATTCCATGCCATTCCATGCCATTCCATGCCATTCCATGCCATTCCATGCCATTCCATGCCATTCCATGCCATTCCATGCCATTCCATGCCATTCCATGCCATTCAATGCCATTCCATGCCATTCCATGCCATTCCATGCCATTCCATGCCATTCCATGCCATTCCATGCCATTCCATGCCATTCCATGCCATTCCATGCCATTCCATGCCATTCCATGCCATTCCATGCCATTCCATGCCATTCCATGCCATTCCATGCCATTCCATGCCATTCCATGCCATTCCATGCCATTCCATGCCATTCCATGCCATTCCATGCCATTCCATGCCATTCCATGCCATTCCATGCCATTCCATGCCATTCCATGCCATTCCATGCCATTCCATGCCATTCCATGCCAGTCCATGCCAGTCCATGCCAGTCCATGCCATTCCATGGCATTCCATGCCATTCCATGCCACTCAACGCGGTGCCATGCCGTGCCATGCCGGTGCCATGCCGTGCCATGCCGGTGCCATGCCGTGCCATGCCGGTGCCATGCCGTGCCATGCCGGTGCCATGCCGTGCCATGCCGGTGCCATGCCGTGCCATGCCGGTGCCATGCCGTGCCATGCCGTGCCATGCCGGTGCCATGCCGTGCCATGCCGTGCCATGCCGTGCCATGCCGTGCCATGCGGTGCCATGCCATTCGATGCCATTCCATGCCATTCCATGCCATTCCATGCCATTCCATGCCATTCCATGCCATTCCATGCCATTCCATGCCATTCCATGCCATTCCATGCCATTCCATGCCATTCCATGCCATTCCATGCCATTCCATGCCATTCCATGCCATTCAATGCCGTGCCATGCCGTGCCATGCCGTGCCATGCCGTGCCATGCCGGTGCCATGCCGGTGCCATGCCGGTGCCATGCCGGTGCCATGCCGTGCCATGCCGGTGCCATGCCGTGCCATGCCGTGCCATGCCGGTGCCATGCCGTGCCATGCGGTGCCATGCCATTCCATGCCATTCCATGCCATTCCATGCCATTCCATGCCATTCCATGCCATTCCATGCCATTCCATGCCATTCCATGCCATTCCATGCCATTCCATGCCATTCCATGCCATTCCATGTCATTCCATGCCATTCAATGCCGTGCCATGCCGTGCCATGCCGTGCCATGCCGTGCCATGCCGGTGCCATGCCGTGCCATGCCGGTGCCATGCCGGTGCCATGCCGTGCCATGCCGGTGCCATGCCGTGCCATGCCGGTGCCATGCCGTGCCATGCCGGTGCCATGCCGTGCCATGCCGTGCCATGCCGGTGCCATGCCGTGCCATGCCGGTGCCATGCCGTGCCATGCCGGTGCCATGCCGTGCCATGCCGTGCCATGCCGTGCCATGCCGTGCCATGCCGTGCCATGCCGTGCCATGCCGTGCCATGCCGTGCCATGCCGTGCCATGCCGTGCCATGCCGTGCCATGCCGTGCCATGCCGTGCCATGCCGTGCCATGCCGTGCCATGCCGTGCCATGCCGTGCCATGCCGTGCCATGCCGTGCCATGCCGTGCCATGCCGTGCCATGCCGTGCCATGCCGTGCCATGCCGTGCCATGCCGTGCCATGCCGTGCCATGCCGTGCCATGCCGTGCCATGCCGTGCCATGCCGTGCCATGCCGTGCCATGCCGTGCCATGCCGTGCCATGCCGTGCCATGCCGTGCCATGCCGTGCCATGCCGTGCCATGCCGTGCCATGCCGTGCCATGCCGTGCCATGCCGTGCCATGCCGTGCCATGCCGTGCCATGCCGTGCCATGCCGTGCCATGCCGTGCCATGCCGTGCCATGCCGTGCCATGCCGTGCCATGCCGTGCCATGCCGTGCCATGCCGTGCCATGCCGTGCCATGCCGTGCCATGCCGTGCCATGCCGTGCCATGCCGTGCCATGCCGTGCCATGCCGTGCCATGCCGTGCCATGCCGTGCCATGCCGTGCCATGCCGTGCCATGCCGTGCCATGCCGTGCCATGCCGTGCCATGC
Organism: Cryptus armator; assembly: GCA_963971235.1. Lineage (NCBI taxonomy): Eukaryota > Metazoa > Arthropoda > Insecta > Hymenoptera > Ichneumonidae > Cryptus > Cryptus armator. Next base: position 51,696 of record CAXARG010000168.1, read on the forward strand.
CGTGCCATGCCGTGCCATGCCGTGCCATGCCGTGCCATGCCGTGCCATGCCGTGCCATGCCGTGCCATGCCGTGCCATGCCGTGCCATGCCGTGCCATGCCGTGCCATGCCGTGCCATGCCGTGCCATGCCGTGCCATGCCGTGCCATGCCGTGCCATGCCGTGCCATGCCGTGCCATGCCGTGCCATGCCGTGCCATGCCGTGCCATGCCGTGCCATGCCGGTGCCATGCCGGTGCCATGCCGGTGCCATGCCGGTGCCATGCCGATGCCATGCCGGTGCCATGCCGATGCCATGCCGGTGCCATGCCGATGCCATGCCGGTGCCATGCCGATGCCATGCCGGTGCCATGCCGATGCCATGCCGGTGCCATGCCGATGCCATGCCGGTGCCATGCCGATGCCATGCCGGTGCCATGCCGATGCCATGCCGGTGCCATGCCGTGCCATGCCGGTGCCATGCCGTGCCATGCCGGTGCCATGCCGTGCCATGCCGTGCCATGCCGGTGCCATGCCGTGCCATGCCGTGCCATGCCGTGCCATGCCGTGCCATGCGGTGCCATGCCATTCGATGCCATTCCATGCCATTCCATGTCATTCCATGTCATTCCATGCCATTCCATGCCATTCCATGCCATTCCATGCCATTCCATGCCATTCCATGCCATTCCATGCCATTCCATGCCATTCCATGCCATTCCATGCCATTCCATGCCATTCCATGCCATTCCATGCCATTCCATGCCATTCCATGCCATTCCATGCCATTCCATGCCATTCCATGCCATTCCATGCCATTCCATGCCATTCCATGCCATTCCATGCCATTCCATGCCATTCCATGCCATTCCATGCCATTCCATGCCATTCCATGCCATTCCATGCCATTCCATGCCATTCCATGCCATTCCATGCCATTCCATGCCATTCCATGCTATTCCATGCCATTCCATGCCATTCCATGCCATTCCATGCCATTCCATGCCATTCCATGCCATTCCATGCCATTCCATGCCATTCCATGCCATTCCATGCCATTCCATGCCAGTCCATGCCAGTCCATGCCAGTCCATGCCATTCCATGCCATTCCATGCCATTCCATGCCACTCAATGCGGTGCCATGCCGTGCCATGCCGGTGCCATGCCGTGCCATGCCGGTGCCATGCCGTGCCATGCTGGTGCCATGCCGTGCCATGCCGGTGCCATGCCGTGCCATGCCGTGCCATGCCGGTGCCATGCCGTGCCATGCCGGTGCCATGCCGTGCCATGCCGTGCCATGCCGGTGCCATGCCGTGCCATGCCGGTGCCATGCCGTGCCATGCCGGTGCCATGCCGTGCCATGCCGGTGCCATGCCGTGCCATGCCGTGCCGTGCCATGCCGTGCCATGCCGGTGCCATGCCGTGCCATGCCGGTGCCATGCCGTGCCATGCCGGTGCCATGCCGTGCCATGCCGCTGCCATGCCGTGCCATGCCGCTGCCATGCCGTGCCATGCCGGTGCCATGCCGTGCCATGCCATTCGATGCCATTCCATGCCATTCCATGTCATTCCATGCCATTCCATGCCATTCCATGCCATTCCATGCCATTCCATGCCATTCCATGCCATTCCATGCCATTCCATGCCATTCCATGCCATTCCATGCCATTCCATGCCATTCCATGCCATTCCATGCCATTCCATGCCATTCCATGCCATTCCATGCCATTCCATGCCATTCCATGCCATTCCATGCCATTCCATGCCATTCCATGCCATTCCATGCCATTCCATGCCATTCCATGCCATTCCATGCCATTCCATGCCAGTCCATGCCAGTCCATGCCAGTCCATGCCATTCCATGCCATTCCATGCCATTCCATGCCAGTCCATGCCAGTCCATGCCAGTCCATGCCATTCCATGCCATTCCATGCCATTCCATGCCAGTCCATGCCAGTCCATGCCAGTCCATGCCATTCCATGCCATTCCATGCCATTCCATGCCACTCAATGCGGTGCCATGCCGTGCCATGCCGTGCCATGCCGGTGCCATGCCGTGCCATGCCGGTGCCATGCCGGTGCCATGCCGGTGCCATGCCGTGCCATGCCGGTGCCATGCCGTGCCATGCCGGTGCCATGCCGTGCCATGCCGGTGCCATGCCGGTGCCATGCCGTGCCATGCCGGTGCCATGCCGGTGCCATGCCGTGCCATGCCATTCCATGCCATTCCATGCCATTCCATGCCATTCCATGCCATTCCATGCCATTCCATGCCATTCCATGCCATTCCATGCCATTCCATGCCATTCCATGCCATTCCATGCCATTCCATGCCATTCCATGCCATTCCATGCCATTCCATGCCATTCCATGCCATTCCATGCCATTCCATGCCATTCCATGCCATTCCATGCCATTCCATGCCATTCCATGCCATTCCATGCCATTCCATGCCATTCCATGCCATTCCATGCCATTCCATGCCATTCCATGCCATTCCATGCCATTCCATGCCATTCCATGCCATTCCATGCCATTCCATGCCATTCCATGCCATTCCATGCCATTCCATGCCATTCCATGCCATTCCATGCCATTCCATGCCATTCCATGCCATTCCATGCCATTCCATGCCATTCCATGCCATTCCATGCCATTCCATGCCATTCCATGCCATTCCATGCCATTCCATGCCATTCCATGCCATTCCATGCCATTCCATGCCATTCCATGCCATTCCATGCCATTCCATGCCATTCCATGCCATTCCATGCCATTCCATGCCATTCCATGCCATTCCATGCCATTCCATGCCATTCCATGCCATTCCATGCCATTCCATGCCATTCCATGCCATTCCATGCCATTCCATGCCAGTCCATGCCAGTCCATGCCAGTCCATGCCATTCCATGCCATTCCATGCCATTCCATGCCATTCCATGCCATTCCATGCCATTCCATGCCATTCCATGCCATTCCATGCCATTCCATGCCATTCCATGCCATTCCATGCCATTCCATGCCATTCCATGCCATTCCATGCTATTCCATGCCATTCCATGCCATTCCATGCCATTCCATGCCATTCCATGCCATTCCATGCCATTCCATGCCATTCCATGCCATTCCATGCCATTCCATGCCATTCCATGCCAGTCCATGCCATTCCATGCCATTCCATGCCATTCCATGCCACTCAATGCGGTGCCATGCCGTGCCATGCCGGTGCCATGCCGTGCCATGCCGGTGCCATGCCGTGCCATGCTGGTGCCATGCCGTGCCATGCCGGTGCCATGCCGTGCCATGCCGTGCCATGCCGGTGCCATGCCGTGCCATGCCGGTGCCATGCCGTGCCATGCCGTGCCATGCCGGTGCCATGCCGTGCCATGCCGGTGCCATGCCGTGCCATGCCGGTGCCATGCCGTGCCATGCCGGTGCCATGCCGTGCCATGCCGTGCCGTGCCATGCCGTGCCATGCCGGTGCCATGCCGTGCCATGCCGGTGCCATGCCGTGCCATGCCGGTGCCATGCCGTGCCATGCCGCTGCCATGCCGTGCCATGCCGCTGCCATGCCGTGCCATGCCGGTGCCATGCCGTGCCATGCCATTCGATGCCATTCCATGCCATTCCATGTCATTCCATGCCATTCCATGCCATTCCATGCCATTCCATGCCATTCCATGCCATTCCATGCCATTCCATGCCATTCCATGCCATTCCATGCCATTCCATGCCATTCCATGCCATTCCATGCCATTCCATGCCATTCCATGCCATTCCATGCCATTCCATGCCATTCCATGCCATTCCATGCCATTCCATGCCATTCCATGCCATTCCATGCCATTCCATGCCATTCCATGCCATTCCATGCCATTCCATGCCATTCCATGCCATTCCATGCCATTCCATGCCATTCCATGCCATTCCATGCCAGTCCATGCCAGTCCATGCCAGTCCATGCCATTCCATGCCATTCCATGCCATTCCATGCCAGTCCATGCCAGTCCATGCCAGTCCATGCCATTCCATGCCATTCCATGCCATTCCATGCCAGTCCATGCCAGTCCATGCCAGTCCATGCCATTCCATGCCATTCCATGCCATTCCATGCCACTCAATGCGGTGCCATGCCGTGCCATGCCGTGCCATGCCGGTGCCATGCCGTGCCATGCCGGTGCCATGCCGGTGCCATGCCGGTGCCATGCCGTGCCATGCCGGTGCCATGCCGTGCCATGCCGGTGCCATGCCGTGCCATGCCGGTGCCATGCCGGTGCCATGCCGTGCCATGCCGGTGCCATGCCGGTGCCATGCCGTGCCATGCCATTCCATGCCATTCCATGCCATTCCATGCCATTCCATGCCATTCCATGCCATTCCATGCCATTCCATGCCATTCCATGCCATTCCATGCCATTCCATGCCATTCCATGCCATTCCATGCCATTCCATGCCATTCCATGCCATTCCATGCCATTCCATGCCATTCCATGCCATTCCATGCCATTCCATGCCATTCCATGCCATTCCATGCCATTCCATGCCATTCCATGCCATTCCATGCCATTCCATGCCATTCCATGCCATTCCATGCCATTCCATGCCATTCCATGCCATTCCATGCCATTCCATGCCATTCCATGCCATTCCATGCCATTCCATGCCATTCCATGCCATTCCATGCCATTCCATGCCATTCCATGCCATTCCATGCCATTCCATGCCATTCCATGCCATTCCATGCCATTCCATGCCATTCCATGCCATTCCATGCCATTCCATGCCATTCCATGCCATTCCATGCCATTCCATGCCATTCCATGCCATTCCATGCCATTCCATGCCATTCCATGCCATTCCATGCCATTCCATGCCATTCCATGCCATTCCATGCCATTCCATGCCATTCCATGCCATTCCATGCCATTCCATGCCATTCCATGCCATTCCATGCCATTCCATGCCATTCCATGCCATTCCATGCCAGTCCATGCCAGTCCATGCCAGTCCATGCCATTCCATGGCATTCCATGCCATTCCATGCCACTCAACGCGGTGCCATGCCGTGCCATGCCGGTGCCATGCCGTGCCATGCCGGTGCCATGCCGTGCCATGCCGGTGCCATGCCGTGCCATGCCGGTGCCATGCCGTGCCATGCCGGTGCCATGCCGTGCCATGCCGGTGCCATGCCGTGCCATGCCGGTGCCATGCCGTGCCATGCCGTGCCATGCCGGTGCCATGCCGTGCCATGCCGTGCCATGCCGGTGCCATGCCGTGCCATGCCGTGCCATGCCGGTGCCATGCCGTGCCATGCCGGTGCCATGCCGTGCCATGCCGTGCCATGCCGTGCCATGCGGTGCCATGCCATTCGATGCCATTCCATGCCATTCCATGTCATTCCATGTCATTCCATGCCATTCCATGCCATTCCATGCCATTCCATGCCATTCCATGCCATTCCATGCCATTCCATGCCATTCCATGCCATTCCATGCCATTCCATGCCATTCCATGCCATTCCATGCCATTCCATGCCATTCCATGCCATTCCATGCCATTCCATGCCATTCCATGCCATTCCATGCCATTCCATGCCATTCCATGCCATTCCATGCCATTCCATGCCATTCCATGCCATTCCATGCCATTCCATGCCATTCCATGCCATTCCATGCCATTCCATGCCATTCCATGCCATTCCATGCCATTCCATGCCATTCCATGCCATTCCATGCCATTCCATGCCAGTCCATGCCAGTCCATGCCAGTCCATGCCATTCCATGCCATTCCATGCCATTCCATGCCACTCAATGCGGTGCCATGCCGTGCCATGCCGGTGCCATGCCGTGCCATGCCGGTGCCATGCCGTGCCATGCTGGTGCCATGCCGTGCCATGCCGGTGCCATGCCGTGCCATGCCGTGCCATGCCGGTGCCATGCCGTGCCATGCCGGTGCCATGCCATTCCATGCCATTCCATGCCATTCCATGCCATTCCATGCCATTCCATGCCATTCCATGCCATTCCATGCCATTCCATGCCATTCCATGCCATTCCATGCCATTCCATGCCATTCCATGCCATTCCATGCCATTCCATGCCATTCCATGCCATTCCATGCCATTCCATGCCATTCCATGCCATTCCATGCCATTCCATGCCATTCCATGCCATTCCATGCCATTCCATGCCATTCCATGCCATTCCATGCCATTCCATGCCATTCCATGCCATTCCATGCCATTCCATGCCATTCCATGCCATTCCATGCCATTCCATGCCATTCCATGCCATTCCATGCCATTCCATGCCATTCCATGCCGTGCCATGCCGGTGCCATGCCGTGCCATGCCGGTGCCATGCCGTGCCATGCCGGTGCCATGCCGTGCCATGCCGTGCCATGCCGGTGCCATGCCGTGCCATGCCGGTGCCATGCCGTGCCATGCCGGTGCCATGCCGTGCCATGCCGGTGCCATGCCGTGCCATGCCGGTGCCATGCCGTGCCATGCCGGTGCCATGCCGTGCCATGCCGGTGCCATGCCGTGCCATGCCGGTGCCATGCCGTGCCATGCCGTGCCATGCCGTGCCATGCCGTGCCATGCCGTGCCATGCCGGTGCCATGCCGTGCCATGCCGGTGCCATGCCGTGCCATGCCGGTGCCATGCCGTGCCATGCCGTGCCATGCCGGTGCCATGTCGTGCCATGCCGGTGCCATACCGTGCCATGCCGTGCCATGCCGTGCCATGCCGGTGCCATGCCGTGCCATGCCGGTGCCATGCCGTGCCATGCCGGTGCCATGCCGTGCCATGCCATTCCATGCCATTCCATGCCATTCCATGCCATTCCATGCCATTCCATGCCATTCCATGCCATTCCATGCCATTCCATGCCATTCCATGCCATTCCATGCCATTCCATGCCATTCCATGCCATTCCATGCCATTCCATGCCATTCCATGCCATTCCATGCCATTCCATGCCATTCCATGCCATTCCATGCCATTCCATGCCATTCCATGCCATTCCATGCCATTCCATGCCATTCCATGCCATTCCATGCCATTCCATGCCATTCCATGCCATTCCATGCCATTCCATGCCATTCCATGCCATTCCATGCCATTCCATGCCATTCCATGCCATTCCATGCCATTCCATGCCATTCCATGCCATTCCATGCCATTCCATGCCATTCCATGCCATTCCATGCCATTCCATGCCATTCCATGCCATTCCATGCCATTCCATGCCATTCCATGCCATTCCATGCCATTCCATGCCATTCCATGCCATTCCATGCCATTCCATGCCATTCCATGCCATTCCATGCCATTCCATGCCATTCCATGCCATTCCATGCCATTCCATGCCATTCCATGCCATTCCATGCCATTCCATGCCATTCCATGCCATTCCATGCCATTCCATGCCATTCCATGCCATTCCATGCCATTCCATGCCATTCCATGCCATTCCATGCCATTCCATGCCATTCCATGCCATTCCATGCCATTCCATGCCATTCCATGCTATTCCATGCCATTCCATGCCATTCCATGCCATTCCATGCCATTCCATGCCATTCCATGCCATTCCATGCCATTCCATGCCATTCCATGCCATTCCATGCCATTCCATGCCATTCCATGCCAGTCCATGCCAGTCCATGCCAGTCCATGCCATTCCATGCCATTCCATGCCATTCCATGCCACTCAATGCGGTGCCATGCCGTGCCATGCCGGTGCCATGCCGTGCCATGCCGGTGCCATGCCGTGCCATGCTGGTGCCATGCCGTGCCATGCCGGTGCCATGCCGTGCCATGCCGTGCCATGCCGGTGCCATGCCGTGCCATGCCGGTGCCATGCCGTGCCATGCCGTGCCATGCCGGTGCCATGCCGTGCCATGCCGGTGCCATGCCGTGCCATGCCGGTGCCATGCCGTGCCATGCCGGTGCCATGCCGTGCCATGCCGTGCCGTGCCATGCCGTGCCATGCCGGTGCCATGCCGTGCCATGCCGGTGCCATGCCGTGCCATGCCGGTGCCATGCCGTGCCATGCCGCTGCCATGCCGTGCCATGCCGCTGCCATGCCGTGCCATGCCGGTGCCATGCCGTGCCATGCCATTCGATGCCATTCCATGCCATTCCATGTCATTCCATGCCATTCCATGCCATTCCATGCCATTCCATGCCATTCCATGCCATTCCATGCCATTCCATGCCATTCCATGCCATTCCATGCCATTCCATGCCATTCCATGCCATTCCATGCCATTCCATGCCATTCCATGCCATTCCATGCCATTCCATGCCATTCCATGCCATTCCATGCCATTCCATGCCATTCCATGCCATTCCATGCCATTCCATGCCAGTCCATGCCAGTCCATGCCAGTCCATGCCATTCCATGCCATTCCATGCCATTCCATGCCAGTCCATGCCAGTCCATGCCAGTCCATGCCATTCCATGCCATTCCATGCCATTCCATGCCAGTCCATGCCAGTCCATGCCAGTCCATGCCATTCCATGCCATTCCATGCCATTCCATGCCACTCAATGCGGTGCCATGCCGTGCCATGCCGTGCCATGCCGGTGCCATGCCGTGCCATGCCGGTGCCATGCCGGTGCCATGCCGGTGCCATGCCGTGCCATGCCGGTGCCATGCCGGTGCCATGCCGTGCCATGCCGGTGCCATGCCGTGCCATGCCGGTGCCATGCCGGTGCCATGCCGTGCCATGCCGGTGCCATGCCGGTGCCATGCCGTGCCATGCCGGTGCCATGCCGTGCCATGCCATTCCATGCCATTCCATGCCATTCCATGCCATTCCATGCCATTCCATGCCATTCCATGCCATTCCATGCCATTCCATGCCATTCCATGCCATTCCATGCCATTCCATGCCATTCCATGCCATTCCATGCCATTCCATGCCATTCCATGCCATTCCATGCCATTCCATGCCATTCCATGCCATTCCATGCCATTCCATGCCATTCCATGCCATTCCATGCCATTCCATGCCATTCCATGCCATTCCATGCCATTCCATGCCATTCCATGCCATTCCATGCCATTCCATGCCATTCCATGCCATTCCATGCCATTCCATGCCATTCCATGCCATTCCATGCCATTCCATGCCATTCCATGCCATTCCATGCCATTCCATGCCATTCCATGCCATTCCATGCCATTCCATGCCATTCCATGCCATTCCATGCCATTCCATGCCATTCCATGCCATTCCATGCCATTCCATGCCATTCCATGCCATTCCATGCCATTCCATGCCATTCCATGCCATTCCATGCCATTCCATGCCATTCCATGCCATTCCATGCCATTCCATGCCATTCCATGCCATTCCATGCCATTCCATGCCATTCCATGCCATTCCATGCCATTCCATGCCATTCCATGCCATTCCATGCCATTCCATGCCATTCCATGCCATTCCATGCCATTCCATGCCATTCCATGCCAGTCCATGCCAGTCCATGCCAGTCCATGCCATTCCATGGCATTCCATGCCATTCCATGCCACTCAACGCGGTGCCATGCCGTGCCATGCCGGTGCCATGCCGTGCCATGCCGTGCCATGCCGGTGCCATGCCGTGCCATGCCGGTGCCATGCCGTGCCATGCCGGTGCCATGCCGTGCCATGCCGGTGCCATGCCGTGCCATGCCGTGCCATGCCGGTGCCATGCCGTGCCATGCCGTGCCATGCCGGTGCCATGCCGTGCCATGCCGGTGCCATGCCGTGCCATGCCGTGCCATGCCGTGCCATGCGGTGCCATGCCATTCGATGCCATTCCATGCCATTCCATGTCATTCCATGTCATTCCATGCCATTCCATGCCATTCCATGCCATTCCATGCCATTCCATGCCATTCCATGCCATTCCATGCCATTCCATGCCATTCCATGCCATTCCATGCCATTCCATGCCATTCCATGCCATTCCATGCCATTCCATGCCATTCCATGCCATTCCATGCCATTCCATGCCATTCCATGCCATTCCATGCCATTCCATGCCATTCCATGCCATTCCATGCCATTCCATGCCATTCCATGCCATTCCATGCCATTCCATGCCATTCCATGCCATTCCATGCCATTCCATGCCATTCCATGCCATTCCATGCCATTCCATGCCATTCCATGCCATTCCATGCCATTCCATGCCATTCCATGCCATTCCATGCCATTCCATGCCATTCCATGCCATTCCATGCCATTCCATGCCATTCCATGCCATTCCATGCCATTCCATGCCATTCCATGCCATTCCATGCCATTCCATGCCATTCCATGCCAGTCCATGCCAGTCCATGCCAGTCCATGCCATTCCATGCCATTCCATGCCATTCCATGCCACTCAATGCGGTGCCATGCCGTGCCATGCCGGTGCCATGCCGTGCCATGCCGGTGCCATGCCGTGCCATGCTGGTGCCTGCTGGTGCCATGCCGTGCCATGCCGGTGCCATGCCGTGCCATGCCGTGCCATGCCGGTGCCATGCCGGTGCCATGCCGTGCCATGCCATTCCATGCCATTCCATGCCATTCCATGCCATTCCATGCCATTCCATGCCATTCCATGCCATTCCATGCCATTCCATGCCATTCCATGCCATTCCATGCCATTCCATGCCATTCCATGCCATTCCATGCCATTCCATGCCATTCCATGCCATTCCATGCCATTCCATGCCATTCCATGCCATTCCATGCCATTCCATGCCATTCCATGCCATTCCATGCCATTCCATGCCATTCCATGCCATTCCATGCCATTCCATGCCATTCCATGCCATTCCATGCCATTCCATGCCGTGCCATGCCGGTGCCATGCCGTGCCATGCCGGTGCCATGCCGTGCCATGCCGGTGCCATGCCGTGCCATGCCGTGCCATGCCGGTGCCATGCCGTGCCATGCCGGTGCCATGCCGTGCCATGCCGGTGCCATGCCGTGCCATGCCGGTGCCATGCCGTGCCATGCCGGTGCCATGCCGTGCCATGCCGGTGCCATGCCGTGCCATGCCGGTGCCATGCCGTGCCATGCCGTGCCATGCCGTGCCATGCCGTGCCATGCCGGTGCCATGCCGTGCCATGCCGGTGCCATGCCGTGCCATGCCGGTGCCATGCCGTGCCATGCCGTGCCATGCCGGTGCCATGTCGTGCCATGCCGGTGCCATACCGTGCCATGCCGTGCCATGCCGTGCCATGCCGGTGCCATGCCGTGCCATGCCGGTGCCATGCCGTGCCATGCCGGTGCCATGCCGTGCCATGCCATTCCATGCCATTCCATGCCATTCCATGCCATTCCATGCCATTCCATGCCATTCCATGCCATTCCATGCCATTCCATGCCATTCCATGCCATTCCATGCCATTCCATGCCATTCCATGCCATTCCATGCCATTCCATGCCATTCCATGCCATTCCATGCCATTCCATGCCATTCCATGCCATTCCATGCCATTCCATGCCATTCCATGCCATTCCATGCCATTCCATGCCATTCCATGCCATTCCATGCCATTCCATGCCATTCCATGCCATTCCATGCCATTCCATGCCATTCCATGCCATTCCATGCCATTCCATGCCATTCCATGCCATTCCATGCCATTCCATGCCATTCCATGCCATTCCATGCCATTCCATGCCATTCCATGCCATTCCATGCCATTCCATGCCATTCCATGCCATTCCATGCCATTCCATGCCATTCCATGCCATTCCATGCCATTCCATGCCATTCCATGCCATTCCATGCCATTCCATGCCATTCCATGCCATTCCATGCCATTCCATGCCATTCCATGCCATTCCATGCCATTCCATGCCATTCCATGCCATTCCATGCCATTCCATGCCATTCCATGCCATTCCATGCCATTCCATGCCATTCCATGCCATTCCATGCCATTCCATGCCATTCCATGCCATTCCATGCCATTCCATGCCATTCCATGCCATTCCATGCCATTCCATGCCATTCCATGCCATTCCATGCCATTCCATGCCATTCCATGCCATTCCATGCCATTCCATGCCATTCCATGCCATTCCATGCCATTCCATGCCATTCCATGCCATTCCATGCCATTCCATGCCATTCCATGCCATTCCATGCCATTCCATGCCATTCCATGCCATTCCATGCCATTCCATGCCATTCCATGCCATTCCATGCCATTCCATGCCATTCCATGCCATTCCATGCCATTCCATGCCATTCCATGCCATTCCATGCCATTCCATGCCATTCCATGCCATTCCATGCCATTCCATGCCATTCCATGCCATTCCATGCCATTCCATGCCATTCCATGCCATTCCATGCCATTCCATGCCATTCCATGCTATTCCTTGCCATTCCATGCCATTCCATGCCATTCCATGCCATTCCATGCCATTCCATGCCATTCCATGCCATTCCATGCCATTCCATGCCATTCCATGCCATTCCATGCCATTCCATGCCATTCCATGCCATTCCATGCCATTCCATGCCATTCCATGCCATTCCATGCCATTCCATGCCATTCCATGCCATTCCATGCCATTCCATGCCATTCCATGCCATTCCATGCCATTCCATGCCATTCCATGCCATTCCATGCCATTCCATGCCATTCCATGCCATTCCATGCCATTCCATGCCATTCCATGCCATTCCATGCCATTCCATGCCATTCCATGCCATTCCATGCCATTCCATGCCATTCCATGCCATTCCATGCCATTCCATGCCATTCCATGCCATTCCATGCCATTCCATGCTATTCCTTGCCATTCCATGCCATTCCATGCCATTCCATGCCATTCCATGCCATTCCATGCCATTCCATGCCATTCCATGCCATTCCATGCCATTCCATGCCATTCCATGCCATTCCATGCCATTCCATGCCATTCCATGCCATTCCATGCCATTCCATGCCGTGCCATGCCGGTGCCATGCCGTGCCATGCCGGTGCCATGCCGTGCCATGCCGGTGCCATGCCGTGCCATGCCGGTGCCATGCCGTGCCATGCCGGTGCCATGCCGTGCCATGCCGGTGCCATGCCGTGCCATGCCGGTGCCATGCCGTGCCATGCCGGTGCCATGCCGTGCCATGCCGGTGCCATGCCGTGCCATGCCGGTGCCATGCCGTGCCATGCCGGTGCCATGCCGTGCCATGCCGGTGCCATGCCGTGCCATGCCGGTGCCATGCCGTGCCATGCCGGTGCCATGCCGTGCCATGCCGTGCCATGCCGGTGCCATGCCGTGCCATGCCGGTGCCATGCCGTGCCATGCCGGTGCCATGCCGTGCCATGCCGTGCCATGCCGGTGCCATACCGTGCCATGCCGGTGCCATGCCGTGCCATGCCGGTGCCATGCCGTGCCATGCCGGTGCCATGCCATTCCATGCCATTCCATGCCATTCCATGCCATTCCATGCCATTCCATGCCATTCCATGCCATTCCATGCCATTCCATGCCATTCAATGCCATTCCATGCCATTCCATGCCATTCCATGCCATTCCATGCCATTCCATGCCATTCCATGCCATTCCATGCCATTCCATGCCATTCCATGCCATTCCATGCCATTCCATGCCATTCCATGCCATTCCATGCCATTCCATGCCATTCCATGCCATTCCATGCCATTCCATGCCATTCCATGCCATTCCATGCCATTCCATGCCATTCCATGCCATTCCATGCCATTCCATGCCATTCCATGCCATTCCATGCCATTCCATGCCATTCCATGCCATTCCATGCCATTCCATGCCATTCCATGCCATTCCATGCCATTCCATGCCATTCCATGCCATTCCATGCCATTCCATGCCATTCCATGCCATTCCATGCCATTCCATGCCAGTCCATGCCAGTCCATGCCAGTCCATGCCATTCCATGGCATTCCATGCCATTCCATGGCATTCCATGCCATTCCATGCCACTCAACGCGGTGCCATGCCGTGCCATGCCGGTGCCATGCCGTGCCATGCCGGTGCCATGCCGTGCCATGCCGGTGCCATGCCGTGCCATGCCGGTGCCATGCCGTGCCATGCCGTGCCATGCCGGTGCCATGCCGTGCCATGCCGGTGCCATGCCGTGCCATGCCGTGCCATGCCGGTGCCATGCCGTGCCATGCCGTGCCATGCCGGTGCCATGCCGTGCCATGCCGGTGCCATGCCGTGCCATGCCGGTGCCATGCCGTGCCATGCCGTGCCATGCCGTGCCATGCGGTGCCATGCCATTCGATGCCATTCCATGCCATTCCATGTCATTCCATGTCATTCCATGCCATTCCATGCCATTCCATGCCATTCCATGCCATTCCATGCCATTCCATGCCATTCCATGCCATTCCATGCCATTCCATGCCATTCCATGCCATTCCATGCCATTCCATGCCATTCCATGCCATTCCATGCCATTCCATGCCATTCCATGCCATTCCATGCCATTCCATGCCATTCCATGCCATTCCATGCCATTCCATGCCATTCCATGCCATTCCATGCCATTCCATGCCATTCCATGCCATTCCATGCCATTCCATGCCATTCCATGCCATTCCATGCCATTCCATGCCATTCCATGCCATTCCATGCCATTCCATGCCATTCCATGCCATTCCATGCCATTCCATGCCATTCCATGCCATTCCATGCCATTCCATGCCATTCCATGCCATTCCATGCCATTCCATGCCAGTCCATGCCAGTCCATGCCAGTCCATGCCATTCCATGCCATTCCATGCCATTCCATGCCACTCAATGCGGTGCCATGCCGTGCCATGCCGGTGCCATGCCGTGCCATGCCGGTGCCATGCCGTGCCATGCTGGTGCCATGCCGTGCCATGCCGGTGCCATGCCGTGCCATGCCGTGCCATGCCGGTGCCATGCCGTGCCATGCCGGTGCCATGCCGTGCCATGCCGTGCCATGCCGGTGCCATGCCGTGCCATGCCGGTGCCATGCCGTGCCATGCCGGTGCCATGCCGTGCCATGCCGGTGCCATGCCGTGCCATGCCGGTGCCATGCCGTGCCATGCCGTGCCATGCCGGTGCCATGCCGTGCCATGCCGGTGCCATGCCGTGCCATGCCGGTGCCATGCCGTGCCATGCCGGTGCCATGCCGTGCCATGCCGCTGCCATGCCGTGCCATGCCGGTGCCATGCCGTGCCATGCCATTCGATGCCATTCCATGCCATTCCATGTCATTCCATGCCATTCCATGCCAGTCCATGCCAGTCCATGCCAGTCCATGCCATTCCATGCCATTCCATGCCATTCCATGCCAGTCCATGCCAGTCCATGCCAGTCCATGCCATTCCATGCCATTCCATGCCATTCCATGCCAGTCCATGCCAGTCCATGCCAGTCCATGCCATTCCATGCCATTCCATGCCATTCCATGCCACTCAATGCGGTGCCATGCCGTGCCATGCCGTGCCATGCCGGTGCCATGCCGTGCCATGCCGGTGCCATGCCGGTGCCATGCCGGTGCCATGCCGTGCCATGCCGGTGCCATGCCGTGCCATGCCGGTGCCATGCCGTGCCATGCCGGTGCCATGCCGTGCCATGCCGGTGCCATGCCGGTGCCATGCCGTGCCATACCGTGCCATGCCGTGCCATGCCGGTGCCATGCCGGTGCCATGCCGTGCCATGCCGGTGCCATGCCGTGCCATGCCATTCCATGCCATTCCATGCCATTCCATGCCATTCCATGCCATTCCATGCCATTCCATGCCATTCCATGCCATTCCATGCCATTCCATGCCATTCCATGCCATTCCATGCCATTCCATGCCATTCCATGCCATTCCATGCCATTCCATGCCATTCCATGCCATTCCATGCCATTCCATGCCATTCCATGCCATTCCATGCCATTCCATGCCATTCCATGCCATTCCATGCCATTCCATGCCATTCCATGCCATTCCTTGCCATTCCATGCCATTCCATGCCATTCCATGCCATTCCATGCCATTCCATGCCATTCCATGCCATTCCATGCCATTCCATGCCATTCCATGCCATTCCATGCCATTCCATGCCATTCCATGCCATTCCATGCCATTCCATGCCATTCCATGCCATTCCATGCCATTCCATGCCATTCCATGCCATTCCATGCCATTCCATGCCATTCCATGCCATTCCATGCCATTCCATGCCATTCCATGCCATTCCATGCCATTCAATGCCGTGCCATGCCGTGCCATGCCGTGCCATGCCGTGCCATGCCGGTGCCATGCCGGTGCCATGCCGGTGCCATGCCGTGCCATGCCGGTGCCATGCCGGTGCCATGCCGGTGCCATGCCGTGCCATGCCGTGCCATGCCGGTGCCATGTCGTGCCATGCCGGTGCCATGCCGTGCCATGCCGGTGCCATGCCGTGCCATGCCGGTGCCATGCCGTGCCATGCCGGTGCCATGCCGTGCCATGCCGGTGCCATGCCGTGCCATGCGGTGCCATGCCATTCCATGCGGTGCCATGCCACTCAATGCGGTGCCATGCCGTGCCATGCCGGTGCCATGCCGTGCCATGCCGGTGCCATGCCGTGCCATGCTGGTGCCATGCCGTGCCATGCCGGTGCCATGCCGTGCCATGCCGTGCCATGCCGGTGCCATGCCGTGCCATGCCGGTGCCATGCCGTGCCATGCCGTGCCATGCCGGTGCCATGCCGTGCCATGCCGGTGCCATGCCGTGCCATGCCGGTGCCATGCCGTGCCATGCCGGTGCCATGCCGTGCCATGCCGGTGCCATGCCGTGCCATGCCGGTGCCATGCCGTGCCATGCCGGTGCCATGCCGTGCCATGCCGTGCCATGCCGTGCCATGCCGGTGCCATGCCGTGCCATGCCGGTGCCATGCCGTGCCATGCCGCTGCCATGCCGTGCCATGCCGCTGCCATGCCGTGCCATGCCGCTGCCATGCCGTGCCATGCCGGTGCCATGCCGTGCCATGCCATTCGATGCCATTCCATGCCATTCCATGTCATTCCATGCCATTCCATGCCATTCCATGCCATTCCATGCCATTCCATGCCATTCCATGCCATTCCATGCCATTCCATGCCATTCCATGCCATTCCATGCCATTCCATGCCATTCCATGCCATTCCATGCCATTCCATGCCATTCCATGCCATTCCATGCCATTCCATGCCATTCCATGCCATTCCATGCCATTCCATGCCATTCCATGCCATTCCATGCCATTCCATGCCATTCCATGCCATTCCATGCCATTCCATGCCATTCCATGCCATTCCATGCCATTCCATGCCATTCCATGCCATTCCATGCCATTCCATGCCATTCCATGCCATTCCATGCCATTCCATGCCATTCCATGCCATTCCATGCCATTCCATGCCATTCCATGCCATTCCATGCCATTCCATGCCATTCCATGCCATTCCATGCCATTCCATGCCATTCCATGCCATTCCATGCCATTCCATGCCATTCCATGCCATTCCATGCCATTCCATGCCATTCCATGCCATTCCATGCCATTCCATGCCATTCCATGCCATTCCATGCCATTCCATGCCATTCCATGCCATTCCATGCCATTCCATGCCATTCCATGCCATTCCATGCCATTCCATGCCATTCCATGCCATTCCATGCCATTCCATGCCATTCCATGCCATTCCATGCCATTCCATGCCATTCCATGCCATTCCATGCCATTCCATGCCAGTCCATGCCAGTCCATGCCAGTCCATGCCATTCCATGGCATTCCATGCCATTCCATGCCACTCAACGCGGTGCCATGCCGTGCCATGCCGGTGCCATGCCGTGCCATGCCGGTGCCATGCCGTGCCATGCCGGTGCCATGCCGTGCCATGCCGGTGCCATGCCGTGCCATGCCGGTGCCATGCCGTGCCATGCCGGTGCCATGCCGTGCCATGCCGTGCCATGCCGGTGCCATGCCGTGCCATGCCGGTGCCATGCCGTGCCATGCCGTGCCATGCCGGTGCCATGCCGTGCCATGCCGTGCCATGCCGTGCCATGCCGGTGCCATGCCGTGCCATGCCGGTGCCATGCCGTGCCATGCCGGTGCCATGCCGTGCCATGCCGGTGCCATGCCGTGCCATGCCGTGCCATGGCCGTGCCATGCCGTGCCATGCCGTGCCATGCCGTGCCATGCGGTGCCATGCCATTCGATGCCATTCCATGCCATTCCATGCCATTCCATGCCATTCCATGCCATTCCATGCCATTCCATGCCATTCCATGCCATTCAATGCCGTGCCATGCCGTGCCATGCCGTGCCATGCCGTGCCATGCCGTGCCATGCCGTGCCATGCCGTGCCATGCCGTGCCATGCCGTGCCATGCCGTGCCATGCCGTGCCATGCCGTGCCATGCCGTGCCATGCCGTGCCATGCCGTGCCATGCCGTGCCATGCCGTGCCATGCCGTGCCATGCCGTGCCATGCCGTGCCATGCCGTGCCATGCCGTGCCATGCCGTGCCATGCCGTGCCATGCCGTGCCATGCCGTGCCATGCCGTGCCATGCCGTGCCATGCCGTGCCATGCCGTGCCATGCCGTGCCATGCCGTGCCATGCCGTGCCATGCCGTGCCATGCCGTGCCATGCCGTGCCATGCCGTGCCATGCCGTGCCATGCCGTGCCATGCCGTGCCATGCCGTGCCATGCCGTGCCATGCCGTGCCATGCCGTGCCATGCCGTGCCATGCCGTGCCATGCCGTGCCATGCCGATGCCATGCCGGTGCCATGCCGATGCCATGCCGGTGCCATGCCGATGCCATGCCGGTGCCATGCCGATGCCATGCCGGTGCCATGCCGATGCCATGCCGGTGCCATGCCGATGCCATGCCGGTGCCATGCCGATGCCATGCCGGTGCCATGCCGATGCCATGCCGGTGCCATGCCGATGCCATGCCGGTGCCATGCCGATGCCATGCCGGTGCCATGCCGATGCCATGCCGGTGCCATGCCGATGCCATGCCGGTGCCATGCCGATGCCATGCCGGTGCCATGCCGATGCCATGCCGGTGCCATGCCGATGCCATGCCGGTGCCATGCCGATGCCATGCCGGTGCCATGCCGATGCCATGCCGGTGCCATGCCGATGCCATGCCGGTGCCATGCCGATGCCATGCCGGTGCCATGCCGATGCCATGCCGGTGCCATGCCGATGCCATGCCGATGCCATGCCGGTGCCATGCCGATGCCATGCCGGTGCCATGCCGATGCCATGCCGGTGCCATGCCGATGCCATGCCGGTGCCATGCCGATGCCATGCCGGTGCCATGCCGATGCCATGCCATTCCATGCCATTCCATGCCATTCCATGCCATTCCATGCCATTCCATGCCATTCCATGCCATTCCATGCCATTCCATGCCATTCCATGCCATTCCATGCCATTCCATGCCATTCCATGCCATTCCATGCCATTCCATGCCATTCCATGCCATTCCATGCCATTCCATGCCATTCCATGCCATTCCATGCCATTCCATGCCATTCCATGCCATTCCATGCCATTCCATGCCATTCCATGCCATTCCATGCCATTCCATGCCATTCCATGCCATTCCATGCCATTCCATGCCATTCCATGCCATTCCATGCCATTCCATGCCATTCCATGCCATTCCATGCCATTCCATGCCATTCCATGCCATTCCATGCCATTCCATGCCATTCCATGCCATTCCATGCCATTCCATGCCATTCCATGCCATTCCATGCCATTCCATGCCATTCCATGCCATTCCATGCCGGTGCCATGCCGTGCCATGCCGGTGCCATGCCGTGCCATGCCGGTGCCATGCCGTGCCATGCCGGTGCCATGCCGTGCCATGCCGGTGCCATGCCGTGCCATGCCGGTGCCATGCCGTGCCATGCCGGTGCCATGCCGTGCCATGCCGGTGCCATGCCGTGCCATGCCGGTGCCATGCCGTGCCATGCCGGTGCCATGCCGTGCCATGCCGGTGCCATGCCGTGCCATGCCGGTGCCATGCCGTGCCATGCCGTGCCATGCCGTGCCATGCCGTGCCATGCCGTGCCATGCCGGTGCCATGCCGTGCCATGCCGGTGCCATGCCGTGCCATGCCGGTGCCATGCCGTGCCATGCCGTGCCATGCCGGTGCCATGCCGTGCCATGCCGGTGCCATACCGTGCCATGCCGTGCCATGCCGTGCCATGCCGGTGCCATGCCGTGCCATGCCGGTGCCATGCCGTGCCATGCCGGTGCCATGCCATTCCATGCCATTCCATGCCATTCCATGCCATTCCATGCCATTCCATGCCATTCCATGCCATTCCATGCCATTCCATGCCATTCCATGCCATTCCATGCCATTCCATGCCATTCCATGCCATTCCATGCCATTCCATGCCATTCCATGCCATTCCATGCCATTCCATGCCATTCCATGCCATTCCATGCCATTCCATGCCATTCCATGCCATTCCATGCCATTCCATGCCATTCCATGCCATTCCATGCCATTCCATGCCATTCCATGCCATTCCATGCCATTCCATGCCATTCCATGCCATTCCATGCCATTCCATGCCATTCCATGCCATTCCATGCCATTCCATGCCATTCCATGCCATTCCATGCCATTCCATGCCATTCCATGCCATTCCATGCCATTCCATGCCAGTCCATGCCAGTCCATGCCAGTCCATGCCATTCCATGGCATTCCATGCCATTCCATGCCACTCAACGCGGTGCCATGCCGTGCCATGCCGGTGCCATGCCGTGCCATGCCGGTGCCATGCCGTGCCATGCCGGTGCCATGCCGTGCCATGCCGGTGCCATGCCGTGCCATGCCGGTGCCATGCCGTGCCATGCCGGTGCCATGCCGTGCCATGCCGGTGCCATGCCGTGCCATGCCGTGCCATGCCGGTGCCATGCCGTGCCATGCCGTGCCATGCCGTGCCATGCCGTGCCATGCGGTGCCATGCCATTCGATGCCATTCCATGTCATTCCATGTCATTCCATGCCATTCCATGCCATTCCATGCCATTCCATGCCATTCCATGCCATTCCATGCCATTCCATGCCATTCCATGCCATTCCATGCCATTCCATGCCATTCCATGCCATTCCATGCCATTCCATGCCATTCCATGCCATTCCATGCCATTCCATGCCATTCCATGCCATTCCATGCCATTCCATGCCATTCCATGCCATTCCATGCCATTCCATGCCATTCCATGCCATTCCATGCCATTCCATGCCATTCCATGCCATTCCATGCCATTCCATGCCATTCCATGCCATTCCATGCCATTCCATGCCATTCCATGCCATTCCATGCCATTCCATGCCATTCCATGCCATTCCATGCCATTCCATGCCATTCCATGCCATTCCATGCCAGTCCATGCCAGTCCATGCCAGTCCATGCCATTCCATGCCATTCCATGCCATTCCATGCCATTCCATGCCAGTCCATGCCAGTCCATGCCAGTCCATGCCAGTCCATGCCATTCCATGCCATTCCATGCCATTCCATGCCATTCCATGCCATTCCATGCCACTCAATGCGGTGCCATGCCGTGCCATGCCGGTGCCATGCCGTGCCATGCCGGTGCCATGCCGTGCCATGCTGGTGCCATGCCGTGCCATGCCGGTGCCATGCCGTGCCATGCCGTGCCATGCCGGTGCCATGCCGTGCCATGCCGGTGCCATGCCGTGCCATGCCGGTGCCATGCCGTGCCATGCCGGTGCCATGCCGTGCCATGCCGGTGCCATGCCGTGCCATGCCGGTGCCATGCCGTGCCATGCCGTGCCATGCCGGTGCCATGCCGTGCCATGCCGTGCCATGCCGTGCCATGCCGTGCCATGCGGTGCCATGCCATTCGATGCCATTCCATGCCATTCCATGTCATTCCATGTCATTCCATGCCATTCCATGCCATTCCATGCCATTCCATGCCATTCCATGCCATTCCATGCCATTCCATGCCATTCCATGCCATTCCATGCCATTCCATGCCATTCCATGCCATTCCATGCCATTCCATGCCATTCCATGCCATTCCATGCCATTCCATGCCATTCCATGCCATTCCATGCCATTCCATGCCATTCCATGCCATTCCATGCCATTCCATGCCATTCCATGCCATTCCATGCCATTCCATGCCATTCCATGCCATTCCATGCCATTCCATGCCATTCCATGCCATTCCATGCCATTCCATGCCATTCCATGCCATTCCATGCCATTCCATGCCATTCCATGCCATTCCATGCCATTCCATGCCATTCCATGCCATTCCATGCCATTCCATGCCATTCCATGCCATTCCATGCCATTCCATGCCATTCCATGCCATTCCATGCCATTCCATGCCATTCCATGCCATTCCATGCCATTCCATGCCATTCCATGCTATTCCTTGCCATTCCATGCCATTCCATGCCATTCCATGCCATTCCATGCCATTCCATGCCATTCCATGCCATTCCATGCCATTCCATGCCATTCCATGCCATTCCATGCCATTCCATGCCATTCCATGCCATTCCATGCCATTCCATGCCATTCCATGCCATTCCATGCCATTCCATGCCATTCCATGCCATTCCATGCCATTCCATGCCATTCCATGCCATTCCATGCCATTCCATGCCATTCCATGCCATTCCATGCCATTCCATGCCATTCCATGCCATTCCATGCCATTCCATGCCATTCCATGCCATTCCATGCCATTCCATGCCATTCCATGCCATTCCATGCCATTCCATGCCATTCCATGCCATTCCATGCCATTCCATGCCATTCCATGCCATTCCATGCCATTCCATGCCATTCCATGCCATTCCATGCCATTCCATGCCATTCCATGCCATTCCATGCCATTCCATGCCATTCCATGCTATTCCTTGCCATTCCATGCCATTCCATGCCATTCCATGCCATTCCATGCCATTCCATGCCATTCCATGCCATTCCATGCCATTCCATGCCATTCCATGCCATTCCATGCCATTCCATGCCATTCCATGCCATTCCATGCCATTCCATGCCATTCCATGCCATTCCATGCCATTCCATGCCATTCCATGCCATTCCATGCCATTCCATGCCATTCCATGCCATTCCATGCCATTCCATGCCATTCCATGCCATTCCATGCCATTCCATGCCATTCCATGCCATTCCATGCCATTCCATGCCATTCCATGCCATTCCATGCCATTCCATGCCATTCCATGCCATTCCATGCCATTCCATGCCATTCCATGCCATTCCATGCCATTCCATGCCATTCCATGCCATTCCATGCCATTCCATGCCATTCCATGCCATTCCATGCCATTCCATGCCATTCCATGCCATTCCATGCCATTCCATGCCATTCCATGCCAGTCCATGCCAGTCCATGCCAGTCCATGCCATTCCATGGCATTCCATGCCATTCCATGGCATTCCATGCCATTCCATGCCACTCAACGCGGTGCCATGCCGTGCCATGCCGGTGCCATGCCGTGCCATGCCGGTGCCATGCCGTGCCATGCCGGTGCCATGCCGTGCCATGCCGGTGCCATGCCGTGCCATGCCGTGCCATGCCGGTGCCATGCCGTGCCATGCCGGTGCCATGCCGTGCCATGCCGTGCCATGCCGGTGCCATGCCGTGCCATGCCGTGCCATGCCGGTGCCATGCCGTGCCATGCCGGTGCCATGCCGTGCCATGCCGGTGCCATGCCGTGCCATGCCGTGCCATGCCGTGCCATGCGGTGCCATGCCATTCGATGCCATTCCATGCCATTCCATGTCATTCCATGTCATTCCATGCCATTCCATGCCATTCCATGCCATTCCATGCCATTCCATGCCATTCCATGCCATTCCATGCCATTCCATGCCATTCCATGCCATTCCATGCCATTCCATGCCATTCCATGCCATTCCATGCCATTCCATGCCATTCCATGCCATTCCATGCCATTCCATGCCATTCCATGCCATTCCATGCCATTCCATGCGGTGCCATGCCGTGCCATGCCGGTGCCATGCCGTGCCATGCCGGTGCCATGCCGTGCCATGCTGGTGCCATGCCGTGCCATGCCGGTGCCATGCCGTGCCATGCCGTGCCATGCCGGTGCCATGCCGTGCCATGCCGGTGCCATGCCGTGCCATGCCGTGCCATGCCGGTGCCATGCCGTGCCATGCCGGTGCCATGCCGTGCCATGCGGTGCCATGCCATTCCATGCGGTGCCATGCCATTCCATGCGGTGCCATGCCATTCCATGCCATTCCATGCCATTCCACGCCATTCCATGCCATTCCATGCCATTCCATGCCATTCCATGCCATTCCATGCCATTCCATGCCATTCCATGCCATTCCATGCCATTCCATGCCATTCCATGCCATTCCATGCCATTCCATGCCATTCCATGCCATTCCATGTCATTCCATGCCATTCCATGCCATTCCATGCCATTCCATGCCATTCCATGCCATTCCATGCCATTCCATGCCATTCCATGCCATTCCATGCCATTCCATGCCATTCCATGCCATTCCATGCCATTCCATGCCATTCCATGCCATTCCATGCCATTCCATGCCATTCCATGCCATTCCATGCCATTCCATGCCATTCCATGCCATTCCATGCCATTCCATGCCATTCAATGCCGTGCCATGCCGTGCCATGCCGGAGCCATGCCGTGCCATGCCGGTGCCATGTCGTGCCATGCCGGTGCCATGCCGTGCCATGCCGGTGCCATGCCGTGCCATGCCGGTGCCATGCCGTGCCATGCGGTGCCATGCCATTCCATGCCATTCCATGCGGTGCCATGCCATTCCATGCCATTCCATGCCATTCCATGCCATTCCATGCCATTCCATGCCATTCCACGCCATTCCATGCCATTCCATGCCATTCCATGCCATTCCATGCCATTCCATGCCATTCCATGCCATTCCATGCCATTCCATGCCATTCCATGCCATTCCATGCCATTCCATGCCATTCCATGCCATTCCATGCCATTCCATGCCATTCCATGCCATTCAATGCCGTGCCATGCCGTGCCATGCCGTGCCATGCCGTGCCATGCCGTGCCATGCCGGTGCCATGCCGGTGCCATGCCGGTGCCATGCCGTGCCATGCCGGTGCCATGCCGTGCCATGCCGTGCCATGCCGGTGCCATGCCGTGCCATGCCGTTGCCATGCCGTGCCATGCCGTGCCATGCCGGTGCCATGCCGTGCCATGCGGTGCCATGCCGTTCCATGCCATTCCATGCCATTCCATGCCATTCCATGCCATTCCATGCCATTCCATGCCATTCCATGCCATTCCATGCCATTCCATGCCATTCCATGCCATTCCATGCCATTCCATGCCATTCCATGCCATTCCATGCCATTCCATGCCATTCCATGCCATTCCATGCCATTCCATGCCATTCCATGCCATTCCATGCCATTCCATGCCATTCCATGCCATTCAATGCCGTGCCATGCCGTGCCATGCCGTGCCATGCCGTGCCATGCCGTGCCATGCCGTGCCATGCCGTGCCATGCCGTGCCATGCCGTGCCATGCCGTGCCATGCCGTGCCATGCCGTGCCATGCCGTGCCATGCCGTGCCATGCCGTGCCATGCCGTGCCATGCCGTGCCATGCCGTGCCATGCCGGTGCCATGCCGTGCCATGCCGGTGCCATGCCGGTGCCATGCCGTGCCATGCCGGTGCCATGCCGTGCCATGCCGGTGCCATGCCGTGCCATGCCGGTGCCATGCCGGTGCCATGCCGTGCCATGCCGGTGCCATGCCGTGCCATGCCGTGCCATGCCGGTGCCATGCCGTGCCATGCCGTGCCATGCCGTGCCATGCCGTGCCATGCCGTGCCATGCCGTGCCATGCCGTGCCATGCCGTGCCATGCCGTGCCATGCCGTGCCATGCCGTGCCATGCCGTGCCATGCCGTGCCATGCCGTGCCATGCCGTGCCATGCCGTGCCATGCCGTGCCATGCCGTGCCATGCCGTGCCATGCCGTGCCATGCCGTGCCATGCCGTGCCATGCCGTGCCATGCCGTGCCATGCCGTGCCATGCCGTGCCATGCCGTGCCATGCCGTGCCATGCCGTGCCATGCCGTGCCATGCCGTGCCATGCCGTGCCATGCCGTGCCATGCCGTGCCATGCCGTGCCATGCCGTGCCATGCCGTGCCATGCCGTGCCATGCCGTGCCATGCCGTGCCATGCCGTGCCATGCCGTGCCATGCCGTGCCATGCCGTGCCATGCCGTGCCATGCCGTGCCATGCCGTGCCATGCCGTGCCATGCCGTGCCATGCCGTGCCATGCCGTGCCATGCCGTGCCATGCCGTGCCATGCCGTGCCATGCCGTGCCATGCCGTGCCATGCCGTGCCATGCCGTGCCATGCCGTGCCATGCCGTGCCATGCCGTGCCATGCCGTGCCATGCCGTGCCATGCCGTGCCATGCCGTGCCATGCCGTGCCATGCCGTGCCATGCCGTGCCATGCCGTGCCATGCCGTGCCATGCCGTGCCATGCCGTGCCATGCCGTGCCATGCCGTGCCATGCCGTGCCATGCCGTGCCATGCCGTGCCATGCCGTGCCATGCCGTGCCATGCCGTGCCATGCCGTGCCATGCCGTGCCATGCCGTGCCATGCCGTGCCATGCCGTGCCATGCCGTGCCATGCCGTGCCATGCCGTGCCATGCCGTGCCATGCCGTGCCATGCCGTGCCATGCCGTGCCATGCCGTGCCATGCCGTGCCATGCCGTGCCATGCCGTGCCATGCCGTGCCATGCCGTGCCATGCCGTGCCATGCCGTGCCATGCCGTGCCATGCCGTGCCATGCCGTGCCATGCCGTGCCATGCCGTGCCATGCCGTGCCATGCCGTGCCATGCCGTGCCATGCCGTGCCATGCCGTGCCATGCCGTGCCATGCCGTGCCATGCCGTGCCATGCCGTGCCATGCCGTGCCATGCCGTGCCATGCCGTGCCATGCCGTGCCATGCCGTGCCATGCCGTGCCATGCCGTGCCATGCCGTGCCATGCCGTGCCATGCCGTGCCATGCCGTGCCATGCCGTGCCATGCCGTGCCATGCCGTGCCATGCCGTGCCATGCCGTGCCATGCCGTGCCATGCCGTGCCATGCCGTGCCATGCCGTGCCATGCCGTGCCATGCCGTGCCATGCCGTGCCATGCCGTGCCATGCCGGTGCCATGCCGGTGCCATGCCGATGCCATGCCGGTGCCATGCCGATGCCATGCCGGTGCCATGCCGGTGCCATGCCGGTGCCATGCCGATGCCATGCCGGTGCCATGCCGATGCCATGCCGGTGCCATGCCGATGCCATGCCGGTGCCATGCCGATGCCATGCCGGTGCCATGCCGATGCCATGCCGGTGCCATGCCGATGCCATGCCGGTGCCATGCCGATGCCATGCCGGTGCCATGCCGATGCCATGCCGGTGCCATGCCGATGCCATGCCGGTGCCATGCCGATGCCATGCCGGTGCCATGCCGATGCCATGCCGGTGCCATGCCGATGCCATGCCGGTGCCATGCCGATGCCATGCCGGTGCCATGCCGATGCCATGCCGGTGCCATGCCGATGCCATGCCGGTGCCATGCCGATGCCATGCCGGTGCCATGCCGATGCCATGCCGGTGCCATGCCGATGCCATGCCGGTGCCATGCCGATGCCATGCCGGTGCCATGCCGATGCCATGCCGGTGCCATGCCGATGCCATGCCGGTGCCATGCCGATGCCATGCCGGTGCCATGCCGATGCCATGCCGGTGCCATGCCGATGCCATGCCATTCCATGCCATTCCATGCCATTCCATGCCATTCCATGCCATTCCATGCCATTCCATGCCATTCCATGCCATTCCATGCCATTCCATGCCATTCCATGCCATTCCATGCCATTCCATGCCATTCCATGCCATTCCATGCCATTCCATGCCATTCCATGCCATTCCATGCCATTCCATGCCATTCCATGCCATTCCATGCCATTCCATGCCATTCCATGCCATTCCATGCCATTCCATGCCATTCCATGCCATTCCATGCCATTCCATGCCATTCCATGCCATTCCATGCCATTCCATGCCATTCCATGCCATTCCATGCCATTCCATGCCGTGCCATGCCATTCCATGCCGTGCCATGCCATTCCATGCCGTGCCATGCCGGTGCCATGCCGTGCCATGCCGGTGCCATGCCGTGCCATGCCGGTGCCATGCCGTGCCATGCCGGTGCCATGCCGTGCCATGCCGGTGCCATGCCGTGCCATGCCGGTGCCATGC
Organism: Cryptus armator; assembly: GCA_963971235.1. Classification (NCBI taxonomy): domain Eukaryota; kingdom Metazoa; phylum Arthropoda; class Insecta; order Hymenoptera; family Ichneumonidae; genus Cryptus; species Cryptus armator. Next base: position 80,008 of record CAXARG010000168.1, read on the forward strand.
CGTGCCATGCCGGTGCCATGCCGTGCCATGCCGGTGCCATGCCGTGCCATGCCGGTGCCATGCCGTGCCATGCCGGTGCCATGCCGTGCCATGCCGGTGCCATGCCGTGCCATGCCGTGCCATGCCGTGCCATGCCGTGCCATGCCGGTGCCATGCCGTGCCATGCCGGTGCCATGCCGTGCCATGCCGGTGCCATGCCGTGCCATGCCGTGCCATGCCGGTGCCATGCCGTGCCATGCCGGTGCCATACCGTGCCATGCCGTGCCATGCCGTGCCATGCCGGTGCCATGCCGTGCCATGCCGGTGCCATGCCATTCCATGCCATTCCATGCCATTCCATGCCATTCCATGCCATTCAATGCCATTCCATGCCATTCCATGCCATTCCATGCCATTCCATGCCATTCCATGCCATTCCATGCCATTCCATGCCATTCCATGCCATTCCATGCCATTCCATGCCATTCCATGCCATTCCATGCCATTCCATGCCATTCCATGCCATTCCATGCCATTCCATGCCATTCCATGCCATTCCATGCCATTCCATGCCATTCCATGCCATTCCATGCCATTCCATGCCATTCCATGCCATTCCATGCCATTCCATGCCATTCCATGCCATTCCATGCCATTCCATGCCAGTCCATGCCAGTCCATGCCAGTCCATGCCATTCCATGGCATTCCATGCCATTCCATGCCACTCAACGCGGTGCCATGCCGTGCCATGCCGGTGCCATGCCGTGCCATGCCGGTGCCATGCCGTGCCATGCCGGTGCCATGCCGTGCCATGCCGGTGCCATGCCGTGCCATGCCGGTGCCATGCCGTGCCATGCCGTGCCATGCCGGTGCCATGCCGTGCCATGCCGTGCCATGCCGTGCCATGCCGTGCCATGCGGTGCCATGCCATTCGATGCCATTCCATGCCATTCCATGTCATTCCATGTCATTCCATGCCATTCCATGCCATTCCATGCCATTCCATGCCATTCCATGCCATTCCATGCCATTCCATGCCATTCCATGCCATTCCATGCCATTCCATGCCATTCCATGCCATTCCATGCCATTCCATGCCATTCCATGCCATTCCATGCCATTCCATGCCATTCCATGCCATTCCATGCCATTCCATGCCATTCCATGCCATTCCATGCCATTCCATGCCATTCCATGCCATTCCATGCCATTCCATGCCATTCCATGCCATTCCATGCCATTCCATGCCATTCCATGCCATTCCATGCCATTCCATGCCATTCCATGCCATTCCATGCCATTCCATGCCATTCCATGCCATTCCATGCCATTCCATGCCATTCCATGCCATTCCATGCCATTCCATGCCATTCCATGCCAGTCCATGCCAGTCCATGCCAGTCCATGCCATTCCATGCCATTCCATGCCATTCCATGCCACTCAATGCGGTGCCATGCCGTGCCATGCCGGTGCCATGCCGTGCCATGCCGGTGCCATGCCGTGCCATGCTGGTGCCATGCCGTGCCATGCCGGTGCCATGCCGTGCCATGCCGTGCCATGCCGGTGCCATGCCGTGCCATGCCGGTGCCATGCCGTGCCATGCCGTGCCATGCCGGTGCCATGCCGTGCCATGCCGGTGCCATGCCGTGCCATGCCGGTGCCATGCCGTGCCATGCCGGTGCCATGCCGGTGCCATGCCGTGCCATGCCATTCCATGCCATTCCATGCCATTCCATGCCATTCCATGCCATTCCATGCCATTCCATGCCATTCCATGCCATTCCATGCCATTCCATGCCATTCCATGCCATTCCATGCCATTCCATGCCATTCCATGCCATTCCATGCCATTCCATGCCATTCCATGCCATTCCATGCCATTCCATGCCATTCCATGCCATTCCATGCCATTCCATGCCATTCCATGCCATTCCATGCCATTCCATGCCATTCCATGCCATTCCATGCCATTCCATGCCATTCCATGCCATTCCATGCCATTCCATGCCATTCCATGCCATTCCATGCCATTCCATGCCATTCCATGCCATTCCATGCCATTCCATGCCATTCCATGCCATTCCATGCCATTCCATGCCATTCCATGCCATTCCATGCCATTCCATGCCATTCCATGCCATTCCATGCCATTCCATGCCATTCCATGCCATTCCATGCCATTCCATGCCATTCCATGCCATTCCATGCCATTCCATGCCATTCCATGCCATTCCATGCCATTCCATGCCATTCCATGCCATTCCATGCCATTCCATGCCATTCCATGCCATTCCATGCCATTCCATGCCATTCCATGCCATTCCATGCCATTCCATGCCATTCCATGCCATTCCATGCCATTCCATGCCATTCCATGCCATTCCATGCCATTCCATGCCATTCCATGCCATTCCATGCCATTCCATGCCATTCCATGCCATTCCATGCCATTCCATGCCATTCCATGCCATTCCATGCCATTCCATGCCATTCCATGCCATTCCATGCCATTCCATGCCATTCCATGCCATTCATGCCATTCCATGCCATTCCATGCCATTCCATGCCATTCCATGCCATTCCATGCCATTCCATGCCATTCCATGCCATTCCATGCCATTCCATGCCATTCCATGCCATTCCATGCCATTCATGCCATTCCATGCCATTCCATGCCATTCCATGCCATTCCATGCCATTCCATGCCATTCCATGCCATTCCATGCCATTCATGCCATTCCATGCCATTCCATGCCATTCCATGCCATTCCATGCCATTCCATGCCATTCCATGCCATTCCATGCCATTCCATGCCATTCCATGCCATTCCATGCCATTCCATGCCATTCCATGCCATTCCATGCCATTCCATGCCATTCCATGCCATTCCATGCCATTCCATGCCATTCCATGCCATTCCATGCCATTCCATGCCATTCCATGCCATTCCATGCCATTCCATGCCATTCCATGCCATTCCATGCCATTCCATGCCATTCCATGCCATTCCATGCATTCCATGCCATTCCATGCCATTCCATGCCATTCCATGCCATTCCATGCCATTCCATGCCATTCCATGCCATTCCATGCCATTCCATGCCATTCCATGCCATTCCATGCCATTCCATGCCATTCCATGCCATTCCATGCCATTCCATGCCATTCCATGCCATTCCATGCCATTCCATGCCATTCCATGCCATTCCATGCCATTCCATGCCATTCCATGCCATTCCATGCCATTCCATGCCATTCCATGCCATTCCATGCCATTCCATGCCATTCCATGCCATTCCATGCCATTCCATGCCATTCCATGCCATTCCATGCCATTCCATGCCATTCCATGCCATTCCATGCCATTCCATGCCATTCCATGCCATTCCATGCCATTCCATGCCATTCCATGCCATTCCATGCCATTCCATGCCATTCCATGCCATTCCATGCCATTCCATGCCATTCCATGCCATTCCATGCCATTCCATGCCATTCCATGCCATTCCATGCCATTCCATGCCATTCCATGCCATTCCATGCCATCCATGCCATTCCATGCCATTCCATGCCATTCCATGCCATTCCATGCCATTCCATGCCATTCCATGCCATTCCATGCCATTCCATGCCATTCCATGCCATTCCATGCCATTCCATGCCATTCCATGCCATTCCATGCCATTCCATGCCATTCCATGCCATTCATGCCATTCCATGCATTCCATGCCATTCCATGCCATTCATGCCATTCCATGCCATTCCATGCCATTCCATGCCATTCCATGCCATTCCATGCCATTCCATGCCATTCCATGCATTCCATGCCATTCCATGCCATTCCATGCCATTCCATGCCATTCCATGCCATTCCATGCCATTCCATGCCATTCCATGCCATTCCATGCCATTCCATGCCATTCCATCCTTCCATGCCATTCCATGCTATTCCATGCCATTCCATGCCATTCATGCCATTCCATGCCATTCCATGCCATTCCATGCCATTCCATGCCATTCCATGCCATTCCATGCCATTCCATGCCATTCCATGCCATTCCATGCCATTCCATGCCATTCCATGCCATTCCATGCCATTCATGCCATTCCATGCCATTCCATGCCATTCCATGCCATTCCATGCCATTCCATGCCATTCCATGCCATTCCATGCCATTCCATGCCATTCCATGCCATTCCATGCCATTCCATGCCATTCCATGCCATTCCATGCCATTCCATGCCATTCCATGCCATTCCATGCCATTCCATGCCATTCCATGCCATTCCATGCCATTCCATGCCATTCCATGCCATTCCATGCCATTCCATGCCATTCCATGCCATTCCATGCCATTCCATGCCATTCCATGCCATTCCATGCCATTCATGCCATTCCATGCCATTCCATGCCATTCCATGCCATTCCATGCCATTCCATGCCATTCCATGCCATTCCATGCCGTGCCATGCCGGTGCCATGCCGTGCCATGCCGGTGCCATGCCGTGCCATACCGGTGCCATGCCGTGCCATGCCGTGCCATGCCGGTGCCATGCCGTGCCATGCCGGTGCCATGCCGTGCCATGCCGGTGCCATGCCGTGCCATGCCGGTGCCATGCCGTGCCATGCCGGTGCCATGCCGTGCCATGCCGGTGCCATGCCGTGCCATGCCGGTGCCATGCCGTGCCATGCCGGTGCCATGCCGTGCCATGCCGGTGCCATGCCGTGCCATGCCGTGCCATGCCGTGCCATGCCGTGCCATGCCGGTGCCATGCCGTGCCATGCCGGTGCCATGCCGTGCCATGCCGGTGCCATGCCGTGCCATGCCGTGCCATGCCGGTGCCATGTCGTGCCATGCCGGTGCCATACCGTGCCATGCCGTGCCATGCCGTGCCATGCCGGTGCCATGTCGTGCCATGCCGGTGCCATACCGTGCCATGCCGTGCCATGCCGTGCCATGCCGGTGCCATGCCGTGCCATGCCGGTGCCATGCCGTGCCATGCCGGTGCCATGCCGTGCCATGCCGGTGCCATGCCGTGCCATGCCATTCCATGCCATTCCATGCCATTCCATGCCATTCCATGCCATTCCATGCCATTCCATGCCATTCCATGCCATTCCATGCCATTCCATGCCATTCCATGCCATTCCATGCCATTCCATGCCATTCCATGCCATTCCATGCCATTCCATGCCATTCCATGCCATTCCATGCCATTCCATGCCATTCCATGCCATTCCATGCCATTCCATGCCATTCCATGCCATTCCATGCCATTCCATGCCATTCCATGCCATTCCATGCCATTCCATGCCATTCCATGCCATTCCATGCCATTCCATGCCATTCCATGCCATTCCATGCCATTCCATGCCATTCCATGCCATTCCATGCCATTCCATGCCATTCCATGCCATTCCATGCCATTCCATGCCATTCCATGCCATTCCATGCCATTCCATGCCATTCCATGCCATTCCATGCCATTCCATGCCATTCCATGCCATTCCATGCCATTCCATGCCATTCCATGCCATTCCATGCCATTCCATGCCATTCCATGCCATTCCATGCCATTCCATGCCATTCCATGCCATTCCATGCCATTCCATGCCATTCCATGCCATTCCATGCCATTCCATGCCATTCCATGCCATTCCATGCCATTCCATGCCATTCCATGCCATTCCATGCCATTCCATGCCATTCCATGCCATTCCATGCCATTCCATGCCATTCCATGCCATTCCATGCCATTCCATGCCATTCCATGCCATTCCATGCCATTCCATGCCATTCCATGCCATTCCATGCCATTCCATGCCATTCCATGCCATTCCATGCCATTCCATGCCATTCCATGCCATTCCATGCCATTCCATGCCATTCCATGCCATTCCATGCCATTCCATGCCATTCCATGCCATTCCATGCCATTCCATGCCATTCCATGCCATTCCATGCCATTCCATGCCATTCCATGCCATTCCATGCCATTCCATGCCATTCCATGCCATTCCATGCCATTCCATGCCATTCCATGCCATTCCATGCCATTCCATGCCATTCCATGCCATTCCATGCCATTCCATGCCATTCCATGCCATTCCATGCCATTCCATGCCATTCCATGCCATTCCATGCCATTCCATGCCATTCCATGCCATTCCATGCCATTCCATGCCATTCCATGCCATTCCATGCCATTCCATGCCATTCCATGCCATTCCATGCCATTCCATGCCATTCCATGCCATTCCATGCCATTCCATGCCATTCCATGCCATTCCATGCCATTCCATGCCATTCCATGCCATTCCATGCCATTCCATGCCATTCCATGCCATTCCATGCCATTCCATGCCATTCCATGCCATTCCATGCCATTCCATGCCATTCCATGCCATTCCATGCCATTCCATGCCATTCCATGCCATTCCATGCCATTCCATGCCATTCCATGCCATTCCATGCCATTCCATGCCATTCCATGCCATTCCATGCCATTCCATGCCATTCCATGCCATTCCATGCCATTCCATGCCATTCCATGCCATTCCATGCCATTCCATGCCATTCCATGCCATTCCATGCCATTCCATGCCATTCCATGCCATTCCATGCCATTCCATGCCATTCCATGCCATTCCATGCCATTCCATGCCATTCCATGCCATTCCATGCCATTCCATGCCATTCCATGCCATTCCATGCCATTCCATGCCATTCCATGCCATTCCATGCCATTCCATGCCATTCCATGCCATTCCATGCCATTCCATGCCATTCCATGCCATTCCATGCCATTCCATGCCATTCCATGCCATTCCATGCCATTCCATGCCATTCCATGCCGTGCCATGCCGGTGCCATGCCGTGCCATGCCGGTGCCATGCCGTGCCATGCCGTGCCATGCCGTGCCATGCGGTGCCATGCCATTCGATGCCATGTCGTGCCATGCCGGTGCCATACCGTGCCATGCCGTGCCATGCCGTGCCATGCCGGTGCCATGCCGTGCCATGCCGGTGCCATGCCGTGCCATGCCGGTGCCATGCCGTGCCATGCCGGTGCCATGCCGTGCCATGCCATTCCATGCCATTCCATGCCATTCCATGCCATTCCATGCCATTCCATGCCATTCCATGCCATTCCATGCCATTCCATGCCATTCCATGCCATTCCATGCCATTCCATGCCATTCCATGCCATTCCATGCCATTCCATGCCATTCCATGCCATTCCATGCCATTCCATGCCATTCCATGCCATTCCATGCCATTCCATGCCATTCCATGCCATTCCATGCCATTCCATGCCATTCCATGCCATTCCATGCCATTCCATGCCATTCCATGCCATTCCATGCCATTCCATGCCATTCCATGCCATTCCATGCCATTCCATGCCATTCCATGCCATTCCATGCCAGTCCATGCCAGTCCATGCCAGTCCATGCCATTCCATGCCATTCCATGCCATTCCATGCCACTCAATGCGGTGCCATGCCGTGCCATGCCGGTGCCATGCCGTGCCATGCCGGTGCCATGCCGTGCCATGCTGGTGCCATGCCGTGCCATGCCGGTGCCATGCCGTGCCATGCCGTGCCATGCCGGTGCCATGCCGTGCCATGCCGGTGCCATGCCGTGCCATGCCGTGCCATGCCGGTGCCATGCCGTGCCATGCCGGTGCCATGCCGTGCCATGCCGGTGCCATGCCGTGCCATGCCGGTGCCATGCCGTGCCATGCCGGTGCCATGCCGTGCCATGCCGTGCCATGCCGGTGCCATGCCGTGCCATGCCGGTGCCATGCCGTGCCATGCCGGTGCCATGCCGTGCCATGCCGCTGCCATGCCGTGCCATGCCGCTGCCATGCCGTGCCATGCCGGTGCCATGCCGTGCCATGCCATTCGATGCCATTCCATGCCATTCCATGTCATTCCATGCCATTCCATGCCAGTCCATGCCAGTCCATGCCAGTCCATGCCATTCCATGCCATTCCATGCCATTCCATGCCAGTCCATGCCAGTCCATGCCAGTCCATGCCATTCCATGCCATTCCATGCCATTCCATGCCAGTCCATGCCAGTCCATGCCAGTCCATGCCATTCCATGCCATTCCATGCCATTCCATGCCACTCAATGCGGTGCCATGCCGTGCCATGCCGTGCCATGCCGGTGCCATGCCGTGCCATGCCGGTGCCATGCCGGTGCCATGCCGGTGCCATGCCGTGCCATGCCGGTGCCATGCCGTGCCATGCCGGTGCCATGCCGTGCCATGCCGGTGCCATGCCGTGCCATGCCGGTGCCATGCCGGTGCCATGCCGTGCCATACCGTGCCATGCCGTGCCATGCCGGTGCCATGCCGGTGCCATGCCGTGCCATGCCGGTGCCATGCCGTGCCATGCCATTCCATGCCATTCCATGCCATTCCATGCCATTCCATGCCATTCCATGCCATTCCATGCCATTCCATGCCATTCCATGCCATTCCATGCCATTCCATGCCATTCCATGCCATTCCATGCCATTCCATGCCATTCCATGCCATTCCATGCCATTCCATGCCATTCCATGCCATTCCATGCCATTCCATGCCATTCCATGCCATTCCATGCCATTCCATGCCATTCCATGCCATTCCATGCCATTCCATGCCATTCCATGCCATTCCATGCCATTCCATGCCATTCCATGCCATTCCATGCCATTCCATGCCATTCCATGCCATTCCATGCCATTCCATGCCATTCCATGCCATTCCATGCCATTCCATGCCATTCCATGCCATTCCATGCCATTCCATGCCATTCCATGCCATTCCATGCCATTCCATGCCATTCCATGCCATTCCATGCCATTCCATGCCATTCCATGCCATTCCATGCCATTCCATGCCATTCCATGCCATTCCATGCCATTCCATGCCATTCCATGCCATTCCATGCCATTCCATGCCATTCCATGCCATTCCATGCCATTCCATGCCATTCCATGCCATTCCATGCCATTCCATGCCATTCCATGCCATTCCATGCCATTCCATGCCATTCCATGCCATTCCATGCCATTCCATGCCATTCCATGCCATTCCATGCCATTCCATGCCATTCCATGCCATTCCATGCCATTCCATGCCATTCCATGCCATTCCATGCCATTCCATGCCATTCCATGCCATTCCATGCCATTCCATGCCATTCCATGCCATTCCATGCCATTCCATGCCATTCCATGCCATTCCATGCCATTCCATGCCATTCCATGCCATTCCATGCCATTCCATGCCATTCCATGCCATTCCATGCCATTCCATGCCATTCCATGCCATTCCATGCCATTCCATGCCATTCCATGCCATTCCATGCCATTCCATGCCATTCCATGCCATTCCATGCCATTCCATGCCATTCCATGCCATTCCATGCCATTCCATGCCATTCCATGCCATTCCATGCCATTCCATGCCATTCCATGCCATTCCATGCCATTCCATGCCATTCCATGCCATTCCATGCCATTCCATGCCATTCCATGCCATTCCATGCCATTCCATGCCATTCCATGCCATTCCATGCTATTCCTTGCCATTCCATGCCATTCCATGCCATTCCATGCCATTCCATGCCATTCCATGCCATTCCATGCCATTCCATGCCATTCCATGCCATTCCATGCCATTCCATGCCATTCCATGCCATTCCATGCCATTCCATGCCATTCCATGCCATTCCATGCCATTCCATGCCATTCCATGCCATTCCATGCCATTCCATGCCATTCCATGCCATTCCATGCCATTCCATGCCATTCCATGCCATTCCATGCCATTCCATGCCATTCCATGCCATTCCATGCCATTCCATGCCATTCCATGCCATTCCATGCCATTCCATGCCATTCCATGCCATTCCATGCCATTCCATGACATTCCATGCCATTCCATGCCATTCCATGCCATTCCATGCCATTCCATGCCATTCCATGCCATTCCATGCCATTCCATGCCATTCCATGCCATTCCATGCCATTCCATGCCATTCCATGCCATTCCATGCCATTCCATGCCATTCCATGCCATTCCATGCCATTCCATGCCATTCCATGCCATTCCATGCCATTCCATGCCATTCCATGCCATTCCATGCCATTCAATGCCGTGCCATGCCGTGCCATGCCGTGCCATGCCGTGCCATGCCGGTGCCATGCCGGTGCCATGCCGGTGCCATGCCGTGCCATGCCGGTGCCATGCCGGTGCCATGCCGGTGCCATGCCGTGCCATGCCGTGCCATGCCGGTGCCATGTCGTGCCATGCCGGTGCCATGCCGTGCCATGCCGGTGCCATGCCGTGCCATGCCGGTGCCATGCCGTGCCATGCCGGTGCCATGCCGTGCCATGCCGGTGCCATGCCGTGCCATGCGGTGCCATGCCATTCCATGCGGTGCCATGCCATTCCATGCGGTGCCATGCCATTCCATGCCATTCCATGCCATTCCACGCCATTCCATGCCATTCCATGCCATTCCATGCCATTCCATGCCATTCCATGCCATTCCATGCCATTCCATGCCATTCCATGCCATTCCATGCCATTCCATGCCATTCCATGCCATTCCATGCCATTCCATGCCATTCCATGCCATTCCATGCCATTCCATGTCATTCCATGCCATTCCATGCCATTCCATGCCATTCCATGCCATTCCATGCCATTCCATGCCATTCCATGCCATTCCATGCCATTCCATGCCATTCCATGCCATTCCATGCCATTCCATGCCATTCCATGCCATTCCATGCCATTCCATGCTATTCCATGCCATTCCATGCCATTCCATGCCATTCCATGCCATTCCATGCCATTCCATGCCATTCCATGCCATTCAATGCCGTGCCATGCCGTGCCATGCCGGAGCCATGCCGTGCCATGCCGGTGCCATGTCGTGCCATGCCGGTGCCATGCCGTGCCATGCCGGTGCCATGCCGTGCCATGCCGGTGCCATGCCGTGCCATGCGGTGCCATGCCATTCCATGCCATTCCATGCGGTGCCATGCCATTCCATGCCATTCCATGCCATTCCATGCCATTCCATGCCATTCCATGCCATTCCACGCCATTCCATGCCATTCCATGCCATTCCATGCCATTCCATGCCATTCCATGCCATTCCATGCCATTCCATGCCATTCCATGCCATTCCATGCCATTCCATGCCATTCCATGCCATTCCATGCCATTCCATGCCATTCCATGCCATTCCATGCCATTCAATGCCGTGCCATGCCGTGCCATGCCGTGCCATGCCGTGCCATGCCGTGCCATGCCGGTGCCATGTCGTGCCATGCCGGTGCCATGCCGTGCCATGCCGGTGCCATGCCGTGCCATGCCGGTGCCATGCCGTGCCATGCCGGTGCCATGCCGTGCCATGCCGGTGCCATGCCGTGCCATGCGGTGCCATGCCATTCCATGCGGTGCCATGCCATTCCATGCGGTGCCATGCCATTCCATGCCATTCCATGCCATTCCACGCCATTCCATGCCATTCCATGCCATTCCATGCCATTCCATGCCATTCCATGCCATTCCATGCCATTCCATGCCATTCCATGCCATTCCATGCCATTCCATGCCATTCCATGCCATTCCATGCCATTCCATGCCATTCCATGCCATTCCATGCCATTCCATGCCATTCCATGTCATTCCATGCCATTCCATGCCATTCCATGCCATTCCATGCCATTCCATGCCATTCCATGCCATTCCATGCCATTCCATGCCATTCCATGCCATTCCATGCCATTCCATGCCATTCCATGCCATTCCATGCCATTCCATGCCATTCCATGCTATTCCATGCCATTCCATGCCATTCCATGCCATTCCATGCCATTCCATGCCATTCCATGCCATTCCATGCCATTCAATGCCGTGCCATGCCGTGCCATGCCGGAGCCATGCCGTGCCATGCCGGTGCCATGTCGTGCCATGCCGGTGCCATGCCGTGCCATGCCGGTGCCATGCCGTGCCATGCCGGTGCCATGCCGTGCCATGCGGTGCCATGCCATTCCATGCCATTCCATGCGGTGCCATGCCATTCCATGCCATTCCATGCCATTCCATGCCATTCCATGCCATTCCATGCCATTCCACGCCATTCCATGCCATTCCATGCCATTCCATGCCATTCCATGCCATTCCATGCCATTCCATGCCATTCCATGCCATTCCATGCCATTCCATGCCATTCCATGCCATTCCATGCCATTCCATGCCATTCCATGCCATTCCATGCCATTCCATGCCATTCAATGCCGTGCCATGCCGTGCCATGCCGTGCCATGCCGTGCCATGCCGTGCCATGCCGGTGCCATGCCGGTGCCATGCCGGTGCCATGCCGTGCCATGCCGGTGCCATGCCGTGCCATGCCGTGCCATGCCGGTGCCATGCCGTGCCATGCGGTGACATGCCGTTCCATGCCATTCCATGCCATTCCATGCCATTCCATGCCATTCCATGCCATTCCATGCCATTCCATGCCATTCCATGCCATTCCATGCCATTCCATGCCATTCCATGCCATTCCATGCCATTCCATGCCATTCCATGCCATTCCATGCCATTCCATGCCATTCCATGCCATTCCATGCCATTCCATGCCATTCCATGCCATTCCATGCCATTCCATGCCATTCCATGCCATTCCATGCCATTCCATGCCATTCCATGCCATTCCATGCCATTCCATGCCATTCCATGCCATTCCATGCCATTCCATGCCATTCCATGCCATTCCATGCCATTCCATGCCATTCCATGCCATTCCATGCCATTCCATGCCATTCCATGCCATTCCATGCCATTCCATGCCATTCCATGCCATTCCATGCTATTCCTTGCCATTCCATGCCATTCCATGCCATTCCATGCCATTCCATGCCATTCCATGCCATTCCATGCCATTCCATGCCATTCCATGCCATTCCATGCCATTCCATGCCATTCCATGCCATTCCATGCCATTCCATGCCATTCCATGCCATTCCATGCCATTCCATGCCATTCCATGCCATTCCATGCCATTCCATGCCATTCCATGCCATTCCATGCCATTCCATGCCATTCCATGCCATTCCATGCCATTCCATGCCATTCCATGCCATTCCATGCCATTCCATGCCATTCCATGCCATTCCATGCCATTCCATGCCATTCCATGACATTCCATGCCATTCCATGCCATTCCATGCCATTCCATGCCATTCCATGCCATTCCATGCCATTCCATGCCATTCCATGCCATTCCATGCCATTCCATGCCATTCCATGCCATTCCATGCCATTCCATGCCATTCCATGCCATTCCATGCCATTCCATGCCATTCCATGCCATTCCATGCCATTCCATGCCATTCCATGCCATTCCATGCCATTCCATGCCATTCCATGCCATTCCATGCCATTCCATGCCATTCCATGCCATTCAATGCCGTGCCATGCCGTGCCATGCCGTGCCATGCCGTGCCATGCCGGTGCCATGCCGGTGCCATGCCGGTGCCATGCCGTGCCATGCCGGTGCCATGCCGGTGCCATGCCGGTGCCATGCCGTGCCATGCCGTGCCATGCCGGTGCCATGTCGTGCCATGCCGGTGCCATGCCGTGCCATGCCGGTGCCATGCCGTGCCATGCCGGTGCCATGCCGTGCCATGCCGGTGCCATGCCGTGCCATGCCGGTGCCATGCCGTGCCATGCCGGTGCCATGCCGTGCCATGCGGTGCCATGCCATTCCATGCGGTGCCATGCCATTCCATGCGGTGCCATGCCATTCCATGCCATTCCATGCCATTCCACGCCATTCCATGCCATTCCATGCCATTCCATGCCATTCCATGCCATTCCATGCCATTCCATGCCATTCCATGCCATTCCATGCCATTCCATGCCATTCCATGCCATTCCATGCCATTCCATGCCATTCCATGCCATTCCATGCCATTCCATGCCATTCCATGTCATTCCATGCCATTCCATGCCATTCCATGCCATTCCATGCCATTCCATGCCATTCCATGCCATTCCATGCCATTCCATGCCATTCCATGCCATTCCATGCCATTCCATGCCATTCCATGCCATTCCATGCCATTCCATGCCATTCCATGCTATTCCATGCCATTCCATGCCATTCCATGCCATTCCATGCCATTCCATGCCATTCCATGCCATTCCATGCCATTCAATGCCGTGCCATGCCGTGCCATGCCGGAGCCATGCCGTGCCATGCCGGTGCCATGTCGTGCCATGCCGGTGCCATGCCGTGCCATGCCGGTGCCATGCCGTGCCATGCCGGTGCCATGCCGTGCCATGCGGTGCCATGCCATTCCATGCCATTCCATGCGGTGCCATGCCATTCCATGCCATTCCATGCCATTCCATGCCATTCCATGCCATTCCATGCCATTCCATGCCATTCCATGCCATTCCACGCCATTCCATGCCATTCCATGCCATTCCATGCCATTCCATGCCATTCCATGCCATTCCATGCCATTCCATGCCATTCCATGCCATTCCATGCCATTCCATGCCATTCCATGCCATTCCATGCCATTCCATGCCATTCCATGCCATTCCATGCCATTCCATGCCATTCAATGCCGTGCCATGCCGTGCCATGCCGTGCCATGCCGTGCCATGCCGTGCCATGCCGGTGCCATGCCGGTGCCATGCCGGTGCCATGCCGTGCCATGCCGGTGCCATGCCGTGCCATGCCGTGCCATGCCGGTGCCATGCCGTGCCATGCGGTGACATGCCGTTCCATGCCATTCCATGCCATTCCATGCCATTCCATGCCATTCCATGCCATTCCATGCCATTCCATGCCATTCCATGCCATTCCATGCCATTCCATGCCATTCCATGCCATTCCATGCCATTCCATGCCATTCCATGCCATTCCATGCCATTCCATGCCATTCCATGCCATTCCATGCCATTCCATGCCATTCCATGCCATTCAATGCCGTGCCATGCCGTGCCATGCCGTGCCATGCCGTGCCATGCCGTGCCATGCCGTGCCATGCCGTGCCATGCCGTGCCATGCCGTGCCATGCCGTGCCATGCCGTGCCATGCCGTGCCATGCCGTGCCATGCCGTGCCATGCCGGTGCCATGCCGTGCCATGCCGGTGCCATGCCGGTGCCATGCCGTGCCATGCCGGTGCCATGCCGTGCCATGCCGGTGCCATGCCGTGCCATGCCGGTGCCATGCCGTGCCATGCCGGTGCCATGCCGGTGCCATGCCGTGCCATGCCGTGCCATGCCGGTGCCATGCCGTGCCATGCCGTGCCATGCCGTGCCATGCCGTGCCATGCCGTGCCATGCCGTGCCATGCCGTGCCATGCCGTGCCATGCCGTGCCATGCCGTGCCATGCCGTGCCATGCCGTGCCATGCCGTGCCATGCCGTGCCATGCCGTGCCATGCCGTGCCATGCCGTGCCATGCCGTGCCATGCCGTGCCATGCCGTGCCATGCCGTGCCATGCCGTGCCATGCCGTGCCATGCCGTGCCATGCCGTGCCATGCCGTGCCATGCCGTGCCATGCCGTGCCATGCCGTGCCATGCCGTGCCATGCCGTGCCATGCCGTGCCATGCCGTGCCATGCCGTGCCATGCCGTGCCATGCCGTGCCATGCCGTGCCATGCCGTGCCATGCCGTGCCATGCCGTGCCATGCCGTGCCATGCCGTGCCATGCCGTGCCATGCCGTGCCATGCCGTGCCATGCCGTGCCATGCCGTGCCATGCCGTGCCATGCCGTGCCATGCCGTGCCATGCCGTGCCATGCCGTGCCATGCCGTGCCATGCCGTGCCATGCCGTGCCATGCCGTGCCATGCCGTGCCATGCCGTGCCATGCCGTGCCATGCCGTGCCATGCCGTGCCATGCCGTGCCATGCCGTGCCATGCCGTGCCATGCCGTGCCATGCCGTGCCATGCCGTGCCATGCCGTGCCATGCCGTGCCATGCCGTGCCATGCCGTGCCATGCCGTGCCATGCCGTGCCATGCCGTGCCATGCCGTGCCATGCCGTGCCATGCCGTGCCATGCCGTGCCATGCCGTGCCATGCCGTGCCATGCCGTGCCATGCCGTGCCATGCCGTGCCATGCCGTGCCATGCCGTGCCATGCCGTGCCATGCCGTGCCATGCCGTGCCATGCCGTGCCATGCCGTGCCATGCCGTGCCATGCCGTGCCATGCCGTGCCATGCCGTGCCATGCCGTGCCATGCCGTGCCATGCCGTGCCATGCCGTGCCATGCCGTGCCATGCCGTGCCATGCCGTGCCATGCCGTGCCATGCCGTGCCATGCCGTGCCATGCCGTGCCATGCCGTGCCATGCCGTGCCATGCCGTGCCATGCCGTGCCATGCCGTGCCATGCCGTGCCATGCCGTGCCATGCCGTGCCATGCCGTGCCATGCCGTGCCATGCCGTGCCATGCCGTGCCATGCCGTGCCATGCCGTGCCATGCCGTGCCATGCCGTGCCATGCCGTGCCATGCCGTGCCATGCCGTGCCATGCCGTGCCATGCCGTGCCATGCCGTGCCATTCCGTGCCATTCCGTGCCATTCCGTGCCATTCCGTGCCATTCCGTGCCATTCCGTGCCATTCCGTGCCATTCCGTGCCATTCCGTGCCATTCCGTGCCATTCCGTGCCATTCCGTGCCATTCCGTGCCATTCCGTGCCATTCCGTGCCATTCCGTGCCATTCCGTGCCATTCCGTGCCATTCCGTGCCATTCCGTGCCATTCCGTGCCATTCCGTGCCATTCCGTGCCATTCCGTGCCATTCCGTGCCATTCCGTGCCATTCCGTGCCATTCCGTGCCATTCCGTGCCATTCCGTGCCATTCCGTGCCATTCCGTGCCATTCCGTGCCATTCCGTGCCATTCCGTGCCATTCCGTGCCATTCCGTGCCATTCCGTGCCATTCCGTGCCATTCCGTGCCATTCCGTGCCATTCCGTGCCATTCCGTGCCATTCCGTGCCATTCCGTGCCATTCCGTGCCATTCCGTGCCATTCCGTGCCATTCCGTGCCATTCCATGCCATTCCATGACATTCCATGCCATTCCATGACATTCCATGCCATTCCATGCCATTCCATGCCATTCCATGCCATTCCATGCCATTCCATGCCATTCCATGCCATTCCATGCCATTCCATGCCATTCCATGCCATTCCATGCCATTCCATGCCATTCCATGCCATTCCATGCCATTCCATGCCATTCCATGCCATTCCATGCCATTCCATGCCATTCCATGCCATTCCATGCCATTCCATGCCATTCCATGCCATTCCATGCCATTCCATGCCATTCCATGCCATTCCATGCCATTCCATGCCATTCCATGCCATTCCATGCCATTCCATGCCATTCCATGCCATTCCATGCCATTCCATGCCGTGCCATGCCGGTGCCATGCCGTGCCATGCCGGTGCCATGCCGGTGCCATGCCGGTGCCATGCCGGTGCCATGCCGGTGCCATGCCGGTGCCATGCCGGTGCCATGCCGTGCCATGCCGTGCCATGCCGGTGCCATGTCGTGCCATGCCGGTGCCATGCCGTGCCATGCCGGTGCCATGCCGTGCCATGCCGGTGCCATGCCGTGCCATGCCGGTGCCATGCCGTGCCATGCCGGTGCCATGCCGTGCCATGCGGTGCCATGCCATTCCATGCGGTGCCATGCCATTCCATGCGGTGCCATGCCATTCCACGCCATTCCACGCCATTCCACGCCATTCCACGCCATTCCACGCCATTCCACGCCATTCCATGCCATTCCATGCCATTCCATGCCATTCCATGCCATTCCATGCCATTCCATGTCATTCCATGCCATTCCATGCCATTCCATGCCATTCCATGCCATTCCATGCCATTCCATGCCATTCCATGCCATTCCATGCCATTCCATGCCATTCCATGCCATTCCATGCCATTCCATGCCATTCCATGCCATTCCATGCCATTCCATGCCATTCCATGCCATTCCATGCCATTCCATGCCATTCCATGCCATTCCATGCCATTCCATGCCATTCAATGCCGTGCCATGCCATTCAATGCCGTGCCATGCCGTGCCATGCCGGAGCCATGCCGTGCCATGCCGGTGCCATGTCGTGCCATGCCGGTGCCATGTCGTGCCATGCCGGTGCCATGCCGTGCCATGCCGGTGCCATGCCGTGCCATGCCGGTGCCATGCCGTGCCATGCCGGTGCCATGCCGTGCCATGCGGTGCCATGCCATTCCATGCCATTCCATGCGGTGCCATGCCATTCCATGCCATTCCATGCCATTCCATGCCATTCCATGCCATTCCACGCCATTCCATGCCATTCCATGCCATTCCATGCCATTCCATGCCATTCCATGCCATTCCATGCCATTCCATGCCATTCCATGCCATTCCATGCCATTCCATGCCATTCCATGCCATTCCATGCCATTCCATGCCATTCAATGCCGTGCCATGCCGTGCCATGCCGTGCCATGCCGTGCCATGCCGTGCCATGCCGGTGCCATGCCGGTGCCATGCCGGTGCCATGCCGGTGCCATGCCGTGCCATGCCGGTGCCATGCCGTGCCATTCCATGCCATTCCATGCCATTCCATGCCATTCCATGCCATTCCATGCCATTCCATGCCATTCCATGCCATTCCATGCCATTCCATGCCATTCCATGCCATTCCATGCCATTCCATGCCATTCCATGCCATTCCATGCCATTCCATGCCATTCCATGCCATTCCATGCCATTCCATGCCATTCCATGCCATTCCATGCCATTCCATGCCATTCAATGCCGTGCCATGCCGTGCCATGCCGGAGCCATGCCGTGCCATGCCGGTGCCATGTCGTGCCATGCCGGTGCCATGTCGTGCCATGCCGGTGCCATGCCGTGCCATGCCGGTGCCATGCCGTGCCATGCCGGTGCCATGCCGTGCCATGCGGTGCCATGCCATTCCATGCCATTCCATGCGGTGCCATGCCATTCCATGCCATTCCATGCCATTCCATGCCATTCCATGCCATTCCACGCCATTCCATGCCATTCCATGCCATTCCATGCCATTCCATGCCATTCCATGCCATTCCATGCCATTCCATGCCATTCCATGCCATTCCATGCCATTCCATGCCATTCCATGCCATTCCATGCCATTCCATGCCATTCAATGCCGTGCCATGCCGTGCCATGCCGTGCCATGCCGTGCCATGCCGTGCCATGCCGGTGCCATGCCGGTGCCATGCCGGTGCCATGCCGGTGCCATGCCGTGCCATGCCGGTGCCATGCCGTGCCATTCCATGCCATTCCATGCCATTCCATGCCATTCCATGCCATTCCATGCCATTCCATGCCATTCCATGCCATTCCATGCCATTCCATGCCATTCCATGCCATTCCATGCCATTCCATGCCATTCCATGCCATTCCATGCCATTCCATGCCATTCCATGCCATTCCATGCCATTCCATGCCATTCCATGCCATTCCATGCCATTCCATGCCATTCCATGCCATTCCATGCCATTCCATGCCATTCAATGCCGTGCCATGCCGTGCCATGCCGGAGCCATGCCGTGCCATGCCGGTGCCATGTCGTGCCATGCCGGTGCCATGCCGTGCCATGCCGGTGCCATGCCGTGCCATGCCGGTGCCATGCCGTGCCATGCCGGTGCCATGCCGTGCCATGCGGTGCCATGCCATTCCATGCCATTCCATGCGGTGCCATGCCATTCCATGCCTTCCATGCCATTCCATGCCATTCCACGCCATTCCATGCCATTCCATGCCATTCCATGCCATTCCATGCCATTCCATGCCATTCCATGCCATTCCATGCCATTCCATGCCATTCCATGCCATTCCATGCCATTCCATGCCATTCCATGCCATTCCATGCCATTCCATGCCATTCCATGCCATTCCATGCCATTCCATGCCATTCCATGCCATTCCATGCCATTCCATGCCATTCCATGCCATTCCATGCCATTCCATGCCATTCCATGCCATTCCATGCCATTCCATGCCATTCCATGCCATTCCATGCCATTCCATGCCATTCCATGCCATTCCATGCCATTCCATGCCATTCCATGCCATTCCATGCCATTCCATGCCATTCCATGCCATTCCATGCCATTCCATGCCATTCAATGCCGTGCCATGCCGTGCCATGCCGTGCCATGCCGTGCCATGCCGGTGCCATGCCGGTGCCATGCCGGTGCCATGCCGTGCCATGCCGGTGCCATGCCGTGCCATGCCGTGCCATGCCGGTGCCATGCCGTGCCATGCGGTGCCATGCCATTCCATGCCATTCCATGCCATTCCATGCCATTCCATGCCATTCCATGCCATTCCATGCCATTCCATGCCATTCCATGCCATTCCATGCCATTCCATGCCATTCAATGCCGTGCCATGCCGTGCCATGCCGGTGCCATGCCGTGCCATGCCGGTGCCATGCCGGTGCCATGCCGGTGCCATGCCGGTGCCATGCCGGTGCCATGCCGTGCCATGCCGTGCCATGCCGGTGCCATGTCGTGCCATGCCGGTGCCATGCCGTGCCATGCCGGTGCCATGCCGTGCCATGCCGGTGCCATGCCGTGCCATGCCGGTGCCATGCCGTGCCATGCCGGTGCCATGCCGTGCCATGCGGTGCCATGCCATTCCATGCGGTGCCATGCCATTCCATGCGGTGCCATGCCATTCCATGCCATTCCACGCCATTCCACGCCATTCCACGCCATTCCACGCCATTCCACGCCATTCCACGCCATTCCATGCCATTCCATGCCATTCCATGCCATTCCATGCCATTCCATGCCATTCCATGTCATTCCATGCCATTCCATGCCATTCCATGCCATTCCATGCCATTCCATGCCATTCCATGCCATTCCATGCCATTCCATGCCATTCCATGCCATTCCATGCCATTCCATGCCATTCCATGCCATTCCATGCCATTCCATGCCATTCCATGCCATTCCATGCCATTCCATGCCATTCCATGCCATTCCATGCCATTCCATGCCATTCCATGCCATTCCATGCCATTCCATGCCATTCCATGCCATTCCATGCCATTCCATGCCATTCAATGCCGTGCCATGCCGTGCCATGCCGGAGCCATGCCGTGCCATGCCGGTGCCATGTCGTGCCATGCCGGTGCCATGTCGTGCCATGCCGGTGCCATGCCGTGCCATGCCGGTGCCATGCCGTGCCATGCCGGTGCCATGCCGTGCCATGCGGTGCCATGCCATTCCATGCCATTCCATGCGGTGCCATGCCATTCCATGCCATTCCATGCCATTCCATGCCATTCCATGCCATTCCACGCCATTCCATGCCATTCCATGCCATTCCATGCCATTCCATGCCATTCCATGCCATTCCATGCCATTCCATGCCATTCCATGCCATTCCATGCCATTCCATGCCATTCCATGCCATTCCATGCCATTCCATGCCATTCAATGCCGTGCCATGCCGTGCCATGCCGTGCCATGCCGTGCCATGCCGTGCCATGCCGGTGCCATGCCGGTGCCATGCCGGTGCCATGCCGGTGCCATGCCGTGCCATGCCGGTGCCATGCCGTGCCATTCCATGCCATTCCATGCCATTCCATGCCATTCCATGCCATTCCATGCCATTCCATGCCATTCCATGCCATTCCATGCCATTCCATGCCATTCCATGCCATTCCATGCCATTCCATGCCATTCCATGCCATTCCATGCCATTCCATGCCATTCCATGCCATTCCATGCCATTCCATGCCATTCCATGCCATTCCATGCCATTCCATGCCATTCCATGCCATTCCATGCCATTCAATGCCGTGCCATGCCGTGCCATGCCGGAGCCATGCCGTGCCATGCCGGTGCCATGTCGTGCCATGCCGGTGCCATGTCGTGCCATGCCGGTGCCATGCCGTGCCATGCCGGTGCCATGCCGTGCCATGCCGGTGCCATGCCGTGCCATGCGGTGCCATGCCATTCCATGCCATTCCATGCGGTGCCATGCCATTCCATGCCATTCCATGCCATTCCATGCCATTCCATGCCATTCCACGCCATTCCATGCCATTCCATGCCATTCCATGCCATTCCATGCCATTCCATGCCATTCCATGCCATTCCATGCCATTCCATGCCATTCCATGCCATTCCATGCCATTCCATGCCATTCCATGCCATTCAATGCCGTGCCATGCCGTGCCATGCCGTGCCATGCCGTGCCATGCCGTGCCATGCCGGTGCCATGCCGGTGCCATGCCGGTGCCATGCCGGTGCCATGCCGTGCCATGCCGGTGCCATGCCGTGCCATTCCATGCCATTCCATGCCATTCCATGCCATTCCATGCCATTCCATGCCATTCCATGCCATTCCATGCCATTCCATGCCATTCCATGCCATTCCATGCCATTCCATGCCATTCCATGCCATTCAATGCCGTGCCATGCCGTGCCATGCCGGAGCCATGCCGTGCCATGCCGGTGCCATGTCGTGCCATGCCGGTGCCATGCCGTGCCATGCCGGTGCCATGCCGTGCCATGCCGGTGCCATGCCGTGCCATGCCGGTGCCATGCCGTGCCATGCGGTGCCATGCCATTCCATGCCATTCCATGCGGTGCCATGCCATTCCATGCCATTCCATGCCATTCCATGCCATTCCACGCCATTCCATGCCATTCCATGCCATTCCATGCCATTCCATGCCATTCCATGCCATTCCATGCCATTCCATGCCATTCCATGCCATTCCATGCCATTCCATGCCATTCCATGCCATTCCATGCCATTCCATGCCATTCCATGCCATTCCATGCCATTCCATGCCATTCCATGCCATTCCATGCCATTCCATGCCATTCCATGCCATTCCATGCCATTCCATGCCATTCCATGCCATTCCATGCCATTCCATGCCATTCCATGCCATTCCATGCCATTCCATGCCATTCCATGCCATTCCATGCCATTCCATGCCATTCCATGCCATTCCATGCCATTCCATGCCATTCCATGCCATTCCATGCCATTCCATGCCATTCAATGCCGTGCCATGCCGTGCCATGCCGTGCCATGCCGTGCCATGCCGGTGCCATGCCGGTGCCATGCCGGTGCCATGCCGTGCCATGCCGGTGCCATGCCGTGCCATGCCGTGCCATGCCGGTGCCATGCCGTGCCATGCGGTGCCATGCCATTCCATGCCATTCCATGCCATTCCATGCCATTCCATGCCATTCCATGCCATTCCATGCCATTCCATGCCATTCCATGCCATTCCATGCCATTCAATGCCGTGCCATGCCGTGCCATGCCGTGCCATGCCGTGCCATGCCGTGCCATGCCGGTGCCATGCCGGTGCCATGCCGGTGCCATGCCGGTGCCATGCCGTGCCATGCCGGTGCCATGCCGTGCCATTCCATGCCATTCCATGCCATTCCATGCCATTCCATGCCATTCCATGCCATTCCATGCCATTCCATGCCATTCCATGCCATTCCATGCCATTCCATGCCATTCCATGCCATTCCATGCCATTCCATGCCATTCCATGCCATTCCATGCCATTCCATGCCATTCCATGCCATTCCATGCCATTCCATGCCATTCCATGCCATTCCATGCCATTCCATGCCATTCCATGCCATTCCATGCCATTCCATGCCATTCCATGCCATTCCATGCCATTCAATGCCGTGCCATGCCGTGCCATGCCGGAGCCATGCCGTGCCATGCCGGTGCCATGTCGTGCCATGCCGGTGCCATGTCGTGCCATGCCGGTGCCATGCCGTGCCATGCCGGTGCCATGCCGTGCCATGCCGGTGCCATGCCGTGCCATGCGGTGCCATGCCATTCCATGCCATTCCATGCGGTGCCATGCCATTCCATGCCATTCCATGCCATTCCATGCCATTCCATGCCATTCCACGCCATTCCATGCCATTCCATGCCATTCCATGCCATTCCATGCCATTCCATGCCATTCCATGCCATTCCATGCCATTCCATGCCATTCCATGCCATTCCATGCCATTCCATGCCATTCCATGCCATTCAATGCCGTGCCATGCCGTGCCATGCCGTGCCATGCCGTGCCATGCCGTGCCATGCCGGTGCCATGCCGGTGCCATGCCGGTGCCATGCCGGTGCCATGCCGTGCCATGCCGGTGCCATGCCGTGCCATTCCATGCCATTCCATGCCATTCCATGCCATTCCATGCCATTCCATGCCATTCCATGCCATTCCATGCCATTCCATGCCATTCCATGCCATTCCATGCCATTCCATGCCATTCCATGCCATTCCATGCCATTCCATGCCATTCCATGCCATTCCATGCCATTCCATGCCATTCCATGCCATTCCATGCCATTCCATGCCATTCCATGCCATTCCATGCCATTCCATGCCATTCCATGCCATTCCATGCCATTCCATGCCATTCCATGCCATTCCATGCCATTCCATGCCATTCCATGCCATTCAATGCCGTGCCATGCCGTGCCATGCCGGAGCCATGCCGTGCCATGCCGGTGCCATGTCGTGCCATGCCGGTGCCATGCCGTGCCATGCCGGTGCCATGCCGTGCCATGCCGGTGCCATGCCGTGCCATGCCGGTGCCATGCCGTGCCATGCGGTGCCATGCCATTCCATGCCATTCCATGCGGTGCCATGCCATTCCATGCCATTCCATGCCATTCCACGCCATTCCATGCCATTCCATGCCATTCCATGCCATTCCATGCCATTCCATGCCATTCCATGCCATTCCATGCCATTCCATGCCATTCCATGCCATTCCATGCCATTCCATGCCATTCCATGCCATTCCATGCCATTCCATGCCATTCCATGCCATTCCATGCCATTCCATGCCATTCCATGCCATTCCATGCCATTCCATGCCATTCCATGCCATTCCATGCCATTCCATGCCATTCCATGCCATTCCATGCCATTCCATGCCATTCCATGCCATTCCATGCCATTCCATGCCATTCCATGCCATTCCATGCCATTCCATGCCATTCCATGCCATTCCATGCCATTCCATGCCATTCCATGCCATTCCATGCCATTCCATGCCATTCCATGCCATTCCATGCCATTCCATGCCATTCCATGCCATTCAATGCCGTGCCATGCCGTGCCATGCCGTGCCATGCCGTGCCATGCCGGTGCCATGCCGGTGCCATGCCGGTGCCATGCCGTGCCATGCCGGTGCCATGCCGTGCCATGCCGTGCCATGCCGGTGCCATGCCGTGCCATGCGGTGCCATGCCATTCCATGCCATTCCATGCCATTCCATGCCATTCCATGCCATTCCATGCCATTCCATGCCATTCCATGCCATTCCATGCCATTCCATGCCATTCCATGCCATTCCATGCCATTCAATGCCGTGCCATGCCGTGCCATGCCGTGCCATGCCGTGCCATGCCGTGCCATGCCGGTGCCATGCCGTGCCATGCCGGTGCCATGCCGTGCCATGCCGGTGCCATGCCGGTGCCATGCCGTGCCATGCCGGTGCCATGCCGTGCCATGCCGGTGCCATGCCGTGCCATGCCGGTGCCATGCCGTGCCATGCCGGTGCCATGCCGTGCCATGCCGTGCCATGCCGGTGCCATGCCGTGCCATGCCGGTGCCATGCCGTGCCATGCCGGTGCCATGCCGTGCCATGCCGGTGCCATGCCGTGCCATGCCGGTGCCATGCCGTGCCATGCCGTGCCATGCCGGTGCCATGCCGTGCCATGCGGTGCCATGCCATTCCATGCCATTCCATGCCATTCCATGCCATTCCATGCCATTCCATGCCATTCCATGCCATTCCATGCCATTCCATGCCATTCCATGCCATTCCATGCCATTCAATGCCGTGCCATGCCGTGCCATGCCGTGCCATGCCGTGCCATGCCGTGCCATGCCGGTGCCATGCCGGTGCCATGCCGGTGCCATGCCGGTGCCATGCCGTGCCATGCCGGTGCCATGCCGTGCCATTCCATGCCATTCCATGCCATTCCATGCCATTCCATGCCATTCCATGCCATTCCATGCCATTCCATGCCATTCCATGCCATTCCATGCCATTCCATGCCATTCCATGCCATTCCATGCCATTCCATGCCATTCCATGCCATTCCATGCCATTCCATGCCATTCCATGCCATTCCATGCCATTCCATGCCATTCCATGCCATTCCATGCCATTCCATGCCATTCAATGCCGTGCCATGCCGTGCCATGCCGGAGCCATGCCGTGCCATGCCGGTGCCATGTCGTGCCATGCCGGTGCCATGTCGTGCCATGCCGGTGCCATGCCGTGCCATGCCGGTGCCATGCCGTGCCATGCCGGTGCCATGCCGTGCCATGCGGTGCCATGCCATTCCATGCCATTCCATGCGGTGCCATGCCATTCCATGCCATTCCATGCCATTCCATGCCATTCCATGCCATTCCATGCCATTCCACGCCATTCCATGCCATTCCATGCCATTCCATGCCATTCCATGCCATTCCATGCCATTCCATGCCATTCCATGCCATTCCATGCCATTCCATGCCATTCCATGCCATTCCATGCCATTCCATGCCATTCCATGCCATTCAATGCCGTGCCATGCCGTGCCATGCCGTGCCATGCCGTGCCATGCCGTGCCATGCCGGTGCCATGCCGGTGCCATGCCGGTGCCATGCCGGTGCCATGCCGTGCCATGCCGGTGCCATGCCGTGCCATTCCATGCCATTCCATGCCATTCCATGCCATTCCATGCCATTCCATGCCATTCCATGCCATTCCATGCCATTCCATGCCATTCCATGCCATTCCATGCCATTCCATGCCATTCCATGCCATTCCATGCCATTCCATGCCATTCCATGCCATTCCATGCCATTCCATGCCATTCCATGCCATTCCATGCCATTCCATGCCATTCCATGCCATTCCATGCCATTCCATGCCATTCAATGCCGTGCCATGCCGTGCCATGCCGGAGCCATGCCGTGCCATGCCGGTGCCATGTCGTGCCATGCCGGTGCCATGCCGTGCCATGCCGGTGCCATGCCGTGCCATGCCGGTGCCATGCCGTGCCATGCCGGTGCCATGCCGTGCCATGCGGTGCCATGCCATTCCATGCCATTCCATGCGGTGCCATGCCATTCCATGCCATTCCATGCCATTCCATGCCATTCCACGCCATTCCATGCCATTCCATGCCATTCCATGCCATTCCATGCCATTCCATGCCATTCCATGCCATTCCATGCCATTCCATGCCATTCCATGCCATTCCATGCCATTCCATGCCATTCCATGCCATTCCATGCCATTCCATGCCATTCCATGCCATTCCATGCCATTCCATGCCATTCCATGCCATTCCATGCCATTCCATGCCATTCCATGCCATTCCATGCCATTCCATGCCATTCCATGCCATTCCATGCCATTCCATGCCATTCCATGCCATTCCATGCCATTCCATGCCATTCCATGCCATTCCATGCCATTCCATGCCATTCCATGCCATTCCATGCCATTCCATGCCATTCAATGCCGTGCCATGCCGTGCCATGCCGTGCCATGCCGTGCCATGCCGTGCCATGCCGGTGCCATGCCGGTGCCATGCCGGTGCCATGCCGTGCCATGCCGGTGCCATGCCGTGCCATGCCGTGCCATGCCGGTGCCATGCCGTGCCATGCGGTGCCATGCCATTCCATGCCATTCCATGCCATTCCATGCCATTCCATGCCATTCCATGCCATTCCATGCCATTCCATGCCATTCCATGCCATTCCATGCCATTCCATGCCATTCCATGCCATTCCATGCCATTCCATGCCATTCCATGCCATTCCATGCCATTCCATGCCATTCCATGCCATTCCATGCCATTCCATGCCATTCCATGCCATTCCATGCCATTCCATGCCATTCCATGCCATTCCATGCCATTCCATGCCATTCCATGCCATTCCATGCCATTCCATGCCATTCCATGCCATTCCATGCCATTCCATGCCATTCCATGCCATTCCATGCCATTCCATGCCATTCCATGCCATTCCATGCCATTCCATGCCATTCCATGCCATTCCATGCCATTCCATGCCATTCCATGCCATTCCATGCCATTCCATGCCATTCCATGCCATTCCATGCCATTCCATGCCATTCCATGCCATTCCATGCCAGTCCATGCCAGTCCATGCCAGTCCATGCCATTCCATGGCATTCCATGCCATTCCATGCCACTCAACGCGGTGCCATGCCGTGCCATGCCGGTGCCATGCCGTGCCATGCCGTGCCATGCCGGTGCCATGCCGTGCCATGCCGGTGCCATGCCGTGCCATGCCGGTGCCATGCCGTGCCATGCCGGTGCCATGCCGTGCCATGCCGTGCCATGCCGGTGCCATGCCGTGCCATGCCGGTGCCATGCCGTGCCATGCCGTGCCATGCCGGTGCCATGCCGTGCCATGCCGTGCCATGCCGGTGCCATGCCGTGCCATGCCGGTGCCATGCCGTGCCATGCCGTGCCATGCCGTGCCATGCCGTGCCATGCGGTGCCATGCCATTCGATGCCATTCCATGCCATTCCATGTCATTCCATGTCATTCCATGCCATTCCATGCCATTCCATGCCATTCCATGCCATTCCATGCCATTCCATGCCATTCCATGCCATTCCATGCCATTCCATGCCATTCCATGCCATTCCATGCCATTCCATGCCATTCCATGCCATTCCATGCCATTCCATGCCATTCCATGCCATTCCATGCCATTCCATGCCATTCCATGCCATTCCATGCCATTCCATGCCATTCCATGCCATTCCATGCCATTCCATGCCATTCCATGCCATTCCATGCCATTCCATGCCATTCCATGCCATTCCATGCCATTCCATGCCATTCCATGCCATTCCATGCCATTCCATGCCATTCCATGCCATTCCATGCCATTCCATGCCATTCCATGCCATTCCATGCCATTCCATGCCAGTCCATGCCAGTCCATGCCAGTCCATGCCATTCCATGCCATTCCATGCCATTCCATGCCACTCAATGCGGTGCCATGCCGTGCCATGCCGGTGCCATGCCGTGCCATGCCGGTGCCATGCCGTGCCATGCTGGTGCCATGCCGTGCCATGCCGGTGCCATGCCGTGCCATGCCGTGCCATGCCGGTGCCATGCCGGTGCCATGCCGTGCCATGCCATTCCATGCCATTCCATGCCATTCCATGCCATTCCATGCCATTCCATGCCATTCCATGCCATTCCATGCCATTCCATGCCATTCCATGCCATTCCATGCCATTCCATGCCATTCCATGCCATTCCATGCCATTCCATGCCATTCCATGCCATTCCATGCCATTCCATGCCATTCCATGCCATTCCATGCCATTCCATGCCATTCCATGCCATTCCATGCCATTCCATGCCATTCCATGCCATTCCATGCCATTCCATGCCATTCCATGCCATTCCATGCCATTCCATGCCATTCCATACCATTCCATGCCATTCCATGCCATTCCATGCCGTGCCATGCCGGTGCCATGCCGTGCCATGCCGGTGCCATGCCGTGCCATGCCGGTGCCATGCCGTGCCATGCCGTGCCATGCCGGTGCCATGCCGTGCCATGCCGGTGCCATGCCGTGCCATGCCGGTGCCATGCCGTGCCATGCCGGTGCCATGCCGTGCCATGCCGGTGCCATGCCGTGCCATGCCGGTGCCATGCCGTGCCATGCCGGTGCCATGCCGTGCCATGCCGTGCCATGCCGTGCCATGCCGTGCCATGCCGGTGCCATGCCGTGCCATGCCGGTGCCATGCCGTGCCATGCCGGTGCCATGCCGTGCCATGCCGTGCCATGCCGGTGCCATGTCGTGCCATGCCGGTGCCATACCGTGCCATGCCGTGCCATGCCGTGCCATGCCGGTGCCATGCCGTGCCATGCCGGTGCCATGCCGTGCCATGCCGGTGCCATGCCGTGCCATGCCATTCCATGCCATTCCATGCCATTCCATGCCATTCCATGCCATTCCATGCCATTCCATGCCATTCCATGCCATTCCATGCCATTCCATGCCATTCCATGCCATTCCATGCCATTCCATGCCATTCCATGCCATTCCATGCCATTCCATGCCATTCCATGCCATTCCATGCCATTCCATGCCATTCCATGCCATTCCATGCCATTCCATGCCATTCCATGCCATTCCATGCCATTCCATGCCATTCCATGCCATTCCATGCCATTCCATGCCATTCCATGCCATTCCATGCCATTCCATGCCATTCCATGCCATTCCATGCCATTCCATGCCATTCCATGCCATTCCATGCCATTCCATGCCATTCCATGCCATTCCATGCCATTCCATGCCATTCCATGCCATTCCATGCCATTCCATGCCATTCCATGCCATTCCATGCCATTCCATGCCATTCCATGCCATTCCATGCCATTCCATGCCATTCCATGCCATTCCATGCCATTCCATGCCATTCCATGCCATTCCATGCCATTCCATGCCATTCCATGCCATTCCATGCCATTCCATGCCATTCCATGCCATTCCATGCCATTCCATGCCATTCCATGCCATTCCATGCCATTCCATGCCATTCCATGCCATTCCATGCCATTCCATGCCATTCCATGCCATTCCATGCCATTCCATGCCATTCCATGCCATTCCATGCCATTCCATGCCATTCCATGCCATTCCATGCCATTCCATGCCATTCCATGCCATTCCATGCCATTCCATGCCATTCCATGCCATTCCATGCCATTCCATGCCATTCCATGCCATTCCATGCCATTCCATGCCATTCCATGCCATTCCATGCCATTCCATGCCATTCCATGCCATTCCATGCCATTCCATGCCATTCCATGCCATTCCATGCCATTCCATGCCATTCCATGCCATTCCATGCCATTCCATGCCATTCCATGCCATTCCATGCCATTCCATGCCATTCCATGCCATTCCATGCCATTCCATGCCATTCCATGCCATTCCATGCCATTCCATGCCATTCCATGCCATTCCATGCCATTCCATGCCATTCCATGCCATTCCATGCTATTCCTTGCCATTCCATGCCATTCCATGCCATTCCATGCCATTCCATGCCATTCCATGCCATTCCATGCCATTCCATGCCATTCCATGCCATTCCATGCCATTCCATGCCATTCCATGCCATTCCATGCCATTCCATGCCATTCCATGCCATTCCATGCCATTCCATGCCATTCCATGCCATTCCATGCCATTCCATGCCATTCCATGCCATTCCATGCCATTCCATGCCATTCCATGCCATTCCATGCCATTCCATGCCATTCCATGCCATTCCATGCCATTCCATGCCATTCCATGCCATTCCATGCCATTCCATGCCATTCCATGCCATTCCATGCCATTCCATGCCATTCCATGCCATTCCATGCCATTCCATGCTATTCCTTGCCATTCCATGCCATTCCATGCCATTCCATGCCATTCCATGCCATTCCATGCCATTCCATGCCATTCCATGCCATTCCATGCCATTCCATGCCATTCCATGCCATTCCATGCCATTCCATGCCATTCCATGCCATTCCATGCCATTCCATGCCATTCCATGCCATTCCATGCCATTCCATGCCATTCCATGCCATTCCATGCCATTCCATGCCATTCCATGCCATTCCATGCCATTCCATGCCATTCCATGCCATTCCATGCCATTCCATGCCATTCCATGCCATTCCATGCCATTCCATGCCATTCCATGCCATTCCATGCCATTCCATGCCATTCCATGCCATTCCATGCTATTCCTTGCCATTCCATGCCATTCCATGCCATTCCATGCCATTCCATGCCATTCCATGCCATTCCATGCCATTCCATGCCATTCCATGCCATTCCATGCCATTCCATGCCATTCCATGCCATTCCATGCCATTCCATGCCATTCCATGCCATTCCATGCCATTCCATGCCATTCCATGCCATTCCATGCCATTCCATGCCATTCCATGCCATTCCATGCCATTCCATGCCATTCCATGCCATTCCATGCCATTCCATGCCATTCCATGCCATTCCATGCCATTCCATGCCATTCCATGCCATTCCATGCCATTCCATGCCATTCCATGCCATTCCATGCCATTCCATGCCATTCCA
Organism: Cryptus armator; assembly: GCA_963971235.1. Classification (NCBI taxonomy): domain Eukaryota; kingdom Metazoa; phylum Arthropoda; class Insecta; order Hymenoptera; family Ichneumonidae; genus Cryptus; species Cryptus armator. The sequence goes on from CAXARG010000168.1 coordinate 112,268, forward strand.
TGCCATTCCATGCTATTCCTTGCCATTCCATGCCATTCCATGCCATTCCATGCCATTCCATGCCATTCCATGCCATTCCATGCCATTCCATGCCATTCCATGCCATTCCATGCCATTCCATGCCATTCCATGCCATTCCATGCCATTCCATGCCATTCCATGCCATTCCATGCCATTCCATGCCATTCCATGCCATTCCATGCCATTCCATGCCATTCCATGCCATTCCATGCCATTCCATGCCGTGCCATGCCGGTGCCATGCCGTGCCATGCCGGTGCCATGCCGTGCCATGCCGGTGCCATGCCGTGCCATGCCGGTGCCATGCCGTGCCATGCCGGTGCCATGCCGTGCCATGCCGGTGCCATGCCGTGCCATGCCGGTGCCATGCCGTGCCATGCCGGTGCCATGCCGTGCCATGCCGGTGCCATGCCGTGCCATGCCGGTGCCATGCCGTGCCATGCCGGTGCCATGCCGTGCCATGCCGGTGCCATGCCGTGCCATGCCGGTGCCATGCCGTGCCATGCCGGTGCCATGCCGTGCCATGCCGTGCCATGCCGGTGCCATGCCGTGCCATGCCGGTGCCATGCCGTGCCATGCCGGTGCCATGCCGTGCCATGCCGTGCCATGCCGGTGCCATGCCGTGCCATGCCGGTGCCATACCGTGCCATGCCGTGCCATGCCGTGCCATGCCGGTGCCATGCCGTGCCATGCCGGTGCCATGCCATTCCATGCCATTCCATGCCATTCCATGCCATTCCATGCCATTCCATGCCATTCCATGCCATTCCATGCCATTCCATGCCATTCAATGCCATTCCATGCCATTCCATGCCATTCCATGCCATTCCATGCCATTCCATGCCATTCCATGCCATTCCATGCCATTCCATGCCATTCCATGCCATTCCATGCCATTCCATGCCATTCCATGCCATTCCATGCCATTCCATGCCATTCCATGCCATTCCATGCCATTCCATGCCATTCCATGCCATTCCATGCCATTCCATGCCATTCCATGCCATTCCATGCCATTCCATGCCATTCCATGCCATTCCATGCCATTCCATGCCATTCCATGCCATTCCATGCCATTCCATGCCATTCCATGCCATTCCATGCCATTCCATGCCATTCCATGCCATTCCATGCCATTCCATGCCATTCCATGCCATTCCATGCCATTCCATGCCATTCCATGCCAGTCCATGCCAGTCCATGCCAGTCCATGCCATTCCATGGCATTCCATGCCATTCCATGGCATTCCATGCCATTCCATGCCACTCAACGCGGTGCCATGCCGTGCCATGCCGGTGCCATGCCGTGCCATGCCGGTGCCATGCCGTGCCATGCCGGTGCCATGCCGTGCCATGCCGGTGCCATGCCGTGCCATGCCGTGCCATGCCGGTGCCATGCCGTGCCATGCCGGTGCCATGCCGTGCCATGCCGTGCCATGCCGGTGCCATGCCGTGCCATGCCGTGCCATGCCGGTGCCATGCCGTGCCATGCCGGTGCCATGCCGTGCCATGCCGGTGCCATGCCGTGCCATGCCGTGCCATGCCGTGCCATGCGGTGCCATGCCATTCGATGCCATTCCATGCCATTCCATGTCATTCCATGTCATTCCATGCCATTCCATGCCATTCCATGCCATTCCATGCCATTCCATGCCATTCCATGCCATTCCATGCCATTCCATGCCATTCCATGCCATTCCATGCCATTCCATGCCATTCCATGCCATTCCATGCCATTCCATGCCATTCCATGCCATTCCATGCCATTCCATGCCATTCCATGCCATTCCATGCCATTCCATGCCATTCCATGCCATTCCATGCCATTCCATGCCATTCCATGCCATTCCATGCCATTCCATGCCATTCCATGCCATTCCATGCCATTCCATGCCATTCCATGCCATTCCATGCCATTCCATGCCATTCCATGCCATTCCATGCCATTCCATGCCATTCCATGCCATTCCATGCCATTCCATGCCATTCCATGCCATTCCATGCCATTCCATGCCATTCCATGCCATTCCATGCCAGTCCATGCCAGTCCATGCCAGTCCATGCCATTCCATGCCATTCCATGCCATTCCATGCCACTCAATGCGGTGCCATGCCGTGCCATGCCGGTGCCATGCCGTGCCATGCCGGTGCCATGCCGTGCCATGCTGGTGCCATGCCGTGCCATGCCGGTGCCATGCCGGTGCCATGCCGTGCCATGCCGTGCCATGCCGGTGCCATGCCGTGCCATGCCGGTGCCATACCGTGCCATGCCGTGCCATGCCGTGCCATGCCGGTGCCATGCCGTGCCATGCCGGTGCCATGCCGTGCCATGCCGGTGCCATGCCATTCCATGCCATTCCATGCCATTCCATGCCATTCCATGCCATTCCATGCCATTCCATGCCATTCCATGCCATTCCATGCCATTCAATGCCATTCCATGCCATTCCATGCCATTCCATGCCATTCCATGCCATTCCATGCCATTCCATGCCATTCCATGCCATTCCATGCCATTCCATGCCATTCCATGCCATTCCATGCCATTCCATGCCATTCCATGCCATTCCATGCCATTCCATGCCATTCCATGCCATTCCATGCCATTCCATGCCATTCCATGCCATTCCATGCCATTCCATGCCATTCCATGCCATTCCATGCCATTCCATGCCATTCCATGCCATTCCATGCCATTCCATGCCATTCCATGCCATTCCATGCCATTCCATGCCATTCCATGCCATTCCATGCCATTCCATGCCATTCCATGCCATTCCATGCCATTCCATGCCATTCCATGCCATTCCATGCCATTCCATGCCATTCCATGCCATTCCATGCCATTCCATGCCAGTCCATGCCAGTCCATGCCAGTCCATGCCATTCCATGGCATTCCATGCCATTCCATGGCATTCCATGCCATTCCATGCCACTCAACGCGGTGCCATGCCGTGCCATGCCGGTGCCATGCCGTGCCATGCCGGTGCCATGCCGTGCCATGCCGGTGCCATGCCGTGCCATGCCGGTGCCATGCCGTGCCATGCCGTGCCATGCCGGTGCCATGCCGTGCCATGCCGGTGCCATGCCGTGCCATGCCGTGCCATGCCGGTGCCATGCCGTGCCATGCCGTGCCATGCCGGTGCCATGCCGTGCCATGCCGGTGCCATGCCGTGCCATGCCGGTGCCATGCCGTGCCATGCCGTGCCATGCCGTGCCATGCGGTGCCATGCCATTCGATGCCATTCCATGCCATTCCATGTCATTCCATGTCATTCCATGCCATTCCATGCCATTCCATGCCATTCCATGCCATTCCATGCCATTCCATGCCATTCCATGCCATTCCATGCCATTCCATGCCATTCCATGCCATTCCATGCCATTCCATGCCATTCCATGCCATTCCATGCCATTCCATGCCATTCCATGCCATTCCATGCCATTCCATGCCATTCCATGCCATTCCATGCCATTCCATGCCATTCCATGCCATTCCATGCCATTCCATGCCATTCCATGCCATTCCATGCCATTCCATGCCATTCCATGCCATTCCATGCCATTCCATGCCATTCCATGCCATTCCATGCCATTCCATGCCATTCCATGCCATTCCATGCCATTCCATGCCATTCCATGCCATTCCATGCCATTCCATGCCATTCCATGCCATTCCATGCCATTCCATGCCATTCCATGCCAGTCCATGCCAGTCCATGCCAGTCCATGCCATTCCATGCCATTCCATGCCATTCCATGCCACTCAATGCGGTGCCATGCCGTGCCATGCCGGTGCCATGCCGTGCCATGCCGGTGCCATGCCGTGCCATGCTGGTGCCATGCCGTGCCATGCCGGTGCCATGCCGTGCCATGCCGTGCCATGCCGGTGCCATGCCGTGCCATGCCGGTGCCATGCCGTGCCATGCCGTGCCATGCCGGTGCCATGCCGTGCCATGCCGGTGCCATGCCGTGCCATGCCGGTGCCATGCCGTGCCATGCCGGTGCCATGCCGTGCCATGCCGGTGCCATGCCGTGCCATGCCGTGCCATGCCGGTGCCATGCCGTGCCATGCCGGTGCCATGCCGTGCCATGCCGGTGCCATGCCGTGCCATGCCGCTGCCATGCCGTGCCATGCCGCTGCCATGCCGTGCCATGCCGGTGCCATGCCGTGCCATGCCATTCGATGCCATTCCATGCCATTCCATGTCATTCCATGCCATTCCATGCCAGTCCATGCCAGTCCATGCCAGTCCATGCCATTCCATGCCATTCCATGCCATTCCATGCCAGTCCATGCCAGTCCATGCCAGTCCATGCCATTCCATGCCATTCCATGCCATTCCATGCCAGTCCATGCCAGTCCATGCCAGTCCATGCCATTCCATGCCATTCCATGCCATTCCATGCCACTCAATGCGGTGCCATGCCGTGCCATGCCGTGCCATGCCGGTGCCATGCCGTGCCATGCCGGTGCCATGCCGGTGCCATGCCGGTGCCATGCCGTGCCATGCCGGTGCCATGCCGTGCCATGCCGGTGCCATGCCGTGCCATGCCGGTGCCATGCCGTGCCATGCCGGTGCCATGCCGGTGCCATGCCGTGCCATACCGTGCCATGCCGTGCCATGCCGGTGCCATGCCGGTGCCATGCCGTGCCATGCCGGTGCCATGCCGTGCCATGCCATTCCATGCCATTCCATGCCATTCCATGCCATTCCATGCCATTCCATGCCATTCCATGCCATTCCATGCCATTCCATGCCATTCCATGCCATTCCATGCCATTCCATGCCATTCCATGCCATTCCATGCCATTCCATGCCATTCCATGCCATTCCATGCCATTCCATGCCATTCCATGCCATTCCATGCCATTCCATGCCATTCCATGCCATTCCATGCCATTCCATGCCATTCCATGCCATTCCATGCCATTCCATGCCATTCCATGCCATTCCATGCCATTCCATGCCATTCCATGCCATTCCATGCCATTCCATGCCATTCCATGCCATTCCATGCCATTCCATGCCATTCCATGCCATTCCATGCCATTCCATGCCATTCCATGCCATTCCATGCCATTCCATGCCATTCCATGCCATTCCATGCCATTCCATGCCATTCCTTGCCATTCCATGCCATTCCATGCCATTCCATGCCATTCCATGCCATTCCATGCCATTCCATGCCATTCCATGCCATTCCATGCCATTCCATGCCATTCCATGCCATTCCATGCCATTCCATGCCATTCCATGCCATTCCATGCCATTCCATGCCATTCCATGCCATTCCATGCCATTCCATGCCATTCCATGCCATTCCATGCCATTCCATGCCATTCCATGCCATTCCATGCCATTCCATGCCATTCCATGCCATTCCATGCCATTCAATGCCGTGCCATGCCGTGCCATGCCGTGCCATGCCGTGCCATGCCGGTGCCATGCCGGTGCCATGCCGGTGCCATGCCGTGCCATGCCGGTGCCATGCCGGTGCCATGCCGGTGCCATGCCGTGCCATGCCGTGCCATGCCGGTGCCATGTCGTGCCATGCCGGTGCCATGCCGTGCCATGCCGGTGCCATGCCGTGCCATGCCGGTGCCATGCCGTGCCATGCCGGTGCCATGCCGTGCCATGCCGGTGCCATGCCGTGCCATGCGGTGCCATGCCATTCCATGCGGTGCCATGCCACTCAATGCGGTGCCATGCCGTGCCATGCCGGTGCCATGCCGTGCCATGCCGGTGCCATGCCGTGCCATGCTGGTGCCATGCCGTGCCATGCCGGTGCCATGCCGTGCCATGCCGTGCCATGCCGGTGCCATGCCGTGCCATGCCGGTGCCATGCCGTGCCATGCCGTGCCATGCCGGTGCCATGCCGTGCCATGCCGGTGCCATGCCGTGCCATGCCGGTGCCATGCCGTGCCATGCCGGTGCCATGCCGTGCCATGCCGGTGCCATGCCGTGCCATGCCGGTGCCATGCCGTGCCATGCCGTGCCATGCCGTGCCATGCCGGTGCCATGCCGTGCCATGCCGGTGCCATGCCGTGCCATGCCGCTGCCATGCCGTGCCATGCCGCTGCCATGCCGTGCCATGCCGCTGCCATGCCGTGCCATGCCGGTGCCATGCCGTGCCATGCCATTCGATGCCATTCCATGCCATTCCATGTCATTCCATGTCATTCCATGCCATTCCATGCCATTCCATGCCATTCCATGCCATTCCATGCCATTCCATGCCATTCCATGCCATTCCATGCCATTCCATGCCATTCCATGCCATTCCATGCCATTCCATGCCATTCCATGCCATTCCATGCCATTCCATGCCATTCCATGCCATTCCATGCCATTCCATGCCATTCCATGCCATTCCATGCCATTCCATGCCATTCCATGCCATTCCATGCCATTCCATGCCATTCCATGCCATTCCATGCCATTCCATGCCATTCCATGCCATTCCATGCCATTCCATGCCATTCCATGCCATTCCATGCCATTCCATGCCATTCCATGCCATTCCATGCCATTCCATGCCATTCCATGCCATTCCATGCCATTCCATGCCATTCCATGCCATTCCATGCCATTCCATGCCATTCCATGCCATTCCATGCCATTCCATGCCATTCCATGCCATTCCATGCCATTCCATGCCATTCCATGCCATTCCATGCCATTCCATGCCATTCCATGCCATTCCATGCCATTCCATGCCATTCCATGCCATTCCATGCCATTCCATGCCATTCCATGCCATTCCATGCCATTCCATGCCATTCCATGCCATTCCATGCCATTCCATGCCATTCCATGCCATTCCATGCCATTCCATGCCATTCCATGCCATTCCATGCCATTCCATGCCATTCCATGCCATTCCATGCCAGTCCATGCCAGTCCATGCCAGTCCATGCCATTCCATGGCATTCCATGCCATTCCATGCCACTCAACGCGGTGCCATGCCGTGCCATGCCGGTGCCATGCCGTGCCATGCCGGTGCCATGCCGTGCCATGCCGGTGCCATGCCGTGCCATGCCGGTGCCATGCCGTGCCATGCCGGTGCCATGCCGTGCCATGCCGGTGCCATGCCGTGCCATGCCGTGCCATGCCGGTGCCATGCCGTGCCATGCCGGTGCCATGCCGTGCCATGCCGTGCCATGCCGGTGCCATGCCGTGCCATGCCGTGCCATGCCGTGCCATGCCGGTGCCATGCCGTGCCATGCCGGTGCCATGCCGTGCCATGCCGGTGCCATGCCGTGCCATGCCGGTGCCATGCCGTGCCATGCCGTGCCATGCCGTGCCATGCCGTGCCATGCCGTGCCATGCGGTGCCATGCCATTCGATGCCATTCCATGCCATTCCATGCCATTCCATGCCATTCCATGCCATTCCATGCCATTCCATGCCATTCAATGCCGTGCCATGCCGTGCCATGCCGTGCCATGCCGTGCCATGCCGTGCCATGCCGTGCCATGCCGTGCCATGCCGTGCCATGCCGTGCCATGCCGTGCCATGCCGTGCCATGCCGTGCCATGCCGTGCCATGCCGTGCCATGCCATTCGATGCCATTCCATGCCATTCCATGTCATTCCATGCCATTCCATGCCATTCCATGCCATTCCATGCCATTCCATGCCATTCCATGCCATTCCATGCCATTCCATGCCATTCCATGCCATTCCATGCCATTCCATGCCATTCCATGCCATTCCATGCCATTCCATGCCATTCCATGCCATTCCATGCCATTCCATGCCATTCCATGCCATTCCATGCCATTCCATGCCATTCCATGCCATTCCATGCCATTCCATGCCATTCCATGCCATTCCATGCCATTCCATGCCATTCCATGCCATTCCATGCCATTCCATGCCATTCCATGCCATTCCATGCCATTCCATGCCATTCCATGCCATTCCATGCCATTCCATGCCATTCCATGCCATTCCATGCCATTCCATGCCATTCCATGCCATTCCATGCCATTCCATGCCATTCCATGCCATTCCATGCCATTCCATGCCATTCCATGCCATTCCATGCCATTCCATGCCATTCCATGCCATTCCATGCCATTCCATGCCATTCCATGCCGTGCCATGCCGGTGCCATGCCGTGCCATGCCGGTGCCATGCCGTGCCATGCCGGTGCCATGCCGTGCCATGCCGGTGCCATGCCGTGCCATGCCGGTGCCATGCCGTGCCATGCCGGTGCCATGCCGTGCCATGCCGGTGCCATGCCGTGCCATGCCGGTGCCATGCCGTGCCATGCCGGTGCCATGCCGTGCCATGCCGGTGCCATGCCGTGCCATGCCGGTGCCATGCCGTGCCATGCCGGTGCCATGCCGTGCCATGCCGGTGCCATGCCGTGCCATGCCGGTGCCATGCCGTGCCATGCCGGTGCCATGCCGTGCCATGCCGGTGCCATGCCGTGCCATGCCGTGCCATGCCGTGCCATGCCGTGCCATGCCGTGCCATGCCGGTGCCATGCCGTGCCATGCCGGTGCCATGCCGTGCCATGCCGGTGCCATGCCGTGCCATGCCGTGCCATGCCGGTGCCATGCCGTGCCATGCCGGTGCCATACCGTGCCATGCCGTGCCATGCCGTGCCATGCCGGTGCCATGCCGTGCCATGCCGGTGCCATGCCATTCCATGCCATTCCATGCCATTCCATGCCATTCCATGCCATTCCATGCCATTCCATGCCATTCCATGCCATTCAATGCCATTCCATGCCATTCCATGCCATTCCATGCCATTCCATGCCATTCCATGCCATTCCATGCCATTCCATGCCATTCCATGCCATTCCATGCCATTCCATGCCATTCCATGCCATTCCATGCCATTCCATGCCATTCCATGCCATTCCATGCCATTCCATGCCATTCCATGCCATTCCATGCCATTCCATGCCATTCCATGCCATTCCATGCCATTCCATGCCATTCCATGCCATTCCATGCCATTCCATGCCATTCCATGCCATTCCATGCCATTCCATGCCATTCCATGCCATTCCATGCCATTCCATGCCATTCCATGCCATTCCATGCCATTCCATGCCATTCCATGCCATTCCATGCCATTCCATGCCATTCCATGCCATTCCATGCCAGTCCATGCCAGTCCATGCCAGTCCATGCCATTCCATGGCATTCCATGCCATTCCATGCCACTCAACGCGGTGCCATGCCGTGCCATGCCGGTGCCATGCCGTGCCATGCCGGTGCCATGCCGTGCCATGCCGGTGCCATGCCGTGCCATGCCGGTGCCATGCCGTGCCATGCCGGTGCCATGCCGTGCCATGCCGGTGCCATGCCGTGCCATGCCGGTGCCATGCCGTGCCATGCCGTGCCATGCCGGTGCCATGCCGTGCCATGCCGTGCCATGCCGTGCCATGCCGTGCCATGCGGTGCCATGCCATTCGATGCCATTCCATGTCATTCCATGTCATTCCATGCCATTCCATGCCATTCCATGCCATTCCATGCCATTCCATGCCATTCCATGCCATTCCATGCCATTCCATGCCATTCCATGCCATTCCATGCCATTCCATGCCATTCCATGCCATTCCATGCCATTCCATGCCATTCCATGCCATTCCATGCCATTCCATGCCATTCCATGCCATTCCATGCCATTCCATGCCATTCCATGCCATTCCATGCCATTCCATGCCATTCCATGCCATTCCATGCCATTCCATGCCATTCCATGCCATTCCATGCCATTCCATGCCATTCCATGCCATTCCATGCCATTCCATGCCATTCCATGCCATTCCATGCCATTCCATGCCATTCCATGCCATTCCATGCCAGTCCATGCCAGTCCATGCCATTCCATGCCAGTCCATGCCAGTCCATGCCAGTCCATGCCATTCCATGCCATTCCATGCCATTCCATGCCACTCAATGCGGTGCCATGCCGTGCCATGCCGTGCCATGCCGTGCCATGCCGGTGCCATGCCGTGCCATGCCGGTGCCATGCCGTGCCATGCCGTGCCATGCCGGTGCCATGCCATTCCATGCCATTCCATGCCATTCCATGCCATTCCATGCCATTCCATGCCATTCCATGCCATTCCATGCCATTCCATGCCATTCCATGCCATTCCATGCCATTCCATGCCATTCCATGCCATTCCATGCCATTCCATGCCATTCCATGCCATTCCATGCCATTCCATGCCATTCCATGCCATTCCATGCCATTCCATGCCATTCCTTGCCATTCCATGCCATTCCATGCCATTCCATGCCATTCCATGCCATTCCATGCCATTCCATGCCATTCCATGCCATTCCATGCCATTCCATGCCATTCCATGCCATTCCATGCCATTCCATGCCATTCCATGCCATTCCATGCCATTCCATGCCATTCCATGCCATTCCATGCCATTCCATGCCATTCCATGCCATTCCATGCCATTCCATGCCATTCCATGCCATTCCATGCCATTCCATGCCATTCCATGCCATTCCATGCCATTCCATGCCATTCCATGCCATTCCATGCCATTCCATGCCATTCCATGCCATTCCATGCCATTCCATGCCATTCCATGCCATTCCATGCCATTCCATGCCATTCCATGCCATTCCATGCCATTCCATGCCATTCCATGCCATTCCATGCCATTCCATGCCATTCCATGCCATTCCATGCCATTCCATGCCGTGCCATGCCGGTGCCATGCCGTGCCATGCCGGTGCCATGCCGTGCCATGCCGGTGCCATGCCGTGCCATGCCGTGCCATGCCGGTGCCATGCCGTGCCATGCCGGTGCCATGCCGTGCCATGCCGGTGCCATGCCGTGCCATGCCGGTGCCATGCCGTGCCATGCCGGTGCCATGCCGTGCCATGCCGGTGCCATGCCGTGCCATGCCGGTGCCATGCCGTGCCATGCCGGTGCCATGCCGTGCCATGCCGGTGCCATGCCGTGCCATGCCGTGCCATGCCGTGCCATGCCGTGCCATGCCGTGCCATGCCGGTGCCATGCCGTGCCATGCCGGTGCCATGCCGTGCCATGCCGGTGCCATGCCGTGCCATGCCGTGCCATGCCGGTGCCATGTCGTGCCATGCCGGTGCCATACCGTGCCATGCCGTGCCATGCCGTGCCATGCCGGTGCCATGCCGGTGCCATGCCGTGCCATGCCGGTGCCATGCCGTGCCATGCCGGTGCCATGCCGTGCCATGCGGTGCCATGCCATTCCATGCCATTCCATGCGGTGCCATGCCATTCCATGCCATTCCATGCCATTCCATGCCATTCCATGCCATTCCATGCCATTCCACGCCATTCCATGCCATTCCATGCCATTCCATGCCATTCCATGCCATTCCATGCCATTCCATGCCATTCCATGCCATTCCATGCCATTCCATGCCATTCCATGCCATTCCATGCCATTCCATGCCATTCCATGCCATTCCATGCCATTCCATGCCATTCCATGCCATTCCATGCCATTCAATGCCGTGCCATGCCGTGCCATGCCGTGCCATGCCGTGCCATGCCGTGCCATGCCGGTGCCATGCCGGTGCCATGCCGGTGCCATGCCGGTGCCATGCCGTGCCATGCCGGTGCCATGCCGTGCCATGCCGTGCCATGCCGGTGCCATGCCGTGCCATGCGGTGCCATGCCGTTCCATGCCATTCCATGCCATTCCATGCCATTCCATGCCATTCCATGCCATTCCATGCCATTCCATGCCATTCCATGCCATTCCATGCCATTCCATGCCATTCCATGCCATTCCATGCCATTCCATGCCATTCCATGCCATTCCATGCCATTCCATGCCATTCCATGCCATTCCATGCCAGTCCATGCCAGTCCATGCCATTCCATGCCATTCCATGCCATTCCATGCCATTCCATGCCACTCAATGCGGTGCCATGCCGTGCCATGCCGGTGCCATGCCGTGCCATGCCGGTGCCATGCCGTGCCATGCTGGTGCCATGCCGTGCCATGCCGGTGCCATGCCGTGCCATGCCGTGCCATGCCGGTGCCATGCCGTGCCATGCCGGTGCCATGCCGTGCCATGCCGTGCCATGCCGGTGCCATGCCGTGCCATGCCGGTGCCATGCCGTGCCATGCCGGTGCCATGCCGTGCCATGCCGGTGCCATGCCGTGCCATGCCGGTGCCATGCCGTGCCATGCCGGTGCCATGCCGTGCCATGCCGTGCCATGCCGGTGCCATGCCGTGCCATGCCGGTGCCATGCCGTGCCATGCCGCTGCCATGCCGTGCCATGCCGCTGCCATGCCGTGCCATGCCGCTGCCATGCCGTGCCATGCCGGTGCCATGCCGTGCCATGCCATTCGATGCCATTCCATGCCATTCCATGTCATTCCATGCCATTCCATGCCATTCCATGCCATTCCATGCCATTCCATGCCATTCCATGCCATTCCATGCCATTCCATGCCATTCCATGCCATTCCATGCCATTCCATGCCATTCCATGCCATTCCATGCCATTCCATGCCATTCCATGCCATTCCATGCCATTCCATGCCATTCCATGCCATTCCATGCCATTCCATGCCATTCCATGCCATTCCATGCCATTCCATGCCATTCCATGCCATTCCATGCCATTCCATGCCATTCCATGCCATTCCATGCCATTCCATGCCATTCCATGCCATTCCATGCCATTCCATGCCATTCCATGCCATTCCATGCCATTCCATGCCATTCCATGCCATTCCATGCCATTCCATGCCATTCCATGCCATTCCATGCCATTCCATGCCATTCCATGCCATTCCATGCCATTCCATGCCATTCCATGCCATTCCATGCCATTCCATGCCATTCCATGCCATTCCATGCCATTCCATGCCATTCCATGCCATTCCATGCCATTCCATGCCATTCCATGCCATTCCATGCCATTCCATGCCATTCCATGCCATTCCATGCCATTCCATGCCATTCCATGCCATTCCATGCCATTCCATGCCATTCCATGCCATTCCATGCCATTCCATGCCATTCCATGCCATTCCATGCCATTCCATGCCATTCCATGCCATTCCATGCCATTCCATGCCATTCCATGCCATTCCATGCCATTCCATGCCATTCCATGCCATTCCATGCCATTCCATGCCATTCCATGCCATTCCATGCCATTCCATGCCATTCCATGCCATTCCATGCCATTCCATGCCATTCCATGCCATTCCATGCCATTCCATGCCATTCCATGCCATTCCATGCCATTCCATGCCATTCCATGCCATTCCATGCCAGTCCATGCCAGTCCATGCCAGTCCATGCCATTCCATGGCATTCCATGCCATTCCATGCCACTCAACGCGGTGCCATGCCGTGCCATGCCGGTGCCATGCCGTGCCATGCCGGTGCCATGCCGTGCCATGCCGGTGCCATGCCGTGCCATGCCGGTGCCATGCCGTGCCATGCCGGTGCCATGCCGTGCCATGCCGGTGCCATGCCGTGCCATGCCGTGCCATGCCGGTGCCATGCCGTGCCATGCCGGTGCCATGCCGTGCCATGCCGTGCCATGCCGGTGCCATGCCGTGCCATGCCGTGCCATGCCGTGCCATGCCGGTGCCATGCCGTGCCATGCCGGTGCCATGCCGTGCCATGCCGGTGCCATGCCGTGCCATGCCGGTGCCATGCCGTGCCATGCCGTGCCATGCCGTGCCATGCCGTGCCATGCGGTGCCATGCCATTCGATGCCATTCCATGCCATTCCATGCCATTCCATGCCATTCCATGCCATTCCATGCCATTCCATGCCGTGCCATGCCGTGCCATGCCGGTGCCATGCCGTGCCATGCCGGTGCCATGCCGTGCCATGCCGCTGCCATGCCGTGCCATGCCGCTGCCATGCCGTGCCATGCCGCTGCCATGCCGTGCCATGCCGGTGCCATGCCGTGCCATGCCATTCGATGCCATTCCATGCCATTCCATGTCATTCCATGCCATTCCATGCCATTCCATGCCATTCCATGCCATTCCATGCCATTCCATGCCATTCCATGCCATTCCATGCCATTCCATGCCATTCCATGCCATTCCATGCCATTCCATGCCATTCCATGCCATTCCATGCCATTCCATGCCATTCCATGCCATTCCATGCCATTCCATGCCATTCCATGCCATTCCATGCCATTCCATGCCATTCCATGCCATTCCATGCCATTCCATGCCATTCCATGCCATTCCATGCCATTCCATGCCATTCCATGCCATTCCATGCCATTCCATGCCATTCCATGCCATTCCATGCCATTCCATGCCATTCCATGCCATTCCATGCCATTCCATGCCATTCCATGCCATTCCATGCCATTCCATGCCATTCCATGCCATTCCATGCCATTCCATGCCATTCCATGCCATTCCATGCCATTCCATGCCATTCCATGCCATTCCATGCCATTCCATGCCATTCCATGCCATTCCATGCCATTCCATGCCATTCCATGCCATTCCATGCCATTCCATGCCATTCCATGCCATTCCATGCCATTCCATGCCATTCCATGCCATTCCATGCCATTCCATGCCATTCCATGCCATTCCATGCCATTCCATGCCATTCCATGCCATTCCATGCCATTCCATGCCATTCCATGCCATTCCATGCCATTCCATGCCATTCCATGCCATTCCATGCCATTCCATGCCATTCCATGCCATTCCATGCCATTCCATGCCATTCCATGCCATTCCATGCCATTCCATGCCATTCCATGCCATTCCATGCCATTCCATGCCATTCCATGCCATTCCATGCCATTCCATGCCATTCCATGCCATTCCATGCCATTCCATGCCATTCCATGCCATTCCATGCCATTCCATGCCATTCCATGCCATTCCATGCCATTCCATGCCATTCCGTGCCAGTCCATGCCAGTCCATGCCAGTCCATGCCATTCCATGGCATTCCATGCCATTCCATGCCACTCAACGCGGTGCCATGCCGTGCCATGCCGGTGCCATGCCGTGCCATGCCGGTGCCATGCCGTGCCATGCCGGTGCCATGCCGTGCCATGCCGGTGCCATGCCGTGCCATGCCGGTGCCATGCCGTGCCATGCCGGTGCCATGCCGTGCCATGCCGTGCCATGCCGGTGCCATGCCGTGCCATGCCGGTGCCATGCCGTGCCATGCCGTGCCATGCCGGTGCCATGCCGTGCCATGCCGTGCCATGCCGTGCCATGCCGGTGCCATGCCGTGCCATGCCGGTGCCATGCCGTGCCATGCCGGTGCCATGCCGTGCCATGCCGGTGCCATGCCGTGCCATGCCGTGCCATGCCGTGCCATGCCGTGCCATGCGGTGCCATGCCATTCGATGCCATTCCATGCCATTCCATGCCATTCCATGCCATTCCATGCCATTCCATGCCATTCCATGCCGTGCCATGCCGTGCCATGCCGTGCCATGCCGTGCCATGCCGTGCCATGCCGTGCCATGCCGTGCCATGCCGTGCCATGCCGTGCCATGCCGTGCCATGCCGTGCCATGCCGTGCCATGCCGTGCCATGCCGTGCCATGCCGTGCCATGCCGTGCCATGCCGTGCCATGCCGTGCCATGCCGTGCCATGCCGTGCCATGCCGTGCCATGCCGTGCCATGCCGTGCCATGCCGTGCCATGCCGTGCCATGCCGTGCCATGCCGTGCCATGCCGTGCCATGCCGTGCCATGCCGTGCCATGCCGTGCCATGCCGTGCCATGCCGTGCCATGCCGTGCCATGCCGTGCCATGCCGTGCCATGCCGTGCCATGCCGTGCCATGCCGTGCCATGCCGTGCCATGCCGTGCCATGCCGTGCCATGCCGTGCCATGCCGTGCCATGCCGTGCCATGCCGTGCCATGCCGTGCCATGCCGTGCCATGCCGTGCCATGCCGTGCCATGCCGTGCCATGCCGTGCCATGCCGTGCCATGCCGTGCCATGCCGGTGCCATGCCGGTGCCATGCCGGTGCCATGCCGGTGCCATGCCGATGCCATGCCGGTGCCATGCCGATGCCATGCCGGTGCCATGCCGATGCCATGCCGGTGCCATGCCGATGCCATGCCGGTGCCATGCCGATGCCATGCCGGTGCCATGCCGATGCCATGCCGGTGCCATGCCGATGCCATGCCGGTGCCATGCCGATGCCATGCCGGTGCCATGCCGATGCCATGCCGGTGCCATGCCGATGCCATGCCGGTGCCATGCCGATGCCATGCCGGTGCCATGCCGATGCCATGCCGGTGCCATGCCGATGCCATGCCGGTGCCATGCCGATGCCATGCCGGTGCCATGCCGATGCCATGCCGGTGCCATGCCGATGCCATGCCGGTGCCATGCCGATGCCATGCCGGTGCCATGCCGATGCCATGCCGGTGCCATGCCGATGCCATGCCGGTGCCATGCCGATGCCATGCCGGTGCCATGCCGATGCCATGCCGGTGCCATGCCGATGCCATGCCGGTGCCATGCCGGTGCCATGCCGATGCCATGCCGGTGCCATGCCGATGCCATGCCATTCCATGCCATTCCATGCCATTCCATGCCATTCCATGCCATTCCATGCCATTCCATGCCATTCCATGCCATTCCATGCCATTCCATGCCATTCCATGCCATTCCATGCCATTCCATGCCATTCCATGCCATTCCATGCCATTCCATGCCATTCCATGCCATTCCATGCCATTCCATGCCATTCCATGCCATTCCATGCCATTCCATGCCATTCCATGCCATTCCATGCCATTCCATGCCATTCCATGCCATTCCATGCCATTCCATGCCATTCCATGCCATTCCATGCCATTCCATGCCATTCCATGCCATTCCATGCCATTCCATGCCGTGCCATGCCGGTGCCATGCCGTGCCATGCCGGTGCCATGCCGTGCCATGCCGGTGCCATGCCGTGCCATGCCGGTGCCATGCCGTGCCATGCCGGTGCCATGCCGTGCCATGCCGGTGCCATGCCGTGCCATGCCGGTGCCATGCCGTGCCATGCCGGTGCCATGCCGTGCCATGCCGGTGCCATGCCGTGCCATGCCGGTGCCATGCCGTGCCATGCCGGTGCCATGCCGTGCCATGCCGGTGCCATGCCGTGCCATGCCGGTGCCATGCCGTGCCATGCCGGTGCCATGCCGTGCCATGCCGTGCCATGCCGTGCCATGCCGTGCCATGCCGTGCCATGCCGGTGCCATGCCGTGCCATGCCGGTGCCATGCCGTGCCATGCCGGTGCCATGCCGTGCCATGCCGTGCCATGCCGGTGCCATGCCGTGCCATGCCGGTGCCATACCGTGCCATGCCGTGCCATGCCGTGCCATGCCGGTGCCATGCCGTGCCATGCCGGTGCCATGCCATTCCATGCCATTCCATGCCATTCCATGCCATTCCATGCCATTCCATGCCATTCCATGCCATTCCATGCCATTCAATGCCATTCCATGCCATTCCATGCCATTCCATGCCATTCCATGCCATTCCATGCCATTCCATGCCATTCCATGCCATTCCATGCCATTCCATGCCATTCCATGCCATTCCATGCCATTCCATGCCATTCCATGCCATTCCATGCCATTCCATGCCATTCCATGCCATTCCATGCCATTCCATGCCATTCCATGCCATTCCATGCCATTCCATGCCATTCCATGCCATTCCATGCCATTCCATGCCATTCCATGCCATTCCATGCCATTCCATGCCATTCCATGCCATTCCATGCCATTCCATGCCATTCCATGCCATTCCATGCCATTCCATGCCATTCCATGCCATTCCATGCCATTCCATGCCATTCCATGCCATTCCATGCCATTCCATGCCATTCCATGCCAGTCCATGCCAGTCCATGCCAGTCCATGCCATTCCATGGCATTCCATGCCATTCCATGCCACTCAACGCGGTGCCATGCCGTGCCATGCCGGTGCCATGCCGTGCCATGCCGGTGCCATGCCGTGCCATGCCGGTGCCATGCCGTGCCATGCCGGTGCCATGCCGTGCCATGCCGGTGCCATGCCGTGCCATGCCGGTGCCATGCCGTGCCATGCCGTGCCATGCCGGTGCCATGCCGTGCCATGCCGTGCCATGCCGTGCCATGCCGTGCCATGCGGTGCCATGCCATTCGATGCCATTCCATGCCATTCCATGTCATTCCATGTCATTCCATGCCATTCCATGCCATTCCATGCCATTCCATGCCATTCCATGCCATTCCATGCCATTCCATGCCATTCCATGCCATTCCATGCCATTCCATGCCATTCCATGCCATTCCATGCCATTCCATGCCATTCCATGCCATTCCATGCCATTCCATGCCATTCCATGCCATTCCATGCCATTCCATGCCATTCCATGCCATTCCATGCCATTCCATGCCATTCCATGCCATTCCATGCCATTCCATGCCATTCCATGCCATTCCATGCCATTCCATGCCATTCCATGCCATTCCATGCCATTCCATGCCATTCCATGCCATTCCATGCCATTCCATGCCATTCCATGCCATTCCATGCCATTCCATGCCATTCCATGCCATTCCATGCCATTCCATGCCATTCCATGCCATTCCATGCCATTCCATGCCATTCCATGCCATTCCATGCCAGTCCATGCCAGTCCATGCCAGTCCATGCCATTCCATGCCATTCCATGCCATTCCATGCCATTCCATGCCAGTCCATGCCAGTCCATGCCAGTCCATGCCAGTCCATGCCATTCCATGCCATTCCATGCCATTCCATGCCACTCAATGCGGTGCCATGCCGTGCCATGCCGGTGCCATGCCGTGCCATGCCGGTGCCATGCCGTGCCATGCTGGTGCCATGCCGTGCCATGCCGGTGCCATGCCGTGCCATGCCGTGCCATGCCGGTGCCATGCCGTGCCATGCCGGTGCCATGCCGTGCCATGCCGGTGCCATGCCGTGCCATGCCGGTGCCATGCCGTGCCATGCCGGTGCCATGCCGTGCCATGCCGGTGCCATGCCGTGCCATGCCGTGCCATGCCGGTGCCATGCCGTGCCATGCCGTGCCATGCCGTGCCATGCCGTGCCATGCGGTGCCATGCCATTCGATGCCATTCCATGCCATTCCATGTCATTCCATGTCATTCCATGCCATTCCATGCCATTCCATGCCATTCCATGCCATTCCATGCCATTCCATGCCATTCCATGCCATTCCATGCCATTCCATGCCATTCCATGCCATTCCATGCCATTCCATGCCATTCCATGCCATTCCATGCCATTCCATGCCATTCCATGCCATTCCATGCCATTCCATGCCATTCCATGCCATTCCATGCCATTCCATGCCATTCCATGCCATTCCATGCCATTCCATGCCATTCCATGCCATTCCATGCCAGTCCATGCCAGTCCATGCCAGTCCATGCCATTCCATGCCATTCCATGCCATTCCATGCCAGTCCATGCCAGTCCATGCCAGTCCATGCCATTCCATGCCATTCCATGCCATTCCATGCCAGTCCATGCCAGTCCATGCCAGTCCATGCCATTCCATGCCATTCCATGCCATTCCATGCCATTCCATGCCACTCAATGCGGTGCCATGCCGTGCCATGCCGGTGCCATGCCGTGCCATGCCGTGCCATGCCGGTGCCATGCCGTGCCATGCCGGTGCCATGCCGTGCCATGCCGGTGCCATGCCGTGCCATGCCGCTGCCATGCCGTGCCATGCCGCTGCCATGCCGTGCCATGCCGGTGCCATGCCGTGCCATGCCATTCGATGCCATTCCATGCCATTCCATGTCATTCCATGCCATTCCATGCCATTCCATGCCATTCCATGCCATTCCATGCCATTCCATGGCATTCCATGCCATTCCATGCCATTCCATGCCATTCCATGCCATTCCATGCCATTCCATGCCATTCCATGCCATTCCATGCCATTCCATGCCATTCCATGCCATTCCATGCCATTCCATGCCATTCCATGCCATTCCATGCCATTCCATGCCATTCCATGCCATTCCATGCCATTCCATGCCATTCCATGCCATTCCATGCCAGTCCATGCCAGTCCATGCCAGTCCATGCCATTCCATGCCATTCCATGCCATTCCATGCCAGTCCATGCCAGTCCATGCCAGTCCATGCCATTCCATGCCATTCCATGCCATTCCATGCCAGTCCATGCCAGTCCATGCCAGTCCATGCCATTCCATGCCATTCCATGCCATTCCATGCCACTCAATGCGGTGCCATGCCGTGCCATGCCGTGCCATGCCGGTGCCATGCCGTGCCATGCCGGTGCCATGCCGGTGCCATGCCGGTGCCATGCCGTGCCATGCCGGTGCCATGCCGTGCCATGCCGGTGCCATGCCGTGCCATGCCGGTGCCATGCCGGTGCCATGCCGTGCCATGCCGGTGCCATGCCGGTGCCATGCCGTGCCATGCCGGTGCCATGCCGTGCCATGCCATTCCATGCCATTCCATGCCATTCCATGCCATTCCATGCCATTCCATGCCATTCCATGCCATTCCATGCCATTCCATGCCATTCCATGCCATTCCATGCCATTCCATGCCATTCCATGCCATTCCATGCCATTCCATGCCATTCCATGCCATTCCATGCCATTCCATGCCATTCCATGCCATTCCATGCCATTCCATGCCATTCCATGCCATTCCATGCCATTCCATGCCATTCCATGCCATTCCATGCCATTCCATGCCATTCCATGCCATTCCATGCCATTCCATGCCATTCCATGCCATTCCATGCCATTCCATGCCATTCCATGCCATTCCATGCCATTCCATGCCATTCCATGCCATTCCATGCCATTCCATGCCATTCCATGCCATTCCATGCCATTCCATGCCATTCCATGCCATTCCATGCCATTCCATGCCATTCCATGCCATTCCATGCCATTCCATGCCGTGCCATGCCGGTGCCATGCCGTGCCATGCCGGTGCCATGCCGTGCCATGCCGTGCCATGCCGGTGCCATGCCATTCCATGCCATTCCATGCCATTCCATGCCATTCCATGCCATTCCATGCCATTCCATGCCATTCCATGCCATTCCATGCCATTCCATGCCATTCCATGCCATTCCATGCCATTCCATGCCATTCCATGCCATTCCATGCCATTCCATGCCATTCCATGCCATTCCATGCCATTCCATGCCATTCCATGCCATTCCTTGCCATTCCATGCCATTCCATGCCATTCCATGCCATTCCATGCCATTCCATGCCATTCCATGCCATTCCATGCCATTCCATGCCATTGCATGCCATTCCATGCCATTCCATGCCATTCCATGCCATTCCATGCCATTCCATGCCATTCCATGCCATTCCATGCCATTCCATGCCATTCCATGCCATTCCATGCCATTCCATGCCATTCCATGCCATTCCATGCCATTCCATGCCATTCCATGCCATTCCATGCCATTCCATGCCATTCCATGCCATTCCATGCCATTCCATGCCATTCCATGCCATTCCATGCCATTCCATGCCATTCCATGCCATTCCATGCCATTCCATGCCATTCCATGCCATTCCATGCCATTCCATGCCATTCCATGCCATTCCATGCCATTCCATGCCGTGCCATGCCGGTGCCATGCCGTGCCATGCCGGTGCCATGCCGTGCCATGCCGGTGCCATGCCGTGCCATGCCGTGCCATGCCGGTGCCATGCCGTGCCATGCCGGTGCCATGCCATGCCATGCCGGTGCCATGCCGTGCCATGCCGGTGCCATGCCGTGCCATGCCGGTGCCATGCCGTGCCATGCCGGTGCCATGCCGTGCCATGCCGGTGCCATGCCGTGCCATGCCGGTGCCATGCCGTGCCATGCCGTGCCATGCCGTGCCATGCCGTGCCATGCCGTGCCATGCCGGTGCCATGCCGTGCCATGCCGGTGCCATGCCGTGCCATGCCGGTGCCATGCCGTGCCATGCCGTGCCATGCCGGTGCCATGTCGTGCCATGCCGGTGCCATACCGTGCCATGCCGTGCCATGCCGTGCCATGCCGGTGCCATGCCGTGCCATGCCGGTGCCATGCCGTGCCATGCCGGTGCCATGCCGTGCCATGCCATTCCATGCCGTTCCATGCCATTCCATGCCATTCCATGCCATTCCATGCCATTCCATGCCATTCCATGCCATTCCATGCCATTCCATGCCATTCCATGCCATTCCATGCCATTCCATGCCATTCCATGCCATTCCATGCCATTCCATGCCATTCCATGCCATTCCATGCCATTCCATGCCATTCCATGCCATTCCATGCCATTCCATGCCATTCCATGCCATTCCATGCCATTCCATGCCATTCCATGCCATTCCATGCCATTCCATGCCATTCCATGCCATTCCATGCCATTCCATGCCATTCCATGCCATTCCATGCCATTCCATGCCATTCCATGCCATTCCATGCCATTCCATGCCATTCCATGCCATTCCATGCCATTCCATGCCATTCCATGCCATTCCATGCCATTCCATGCCATTCCATGCCATTCCATGCCATTCCATGCCATTCCATGCCATTCCATGCCATTCCATGCCATTCCATGCCATTCCATGCCATTCCATGCCATTCCATGCCATTCCATGCCATTCCATGCCATTCCATGCCATTCCATGCCATTCCATGCCATTCCATGCCATTCCATGCCATTCCATGCCATTCCATGCCATTCCATGCCATTCCATGCCATTCCATGCCATTCCATGCCATTCCATGCCATTCCATGCCATTCCATGCCATTCCATGCCATTCCATGCCATTCCATGCCATTCCATGCCATTCCATGCCATTCCATGCCATTCCATGCCATTCCATGCCATTCCATGCCATTCCATGCCATTCCATGCCATTCCATGCCATTCCATGCCATTCCATGCCATTCCATGCCATTCCATGCCATTCCATGCCATTCCATGCCATTCCATGCCATTCCATGCCATTCCATGCCATTCCATGCCATTCCATGCCATTCCATGCCATTCCATGCCATTCCATGCCATTCCATGCCATTCCATGCCATTCCATGCCATTCCATGCCATTCCATGCCATTCCATGCCATTCCATGCCATTCCATGCCATTCCATGCCATTCCATGCCATTCCATGCCATTCCATGCCATTCCATGCCATTCCATGCCATTCCATGCCATTCCATGCCATTCCATGCCATTCCATGCCATTCCATGCCATTCCATGCCATTCCATGCCATTCCATGCCATTCCATGCCATTCCATGCCATTCCATGCCATTCCATGCCATTCCATGCCATTCCATGCCATTCCATGCCATTCCATGCCATTCCATGCCATTCCATGCCAGTCCATGCCAGTCCATGCCAGTCCATGCCATTCCATGGCATTCCATGCCATTCCATGCCACTCAACGCGGTGCCATGCCGTGCCATGCCGGTGCCATGCCGTGCCATGCCGGTGCCATGCCGTGCCATGCCGGTGCCATGCCGTGCCATGCCGGTGCCATGCCGTGCCATGCCGGTGCCATGCCGTGCCATGCCGGTGCCATGCCGTGCCATGCCGTGCCATGCCGGTGCCATGCCGGTGCCATGCCGTGCCATGCCGGTGCCATGCCGTGCCATGCCGTGCCATGCCGGTGCCATGCCGTGCCATGCCGTGCCATGCCGGTGCCATGCCGTGCCATGCCGGTGCCATGCCGTGCCATGCCGTGCCATGCCGTGCCATGCGGTGCCATGCCATTCGATGCCATTCCATGCCATTCCATGTCATTCCATGTCATTCCATGCCATTCCATGCCATTCCATGCCATTCCATGCCATTCCATGCCATTCCATGCCATTCCATGCCATTCCATGCCATTCCATGCCATTCCATGCCATTCCATGCCATTCCATGCCATTCCATGCCATTCCATGCCATTCCATGCCATTCCATGCCATTCCATGCCATTCCATGCCATTCCATGCCATTCCATGCCATTCCATGCCATTCCATGCCATTCCATGCCATTCCATGCCATTCCATGCCATTCCATGCCATTCCATGCCATTCCATGCCATTCCATGCCATTCCATGCCATTCCATGCCATTCCATGCCATTCCATGCCAGTCCATGCCAGTCCATGCCAGTCCATGCCATTCCATGCCATTCCATGCCATTCCATGCCACTCAATGCGGTGCCATGCCGTGCCATGCCGGTGCCATGCCGTGCCATGCCGGTGCCATGCCGTGCCATGCTGGTGCCATGCCGTGCCATGCCGGTGCCATGCCGTGCCATGCCGTGCCATGCCGGTGCCATGCCGTGCCATGCCGGTGCCATGCCATTCCATGCCATTCCATGCCATTCCATGCCATTCCATGCCATTCCATGCCATTCCATGCCATTCCATGCCATTCCATGCCATTCCATGCCATTCCATGCCATTCCATGCCATTCCATGCCATTCCATGCCATTCCATGCCATTCCATGCCATTCCATGCCATTCCATGCCATTCCATGCCATTCCATGCCATTCCATGCCATTCCATGCCATTCCATGCCGTGCCATGCCGGTGCCATGCCGTGCCATGCCGGTGCCATGCCGTGCCATGCCGGTGCCATGCCGTGCCATGCCGTGCCATGCCGGTGCCATGCCGTGCCATGCCGGTGCCATGCCGTGCCATGCCGGTGCCATGCCGTGCCATGCCGGTGCCATGCCGTGCCATGCCGGTGCCATGCCGTGCCATGCCGGTGCCATGCCGTGCCATGCCGGTGCCATGCCGTGCCATGCCGGTGCCATGCCGTGCCATGCCGTGCCATGCCGTGCCATGCCGTGCCATGCCGGTGCCATGCCGTGCCATGCCGGTGCCATGCCGTGCCATGCCGGTGCCATGCCGTGCCATGCCGTGCCATGCCGGTGCCATGTCGTGCCATGCCGGTGCCATACCGTGCCATGCCGTGCCATGCCGTGCCATGCCGGTGCCATGCCGTGCCATGCCGGTGCCATGCCGTGCCATGCCGGTGCCATGCCGTGCCATGCCATTCCATGCCATTCCATGCCATTCCATGCCATTCCATGCCATTCCATGCCATTCCATGCCATTCCATGCCATTCCATGCCATTCCATGCCATTCCATGCCATTCCATGCCATTCCATGCCATTCCATGCCATTCCATGCCATTCCATGCCATTCCATGCCATTCCATGCCATTCCATGCCATTCCATGCCATTCCATGCCATTCCATGCCATTCCATGCCATTCCATGCCATTCCATGCCATTCCATGCCATTCCATGCCATTCCATGCCATTCCATGCCATTCCATGCCATTCCATGCCATTCCATGCCATTCCATGCCATTCCATGCCATTCCATGCCATTCCATGCCATTCCATGCCATTCCATGCCATTCCATGCCATTCCATGCCATTCCATGCCATTCCATGCCATTCCATGCCATTCCATGCCATTCCATGCCATTCCATGCCATTCCATGCCATTCCATGCCATTCCATGCCATTCCATGCCATTCCATGCCATTCCATGCCATTCCATGCCATTCCATGCCATTCCATGCCATTCCATGCCATTCCATGCCATTCCATGCCATTCCATGCCATTCCATGCCATTCCATGCCATTCCATGCCATTCCATGCCATTCCATGCCATTCCATGCCATTCCATGCCATTCCATGCCATTCCATGCCATTCCATGCCATTCCATGCCATTCCATGCCATTCCATGCCATTCCATGCCATTCCATGCCATTCCATGCCATTCCATGCCATTCCATGCCATTCCATGCCATTCCATGCCATTCCATGCCATTCCATGCCATTCCATGCCATTCCATGCCATTCCATGCCATTCCATGCCATTCCATGCCATTCCATGCCATTCCATGCCATTCCATGCCATTCCATGCCATTCCATGCCATTCCATGCCATTCCATGCCATTCCATGCCATTCCATGCCATTCCATGCCATTCCATGCCATTCCATGCCATTCCATGCCATTCCATGCCATTCCATGCCATTCCATGCCATTCCATGCCATTCCATGCCATTCCATGCCATTCCATGCCATTCCATGCCATTCCATGCCATTCCATGCCATTCCATGCCATTCCATGCCATTCCATGCCATTCCATGCCATTCCATGCCATTCCATGCCATTCCATGCCATTCCATGCCATTCCATGCCATTCCATGCCATTCCATGCCATTCCATGCCATTCCATGCCATTCCATGCCATTCCATGCCATTCCATGCCATTCCATGCCATTCCATGCCATTCCATGCCATTCCATGCCATTCCATGCCATTCCATGCCATTCCATGCCATTCCATGCCATTCCATGCCATTCCATGCCATTCCATGCCATTCCATGCTATTCCTTGCCATTCCATGCCATTCCATGCCATTCCATGCCATTCCATGCCATTCCATGCCATTCCATGCCATTCCATGCCATTCCATGCCATTCCATGCCATTCCATGCCATTCCATGCCATTCCATGCCATTCCATGCCATTCCATGCCATTCCATGCCATTCCATGCCATTCCATGCCATTCCATGCCATTCCATGCCATTCCATGCCATTCCATGCCATTCCATGCCATTCCATGCCATTCCATGCCATTCCATGCCATTCCATGCCATTCCATGCCATTCCATGCCATTCCATGCCATTCCATGCCATTCCATGCCATTCCATGCCATTCCATGCCATTCCATGCCATTCCATGCCATTCCATGCCATTCCATGCCATTCCATGCCATTCCATGCCATTCCATGCCATTCCATGCCATTCCATGCCATTCCATGCCATTCCATGCTATTCCTTGCCATTCCATGCCATTCCATGCCATTCCATGCCATTCCATGCCATTCCATGCCATTCCATGCCATTCCATGCCATTCCATGCCATTCCATGCCATTCCATGCCATTCCATGCCATTCCATGCCATTCCATGCCATTCCATGCCATTCCATGCCATTCCATGCCATTCCATGCCATTCCATGCCATTCCATGCCATTCCATGCCATTCCATGCCATTCCATGCCATTCCATGCCATTCCATGCCATTCCATGCCATTCCATGCCATTCCATGCCATTCCATGCCGTGCCATGCCGGTGCCATGCCGTGCCATGCCGGTGCCATGCCGTGCCATGCCGGTGCCATGCCGTGCCATGCCGGTGCCATGCCGTGCCATGCCGGTGCCATGCCGTGCCATGCCGGTGCCATGCCGTGCCATGCCGGTGCCATGCCGTGCCATGCCGGTGCCATGCCGTGCCATGCCGGTGCCATGCCGTGCCATGCCGGTGCCATGCCGTGCCATGCCGGTGCCATGCCGTGCCATGCCGGTGCCATGCCGTGCCATGCCGGTGCCATGCCGTGCCATGCCGGTGCCATGCCGTGCCATGCCGGTGCCATGCCGTGCCATGCCGGTGCCATGCCGTGCCATGCCGGTGCCATGCCGTGCCATGCCGGTGCCATGCCGTGCCATGCCGGTGCCATGCCGTGCCATGCCGTGCCATGCCGGTGCCATGCCGTGCCATGCCGGTGCCATGCCGTGCCATGCCGGTGCCATGCCGTGCCATGCCGTGCCATGCCGGTGCCATGCCGTGCCATGCCGGTGCCATACCGTGCCATGCCGTGCCATGCCGTGCCATGCCGGTGCCATGCCGTGCCATGCCGGTGCCATGCCGTGCCATGCCGGTGCCATGCCATTCCATGCCATTCCATGCCATTCCATGCCATTCCATGCCATTCCATGCCATTCCATGCCATTCCATGCCATTCCATGCCATTCAATGCCATTCCATGCCATTCCATGCCATTCCATGCCATTCCATGCCATTCCATGCCATTCCATGCCATTCCATGCCATTCCATGCCATTCCATGCCATTCCATGCCATTCCATGCCATTCCATGCCATTCCATGCCATTCCATGCCATTCCATGCCATTCCATGCCATTCCATGCCATTCCATGCCATTCCATGCCATTCCATGCCATTCCATGCCATTCCATGCCATTCCATGCCATTCCATGCCATTCCATGCCATTCCATGCCATTCCATGCCATTCCATGCCATTCCATGCCATTCCATGCCATTCCATGCCATTCCATGCCATTCCATGCCATTCCATGCCATTCCATGCCATTCCATGCCATTCCATGCCATTCCATGCCATTCCATGCCATTCCATGCCATTCCATGCCATTCCATGCCATTCCATGCCATTCCATGCCATTCCATGCCATTCCATGCCATTCCATGCCATTCCATGCCATTCCATGCCATTCCATGCCAGTCCATGCCAGTCCATGCCAGTCCATGCCATTCCATGGCATTCCATGCCATTCCATGGCATTCCATGCCATTCCATGCCACTCAACGCGGTGCCATGCCGTGCCATGCCGGTGCCATGCCGTGCCATGCCGGTGCCATGCCGTGCCATGCCGGTGCCATGCCGTGCCATGCCGTGCCATGCCGGTGCCATGCCGTGCCATGCCGGTGCCATGCCGTGCCATGCCGTGCCATGCCGGTGCCATGCCGTGCCATGCCGTGCCATGCCGGTGCCATGCCGTGCCATGCCGGTGCCATGCCGTGCCATGCCGGTGCCATGCCGTGCCATGCCGTGCCATGCCGTGCCATGCGGTGCCATGCCATTCGATGCCATTCCATGCCATTCCATGTCATTCCATGTCATTCCATGCCATTCCATGCCATTCCATGCCATTCCATGCCATTCCATGCCATTCCATGCCATTCCATGCCATTCCATGCCATTCCATGCCATTCCATGCCATTCCATGCCATTCCATGCCATTCCATGCCATTCCATGCCATTCCATGCCATTCCATGCCATTCCATGCCATTCCATGCCATTCCATGCCATTCCATGCCATTCCATGCCATTCCATGCCATTCCATGCCATTCCATGCCATTCCATGCCATTCCATGCCATTCCATGCCATTCCATGCCATTCCATGCCATTCCATGCCATTCCATGCCATTCCATGCCATTCCATGCCATTCCATGCCAGTCCATGCCAGTCCATGCCAGTCCATGCCATTCCATGCCATTCCATGCCATTCCATGCCACTCAATGCGGTGCCATGCCGTGCCATGCCGGTGCCATGCCGTGCCATGCCGGTGCCATGCCGTGCCATGCTGGTGCCATGCCGTGCCATGCCGGTGCCATGCCGTGCCATGCCGTGCCATGCCGGTGCCATGCCGTGCCATGCCGGTGCCATGCCGTGCCATGCCGTGCCATGCCGGTGCCATGCCGTGCCATGCCGGTGCCATGCCGTGCCATGCCGGTGCCATGCCGTGCCATGCCGGTGCCATGCCGTGCCATGCCGGTGCCATGCCGTGCCATGCCGTGCCATGCCGGTGCCATGCCGTGCCATGCCGGTGCCATGCCGTGCCATGCCGGTGCCATGCCGTGCCATGCCGCTGCCATGCCGTGCCATGCCGCTGCCATGCCGTGCCATGCCGGTGCCATGCCGTGCCATGCCATTCGATGCCATTCCATGCCATTCCATGTCATTCCATGCCATTCCATGCCAGTCCATGCCAGTCCATGCCAGTCCATGCCATTCCATGCCATTCCATGCCATTCCATGCCAGTCCATGCCAGTCCATGCCAGTCCATGCCATTCCATGCCATTCCATGCCATTCCATGCCAGTCCATGCCAGTCCATGCCAGTCCATGCCATTCCATGCCATTCCATGCCATTCCATGCCACTCAATGCGGTGCCATGCCGTGCCATGCCGTGCCATGCCGGTGCCATGCCGTGCCATGCCGGTGCCATGCCGGTGCCATGCCGGTGCCATGCCGTGCCATGCCGGTGCCATGCCGTGCCATGCCGGTGCCATGCCGTGCCATGCCGGTGCCATGCCGTGCCATGCCGGTGCCATGCCGGTGCCATGCCGTGCCATACCGTGCCATGCCGTGCCATGCCGGTGCCATGCCGGTGCCATGCCGTGCCATGCCGGTGCCATGCCGTGCCATGCCATTCCATGCCATTCCATGCCATTCCATGCCATTCCATGCCATTCCATGCCATTCCATGCCATTCCATGCCATTCCATGCCATTCCATGCCATTCCATGCCATTCCATGCCATTCCATGCCATTCCATGCCATTCCATGCCATTCCATGCCATTCCATGCCATTCCATGCCATTCCATGCCATTCCATGCCATTCCATGCCATTCCATGCCATTCCATGCCATTCCATGCCATTCCATGCCATTCCATGCCATTCCATGCCATTCCATGCCATTCCATGCCATTCCATGCCATTCCATGCCATTCCATGCCATTCCATGCCATTCCATGCCATTCCATGCCATTCCATGCCATTCCATGCCATTCCATGCCATTCCATGCCATTCCATGCCATTCCTTGCCATTCCATGCCATTCCATGCCATTCCATGCCATTCCATGCCATTCCATGCCATTCCATGCCATTCCATGCCATTCCATGCCATTCCATGCCATTCCATGCCATTCCATGCCATTCCATGCCATTCCATGCCATTCCATGCCATTCCATGCCATTCCATGCCATTCCATGCCATTCCATGCCATTCCATGCCATTCCATGCCATTCCATGCCATTCCATGCCATTCCATGCCATTCCATGCCATTCCATGCCATTCCATGCCATTCCATGCCATTCCATGCCATTCCATGCCATTCCATGCCATTCCATGCCATTCAATGCCGTGCCATGCCGTGCCATGCCGTGCCATGCCGTGCCATGCCGTGCCATGCCGTGCCATGCCGGTGCCATGCCGGTGCCATGCCGGTGCCATGCCGTGCCATGCCGGTGCCATGCCGGTGCCATGCCGGTGCCATGCCGTGCCATGCCGTGCCATGCCGGTGCCATGTCGTGCCATGCCGGTGCCATGCCGTGCCATGCCGGTGCCATGCCGTGCCATGCCGGTGCCATGCCGTGCCATGCCGGTGCCATGCCGTGCCATGCCGGTGCCATGCCGTGCCATGCGGTGCCATGCCATTCCATGCGGTGCCATGCCATTCCATGCGGTGCCATGCCATTCCATGCCATTCCATGCCATTCCATGCCATTCCATGCCATTCCATGCCATTCCATGCCATTCCATGCCATTCCATGCTATTCCTTGCCATTCCATGCCATTCCATGCCATTCCATGCCATTCCATGCCATTCCATGCCATTCCATGCCATTCCATGCCATTCCATGCCATTCCATGCCATTCCATGCCATTCCATGCCATTCCATGCCATTCCATGCCATTCCATGCCATTCCATGCCATTCCATGCCATTCCATGCCATTCCATGCCATTCCATGCCATTCCATGCCATTCCATGCCATTCCATGCCATTCCATGCCATTCCATGCCATTCCATGCCATTCCATGCCATTCCATGCCGTGCCATGCCGGTGCCATGCCGTGCCATGCCGGTGCCATGCCGTGCCATGCCGGTGCCATGCCGTGCCATGCCGGTGCCATGCCGTGCCATGCCGGTGCCATGCCGTGCCATGCCGGTGCCATGCCGTGCCATGCCGGTGCCATGCCGTGCCATGCCGGTGCCATGCCGTGCCATGCCGGTGCCATGCCGTGCCATGCCGGTGCCATGCCGTGCCATGCCGGTGCCATGCCGTGCCATGCCGGTGCCATGCCGTGCCATGCCGGTGCCATGCCGTGCCATGCCGGTGCCATGCCGTGCCATGCCGGTGCCATGCCGTGCCATGCCGGTGCCATGCCGTGCCATGCCGGTGCCATGCCGTGCCATGCCGGTGCCATGCCGTGCCATGCCGGTGCCATGCCGTGCCATGCCGTGCCATGCCGGTGCCATGCCGTGCCATGCCGGTGCCATGCCGTGCCATGCCGGTGCCATGCCGTGCCATGCCGTGCCATGCCGGTGCCATGCCGTGCCATGCCGGTGCCATACCGTGCCATGCCGTGCCATGCCGTGCCATGCCGGTGCCATGCCGTGCCATGCCGGTGCCATGCCGTGCCATGCCGGTGCCATGCCATTCCATGCCATTCCATGCCATTCCATGCCATTCCATGCCATTCCATGCCATTCCATGCCATTCCATGCCATTCCATGCCATTCAATGCCATTCCATGCCATTCCATGCCATTCCATGCCATTCCATGCCATTCCATGCCATTCCATGCCATTCCATGCCATTCCATGCCATTCCATGCCATTCCATGCCATTCCATGCCATTCCATGCCATTCCATGCCATTCCATGCCATTCCATGCCATTCCATGCCATTCCATGCCATTCCATGCCATTCCATGCCATTCCATGCCATTCCATGCCATTCCATGCCATTCCATGCCATTCCATGCCATTCCATGCCATTCCATGCCATTCCATGCCATTCCATGCCATTCCATGCCATTCCATGCCATTCCATGCCATTCCATGCCATTCCATGCCATTCCATGCCATTCCATGCCATTCCATGCCATTCCATGCCATTCCATGCCATTCCATGCCATTCCATGCCATTCCATGCCATTCCATGCCATTCCATGCCATTCCATGCCATTCCATGCCATTCCATGCCATTCCATGCCATTCCATGCCATTCCATGCCATTCCATGCCAGTCCATGCCAGTCCATGCCAGTCCATGCCATTCCATGGCATTCCATGCCATTCCATGGCATTCCATGCCATTCCATGCCACTCAACGCGGTGCCATGCCGTGCCATGCCGGTGCCATGCCGTGCCATGCCGGTGCCATGCCGTGCCATGCCGGTGCCATGCCGTGCCATGCCGTGCCATGCCGGTGCCATGCCGTGCCATGCCGGTGCCATGCCGTGCCATGCCGTGCCATGCCGGTGCCATGCCGTGCCATGCCGTGCCATGCCGGTGCCATGCCGTGCCATGCCGGTGCCATGCCGTGCCATGCCGGTGCCATGCCGTGCCATGCCGTGCCATGCCGTGCCATGCGGTGCCATGCCATTCGATGCCATTCCATGCCATTCCATGTCATTCCATGTCATTCCATGCCATTCCATGCCATTCCATGCCATTCCATGCCATTCCATGCCATTCCATGCCATTCCATGCCATTCCATGCCATTCCATGCCATTCCATGCCATTCCATGCCATTCCATGCCATTCCATGCCATTCCATGCCATTCCATGCCATTCCATGCCATTCCATGCCATTCCATGCCATTCCATGCCATTCCATGCCATTCCATGCCATTCCATGCCATTCCATGCCATTCCATGCCATTCCATGCCATTCCATGCCATTCCATGCCATTCCATGCCATTCCATGCCATTCCATGCCATTCCATGCCATTCCATGCCATTCCATGCCATTCCATGCCAGTCCATGCCAGTCCATGCCAGTCCATGCCATTCCATGCCATTCCATGCCATTCCATGCCACTCAATGCGGTGCCATGCCGTGCCATGCCGGTGCCATGCCGTGCCATGCCGGTGCCATGCCGTGCCATGCTGGTGCCATGCCGTGCCATGCCGGTGCCATGCCGTGCCATGCCGTGCCATGCCGGTGCCATGCCGTGCCATGCCGGTGCCATGCCGTGCCATGCCGGTGCCATGCCGTGCCATGCCGGTGCCATGCCGTGCCATGCCGGTGCCATGCCGTGCCATGCCGGTGCCATGCCGTGCCATGCCGGTGCCATGCCGTGCCATGCCGTGCCATGCCGGTGCCATGCCGTGCCATGCCGGTGCCATGCCGTGCCATGCCGGTGCCATGCCGTGCCATGCCGCTGCCATGCCGTGCCATGCCGCTGCCATGCCGTGCCATGCCGGTGCCATGCCGTGCCATGCCATTCGATGCCATTCCATGCCATTCCATGTCATTCCATGCCATTCCATGCCAGTCCATGCCAGTCCATGCCAGTCCATGCCATTCCATGCCATTCCATGCCATTCCATGCCAGTCCATGCCAGTCCATGCCAGTCCATGCCATTCCATGCCATTCCATGCCATTCCATGCCAGTCCATGCCAGTCCATGCCAGTCCATGCCATTCCATGCCATTCCATGCCATTCCATGCCACTCAATGCGGTGCCATGCCGTGCCATGCCGTGCCATGCCGGTGCCATGCCGTGCCATGCCGGTGCCATGCCGGTGCCATGCCGGTGCCATGCCGTGCCATGCCGGTGCCATGCCGTGCCATGCCGGTGCCATGCCGTGCCATGCCGGTGCCATGCCGTGCCATGCCGGTGCCATGCCGGTGCCATGCCGTGCCATACCGTGCCATGCCGTGCCATGCCGGTGCCATGCCGGTGCCATGCCGTGCCATGCCGGTGCCATGCCGTGCCATGCCATTCCATGCCATTCCATGCCATTCCATGCCATTCCATGCCATTCCATGCCATTCCATGCCATTCCATGCCATTCCATGCCATTCCATGCCATTCCATGCCATTCCATGCCATTCCATGCCATTCCATGCCATTCCATGCCATTCCATGCCATTCCATGCCATTCCATGCCATTCCATGCCATTCCATGCCATTCCATGCCATTCCATGCCATTCCATGCCATTCCATGCCATTCCATGCCATTCCATGCCATTCCATGCCATTCCATGCCATTCCATGCCATTCCATGCCATTCCATGCCATTCCATGCCATTCCATGCCATTCCATGCCATTCCATGCCATTCCATGCCATTCCATGCCATTCCATGCCATTCCATGCCATTCCTTGCCATTCCATGCCATTCCATGCCATTCCATGCCATTCCATGCCATTCCATGCCATTCCATGCCATTCCATGCCATTCCATGCCATTCCATGCCATTCCATGCCATTCCATGCCATTCCATGCCATTCCATGCCATTCCATGCCATTCCATGCCATTCCATGCCATTCCATGCCATTCCATGCCATTCCATGCCATTCCATGCCATTCCATGCCATTCCATGCCATTCCATGCCATTCCATGCCATTCCATGCCATTCCATGCCATTCCATGCCATTCCATGCCATTCCATGCCATTCCATGCCATTCCATGCCATTCAATGCCGTGCCATGCCGTGCCATGCCGTGCCATGCCGTGCCATGCCGTGCCATGCCGTGCCATGCCGGTGCCATGCCGGTGCCATGCCGGTGCCATGCCGTGCCATGCCGGTGCCATGCCGGTGCCATGCCGGTGCCATGCCGTGCCATGCCGTGCCATGCCGGTGCCATGTCGTGCCATGCCGGTGCCATGCCGTGCCATGCCGGTGCCATGCCGTGCCATGCCGGTGCCATGCCGTGCCATGCCGGTGCCATGCCGTGCCATGCCGGTGCCATGCCGTGCCATGCGGTGCCATGCCATTCCATGCGGTGCCATGCCATTCCATGCGGTGCCATGCCATTCCATGCCATTCCATGCCATTCCACGCCATTCCATGCCATTCCATGCCATTCCATGCCATTCCATGCCATTCCATGCCATTCCATGCCATTCCATGCCATTCCATGCCATTCCATGCCATTCCATGCCATTCCATGCCATTCCATGTCATTCCATGCCATTCCATGCCATTCCATGCCATTCCATGCCATTCCATGCCATTCCATGCCATTCCATGCCATTCCATGCCATTCCATGCCATTCCATGCCATTCCATGCCATTCCATGCCATTCCATGCCATTCCATGCCATTCCATGCCATTCCATGCCATTCCATGCCATTCCATGCCATTCCATGCCATTCCATGCCATTCCATGCCATTCCATGCCATTCCATGCCATTCCATGCCATTCCATGCCATTCAATGCCGTGCCATGCCGTGCCATGCCGGAGCCATGCCGTGCCATGCCGGTGCCATGTCGTGCCATGCCGGTGCCATGCCGTGCCATGCCGGTGCCATGCCGTGCCATGCCGGTGCCATGCCGTGCCATGCCGGTGCCATGCCGTGCCATGCGGTGCCATGCCATTCCATGCCATTCCATGCGGTGCCATGCCATTCCATGCCATTCCATGCCATTCCATGCCATTCCATGCGGTGCCATGCCATTCCATGCCATTCCATGCCATTCCATGCCATTCCATGCCATTCCACGCCATTCCATGCCATTCCATGCCATTCCATGCCATTCCATGCCATTCCATGCCATTCCATGCCATTCCATGCCATTCCATGCCATTCCATGCCATTCCATGCCATTCCATGCCATTCCATGCCATTCCATGCCATTCCATGCCATTCCATGCCATTCAATGCCGTGCCATGCCGTGCCATGCCGTGCCATGCCGTGCCATGCCGTGCCATGCCGGTGCCATGCCGGTGCCATGCCGGTGCCATGCCGTGCCATGCCGGTGCCATGCCGTGCCATGCCGTGCCATGCCGGTGCCATGCCGTGCCATGCGGTGCCATGCCGTTCCATGCCATTCCATGCCATTCCATGCCATTCCATGCCATTCCATGCCATTCCATGCCATTCCATGCCATTCCATGCCATTCCATGCCATTCCATGCCATTCCATGCCATTCCATGCCATTCCATGCCATTCCATGCCATTCCATGCCATTCCATGCCATTCCATGCCATTCCATGCCAGTCCATGCCAGTCCATGCCATTCCATGCCATTCCATGCCATTCCATGCCATTCCATGCCACTCAATGCGGTGCCATGCCGTGCCATGCCGGTGCCATGCCGTGCCATGCCGGTGCCATGCCGTGCCATGCCGGTGCCATGCCGTGCCATGCCGGTGCCATGCCGTGCCATGCCGTGCCATGCCGGTGCCATGCCGTGCCATGCCGGTGCCATGCCGTGCCATGCCGTGCCATGCCGGTGCCATGCCGTGCCATGCCGGTGCCATGCCGTGCCATGCCGGTGCCATGCCGTGCCATGCCGGTGCCATGCCGTGCCCTGCCGGTGCCATGCCGTGCCATGCCGGTGCCATGCCGTGCCATGCCGGGCCATGCCGGTGCCATGCCGTGCCATGCCGGTGCCATGCCGTGCCATGCCGCTGCCATGCCGTGCCATGCCGCTGCCATGCCGTGCCATGCCGCTGCCATGCCGTGCCATGCCGGTGCCATGCCGTGCCATGCCATTCGATGCCATTCCATGCCATTCCATGTCATTCCATGCCATTCCATGCCATTCCATGCCATTCCATGCCATTCCATGCCATTCCATGCCATTCCATGCCATTCCATGCCATTCCATGCCATTCCATGCCATTCCATGCCATTCCATGCCATTCCATGCCATTCCATGCCATTCCATGCCATTCCATGCCATTCCATGCCATTCCATGCCATTCCATGCCATTCCATGCCATTCCATGCCATTCCATGCCATTCCATGCCATTCCATGCCATTCCATGCCATTCCATGCCATTCCATGCCATTCCATGCCATTCCATGCCATTCCATGCCATTCCATGCCATTCCATGCCATTCCATGCCATTCCATGCCATTCCATGCCATTCCATGCCATTCCATGCCATTCCATGCCATTCCATGCCATTCCATGCCATTCCATGCCATTCCATGCCATTCCATGCCATTCCATGCCATTCCATGCCATTCCATGCCATTCCATGCCATTCCATGCCATTCCATGCCATTCCATGCCATTCCATGCCATTCCATGCCATTCCATGCCATTCCATGCCATTCCATGCCATTCCATGCCATTCCATGCCATTCCATGCCATTCCATGCCATTCCATGCCATTCCATGCCATTCCATGCCATTCCATGCCATTCCATGCCATTCCATGCCATTCCATGCCATTCCATGCCATTCCATGCCAGTCCATGCCAGTCCATGCCAGTCCATGCCATTCCATGGCATTCCATGCCATTCCATGCCACTCAACGCGGTGCCATGCCGTGCCATGCCGGTGCCATGCCGTGCCATGCCGGTGCCATGCCGTGCCATGCCGGTGCCATGCCGTGCCATGCCGGTGCCATGCCGTGCCATGCCGGTGCCATGCCGTGCCATGCCGGTGCCATGCCGTGCCATGCCGTGCCATGCCGGTGCCATGCCGTGCCATGCCGGTGCCATGCCGTGCCATGCCGTGCCATGCCGGTGCCATGCCGTGCCATGCCGTGCCATGCCGTGCCATGCCGGTGCCATGCCGTGCCATGCCGGTGCCATGCCGTGCCATGCCGGTGCCATGCCGTGCCATGCCGGTGCCATGCCGTGCCATGCCGTGCCATGCCGTGCCATGCCGTGCCATGCGGTGCCATGCCATTCGATGCCATTCCATGCCATTCCATGCCATTCCATGCCATTCCATGCCATTCCATGCCATTCCATGCCATTCCATGCCATTCCATGCCATTCCATGCCATTCCATGCCATTCCATGCCATTCCATGCCATTCCATGCCATTCCATGCCATTCCATGCCATTCCATGCCATTCCATGCCATTCCATGCCATTCCATGCCATTCCATGCCATTCCATGCCATTCCATGCCATTCCATGCCATTCCATGCCATTCCATGCCATTCCATGCCATTCCATGCCATTCCATGCCATTCCATGCCATTCCATGCCATTCCATGCCATTCCATGCCATTCCATGCCATTCCATGCCATTCCATGCCATTCCATGCCATTCCATGCCATTCCATGCCATTCCATGCCATTCCATGCCATTCCATGCCATTCCATGCCATTCCATGCCATTCCATGCCATTCCATGCCATTCCATGCCATTCCATGCCATTCCATGCCATTCCATGCCATTCCATGCCATTCCATGCCATTCCATGCCATTCCATGCCATTCCATGCCATTCCATGCCATTCCATGCCATTCCATGCCATTCCATGCCATTCCATGCCATTCCATGCCATTCCATGCCATTCCATGCCATTCCATGCCATTCCATGCCATTCCATGCCATTCCATGCCATTCCATGCCATTCCATGCCATTCCATGCCATTCCATGCCATTCCATGCCATTCCATGCCATTCCATGCCATTCCATGCCATTCCATGCCATTCCATGCCATTCCATGCCATTCCATGCCATTCCATGCCATTCCATGCCATTCCATGCCATTCCATGCCATTCCATGCCATTCCATGCCATTCCATGCCATTCCATGCCATTCCATGCCATTCCATGCCATTCCATGCCATTCCATGCCATTCCATGCCATTCCATGCCATTCCATGCCATTCCATGCCATTCCATGCCATTCCATGCCATTCCATGCCATTCCATGCCATTCCATGCCATTCCATGCCATTCCATGCCATTCCATGCCATTCCATGCCATTCCATGCCATTCCATGCCATTCCATGCCATTCCATGCCATTCCATGCCATTCCATGCCATTCCATGCCATTCCATGCCATTCCATGCCATTCCATGCCATTCCATGCCATTCCATGCCATTCCATGCCATTCCATGCCATTCCATGCCATTCCATGCCATTCCATGCCATTCCATGCCATTCCATACTATTCCTTGCCATTCCATGCCATTCCATGCCATTCCATGCCATTCCATGCCATTCCATGCCATTCCATGCCATTCCATGCCATTCCATGCCATTCCATGCCATTCCATGCCATTCCATGCCATTCCATGCCATTCCATGCCATTCCATGCCATTCCATGCCATTCCATGCCGTGCCATGCCGGTGCCATGCCGTGCCATGCCGGTGCCATGCCGTGCCATGCCGGTGCCATGCCGTGCCATGCCGGTGCCATGCCGTGCCATGCCGGTGCCATGCCGTGCCATGCCGGTGCCATGCCGTGCCATGCCGGTGCCATGCCGTGCCATGCCGGTGCCATGCCGTGCCATGCCGGTGCCATGCCGTGCCATGCCGGTGCCATGCCGTGCCATGCCGGTGCCATGCCGTGCCATGCCGGTGCCATGCCGTGCCATGCCGGTGCCATGCCGTGCCATGCCGGTGCCATGCCGTGCCATGCCGGTGCCATGCCGTGCCATGCCGGTGCCATGCCGTGCCATGCCGTGCCATGCCGGTGCCATGCCGTGCCATGCCGGTGCCATGCCGTGCCATGCCGGTGCCATGCCGTGCCATGCCGTGCCATGCCGGTGCCATGCCGTGCCATGCCGGTGCCATACCGTGCCATGCCGTGCCATGCCGTGCCATGCCGGTGCCATGCCGTGCCATGCCGGTGCCATGCCGTGCCATGCCGGTGCCATGCCATTCCATGCCATTCCATGCCATTCCATGCCATTCCATGCCATTCCATGCCATTCCATGCCATTCCATGCCATTCCATGCCATTCAATGCCATTCCATGCCATTCCATGCCATTCCATGCCATTCCATGCCATTCCATGCCATTCCATGCCATTCCATGCCATTCCATGCCATTCCATGCCATTCCATGCCATTCCATGCCATTCCATGCCATTCCATGCCATTCCATGCCATTCCATGCCATTCCATGCCATTCCATGCCATTCCATGCCATTCCATGCCATTCCATGCCATTCCATGCCATTCCATGCCATTCCATGCCATTCCATGCCATTCCATGCCATTCCATGCCATTCCATGCCATTCCATGCCATTCCATGCCATTCCATGCCATTCCATGCCATTCCATGCCATTCCATGCCATTCCATGCCATTCCATGCCATTCCATGCCATTCCATGCCATTCCATGCCATTCCATGCCATTCCATGCCAGTCCATGCCAGTCCATGCCAGTCCATGCCATTCCATGGCATTCCATGCCATTCCATGGCATTCCATGCCATTCCATGCCACTCAACGCGGTGCCATGCCGTGCCATGCCGGTGCCATGCCGTGCCATGCCGGTGCCATGCCGTGCCATGCCGGTGCCATGCCGTGCCATGCCGGTGCCATGCCGTGCCATGCCGTGCCATGCCGGTGCCATGCCGTGCCATGCCGGTGCCATGCCGTGCCATGCCGTGCCATGCCGGTGCCATGCCGTGCCATGCCGTGCCATGCCGGTGCCATGCCGTGCCATGCCGGTGCCATGCCGTGCCATGCCGGTGCCATGCCGTGCCATGCCGTGCCATGCCGTGCCATGCGGTGCCATGCCATTCGATGCCATTCCATGCCATTCCATGTCATTCCATGTCATTCCATGCCATTCCATGCCATTCCATGCCATTCCATGCCATTCCATGCCATTCCATGCCATTCCATGCCATTCCATGCCATTCCATGCCATTCCATGCCATTCCATGCCATTCCATGCCATTCCATGCCATTCCATGCCATTCCATGCCATTCCATGCCATTCCATGCCATTCCATGCCATTCCATGCCATTCCATGCCATTCCATGCCATTCCATGCCATTCCATGCCATTCCATGCCATTCCATGCCATTCCATGCCATTCCATGCCATTCCATGCCATTCCATGCCATTCCATGCCATTCCATGCCATTCCATGCCATTCCATGCCATTCCATGCCAGTCCATGCCAGTCCATGCCAGTCCATGCCATTCCATGCCATTCCATGCCATTCCATGCCACTCAATGCGGTGCCATGCCGTGCCATGCCGGTGCCATGCCGTGCCATGCCGGTGCCATGCCGTGCCATGCTGGTGCCATGCCGTGCCATGCCGGTGCCATGCCGTGCCATGCCGTGCCATG
Organism: Cryptus armator; assembly: GCA_963971235.1. NCBI lineage: Eukaryota > Metazoa > Arthropoda > Insecta > Hymenoptera > Ichneumonidae > Cryptus > Cryptus armator. The sequence continues at coordinate 153,936 of CAXARG010000168.1, forward strand.
CCGGTGCCATGCCGTGCCATGCCGGTGCCATGCCGTGCCATGCCGTGCCATGCCGGTGCCATGCCGTGCCATGCCGGTGCCATGCCGTGCCATGCCGGTGCCATGCCGTGCCATGCCGGTGCCATGCCGTGCCATGCCGGTGCCATGCCGTGCCATGCCGTGCCATGCCGGTGCCATGCCGTGCCATGCCGGTGCCATGCCGTGCCATGCCGGTGCCATGCCGTGCCATGCCGCTGCCATGCCGTGCCATGCCGCTGCCATGCCGTGCCATGCCGGTGCCATGCCGTGCCATGCCATTCGATGCCATTCCATGCCATTCCATGTCATTCCATGCCATTCCATGCCAGTCCATGCCAGTCCATGCCAGTCCATGCCATTCCATGCCATTCCATGCCATTCCATGCCAGTCCATGCCAGTCCATGCCAGTCCATGCCATTCCATGCCATTCCATGCCATTCCATGCCAGTCCATGCCAGTCCATGCCAGTCCATGCCATTCCATGCCATTCCATGCCATTCCATGCCACTCAATGCGGTGCCATGCCGTGCCATGCCGTGCCATGCCGGTGCCATGCCGGTGCCATGCCGGTGCCATGCCGTGCCATGCCGGTGCCATGCCGTGCCATGCCGGTGCCATGCCGTGCCATGCCGGTGCCATGCCGTGCCATGCCGGTGCCATGCCGGTGCCATGCCGTGCCATACCGTGCCATGCCGTGCCATGCCGGTGCCATGCCGGTGCCATGCCGTGCCATGCCGGTGCCATGCCGTGCCATGCCATTCCATGCCATTCCATGCCATTCCATGCCATTCCATGCCATTCCATGCCATTCCATGCCATTCCATGCCATTCCATGCCATTCCATGCCATTCCATGCCATTCCATGCCATTCCATGCCATTCCATGCCATTCCATGCCATTCCATGCCATTCCATGCCATTCCATGCCATTCCATGCCATTCCATGCCATTCCATGCCATTCCATGCCATTCCATGCCATTCCATGCCATTCCATGCCATTCCATGCCATTCCATGCCATTCCATGCCATTCCATGCCATTCCATGCCATTCCATGCCATTCCATGCCATTCCATGCCATTCCATGCCATTCCATGCCATTCCATGCCATTCCATGCCATTCCATGCCATTCCATGCCATTCCATGCCATTCCATGCCATTCCATGCCATTCCATGCCATTCCATGCCATTCCATGCCATTCCATGCCATTCCATGCCATTCCATGCCATTCCATGCCATTCCATGCCATTCCATGCCATTCCATGCCATTCCATGCCATTCCATGCCATTCCATGCCATTCCTTGCCATTCCATGCCATTCCATGCCATTCCATGCCATTCCATGCCATTCCATGCCATTCCATGCCATTCCATGCCATTCCATGCCATTCCATGCCATTCCATGCCATTCCATGCCATTCCATGCCATTCCATGCCATTCCATGCCATTCCATGCCATTCCATGCCATTCCATGCCATTCCATGCCATTCCATGCCATTCCATGCCATTCCATGCCATTCCATGCCATTCCATGCCATTCCATGCCATTCCATGCCATTCCATGCCATTCCATGCCATTCCATGCCATTCCATGCCATTCCATGCCATTCCATGCCATTCCATGCCATTCCATGCCATTCAATGCCGTGCCATGCCGTGCCATGCCGTGCCATGCCGTGCCATGCCGGTGCCATGCCGGTGCCATGCCGGTGCCATGCCGTGCCATGCCGGTGCCATGCCGGTGCCATGCCGGTGCCATGCCGTGCCATGCCGTGCCATGCCGGTGCCATGTCGTGCCATGCCGGTGCCATGCCGTGCCATGCCGGTGCCATGCCGTGCCATGCCGGTGCCATGCCGTGCCATGCCGGTGCCATGCCGTGCCATGCCGGTGCCATGCCGTGCCATGCGGTGCCATGCCATTCCATGCGGTGCCATGCCACTCAATGCGGTGCCATGCCGTGCCATGCCGGTGCCATGCCGTGCCATGCCGGTGCCATGCCGTGCCATGCTGGTGCCATGCCGTGCCATGCCGGTGCCATGCCGTGCCATGCCGTGCCATGCCGGTGCCATGCCGTGCCATGCCGGTCCATGCCGTGCCATGCCGGTGCCATGCCGTGCCATGCCGTGCCATGCCGGTGCCATGCCGTGCCATGCCGGTGCCATGCCGTGCCATGCCGGTGCCATGCCGTGCCATGCCGGTGCCATGCCGTGCCATGCCGGTGCCATGCCGTGCCATGCCGGTGCCATGCCGTGCCATGCCGGTGCCATGCCGTGCCATGCCGTGCCATGCCGGTGCCATGCCGTGCCATGCCGGTGCCATGCCGTGCCATGCCGCTGCCATGCCGTGCCATGCCGCTGCCATGCCGTGCCATGCCGCTGCCATGCCGTGCCATGCCGGTGCCATGCCGTGCCATGCCATTCGATGCCATTCCATGCCATTCCATGTCATTCCATGCCATTCCATGCCATTCCATGCCATTCCATGCCATTCCATGCCATTCCATGCCATTCCATGCCATTCCATGCCATTCCATGCCATTCCATGCCATTCCATGCCATTCCATGCCATTCCATGCCATTCCATGCCATTCCATGCCATTCCATGCCATTCCATGCCATTCCATGCCATTCCATGCCATTCCATGCCATTCCATGCCATTCCATGCCATTCCATGCCATTCCATGCCATTCCATGCCATTCCATGCCATTCCATGCCATTCCATGCCATTCCATGCCATTCCATGCCATTCCATGCCATTCCATGCCATTCCATGCCATTCCATGCCATTCCATGCCATTCCATGCCATTCCATGCCATTCCATGCCATTCCATGCCATTCCATGCCATTCCATGCCATTCCATGCCATTCCATGCCATTCCATGCCATTCCATGCCATTCCATGCCATTCCATGCCATTCCATGCCATTCCATGCCATTCCATGCCATTCCATGCCATTCCATGCCATTCCATGCCATTCCATGCCATTCCATGCCATTCCATGCCATTCCATGCCATTCCATGCCATTCCATGCCATTCCATGCCATTCCATGCCATTCCATGCCATTCCATGCCATTCCATGCCATTCCATGCCATTCCATGCCATTCCATGCCATTCCATGCCATTCCATGCCATTCCATGCCATTCCATGCCATTCCATGCCATTCCATGCCATTCCATGCCATTCCATGCCATTCCATGCCATTCCATGCCAGTCCATGCCAGTCCATGCCAGTCCATGCCATTCCATGGCATTCCATGCCATTCCATGCCACTCAACGCGGTGCCATGCCGTGCCATGCCGGTGCCATGCCGTGCCATGCCGGTGCCATGCCGTGCCATGCCGGTGCCATGCCGTGCCATGCCGGTGCCATGCCGTGCCATGCCGGTGCCATGCCGTGCCATGCCGGTGCCATGCCGTGCCATGCCGGTGCCATGCCGTGCCATGCCGTGCCATGCCGGTGCCATGCCGTGCCATGCCGGTGCCATGCCGTGCCATGCCGTGCCATGCCGGTGCCATGCCGTGCCATGCCGTGCCATGCCGTGCCATGCCGGTGCCATGCCGTGCCATGCCGGTGCCATGCCGTGCCATGCCGGTGCCATGCCGTGCCATGCCGGTGCCATGCCGTGCCATGCCGTGCCATGCCGTGCCATGCCGTGCCATGCGGTGCCATGCCATTCGATGCCATTCCATGCCATTCCATGCCATTCCATGCCATTCCATGCCATTCCATGCCATTCCATGCCATTCCATGCCATTCAATGCCGTGCCATGCCGTGCCATGCCGTGCCATGCCGTGCCATGCCGTGCCATGCCGTGCCATGCCGTGCCATGCCGTGCCATGCCGTGCCATGCCGTGCCATGCCGTGCCATGCCGTGCCATGCCGTGCCATGCCGTGCCATGCCGTGCCATGCCGTGCCATGCCGTGCCATGCCGTGCCATGCCGTGCCATGCCGTGCCATGCCGTGCCATGCCGTGCCATGCCGTGCCATGCCGTGCCATGCCGTGCCATGCCGTGCCATGCCGTGCCATGCCGTGCCATGCCGTGCCATGCCGTGCCATGCCGTGCCATGCCGTGCCATGCCGTGCCATGCCGTGCCATGCCGTGCCATGCCGTGCCATGCCGTGCCATGCCGTGCCATGCCGTGCCATGCCGTGCCATGCCGTGCCATGCCGTGCCATGCCGTGCCATGCCGTGCCATGCCGTGCCATGCCGTGCCATGCCGATGCCATGCCGGTGCCATGCCGATGCCATGCCGGTGCCATGCCGATGCCATGCCGGTGCCATGCCGATGCCATGCCGGTGCCATGCCGATGCCATGCCGGTGCCATGCCGATGCCATGCCGGTGCCATGCCGATGCCATGCCGGTGCCATGCCGATGCCATGCCGGTGCCATGCCGATGCCATGCCGGTGCCATGCCGATGCCATGCCGGTGCCATGCCGATGCCATGCCGGTGCCATGCCGATGCCATGCCGGTGCCATGCCGATGCCATGCCGGTGCCATGCGATGCCATGCCGGTGCCATGCCGATGCCATGCCGGTGCCATGCCGATGCCATGCCGGTGCCATGCCGATGCCATGCCGGTGCCATGCCGATGCCATGCCGGTGCCATGCCGATGCCATGCCGGTGCCATGCCGATGCCATGCCGGTGCCATGCCGATGCCATGCCGATGCCATGCCGGTGCCATGCCGATGCCATGCCGGTGCCATGCCGATGCCATGCCGGTGCCATGCCGATGCCATGCCGGTGCCATGCCGATGCCATGCCGGTGCCATGCCGATGCCATGCCATTCCATGCCATTCCATGCCATTCCATGCCATTCCATGCCATTCCATGCCATTCCATGCCATTCCATGCCATTCATGCCATTCCATGCCATTCCATGCCATTCCATGCCATTCCATGCCATTCCATGCCATTCCATGCCATTCCATGCCATTCCATGCCATTCCATGCCATTCCATGCCATTCCATGCCATTCCATGCCATTCCATGCCATTCCATGCCATTCCATGCCATTCCATGCCATTCCATGCCATTCCATGCCATTCCATGCCATTCCATGCCATTCCATGCCATTCCATGCCATTCCATGCCATTCCATGCCATTCCATGCATTCATGCATTCCATGCCATTCCATGCCATTCCATGCCATTCCATGCCATTCCATGCCATTCCATGCCATTCATGCCATTCCATGCCATTCCATGCCATTCCATGCCATTCCATGCCATTCCATGCCATTCCATGCCATTCCATGCCATTCCATGCCGGTGCCATGCCGTGCCATGCCGGTGCCATGCCGTGCCATGCCGGTGCCATGCCGTGCCATGCCGGCATGCGTGCCATGCCTGCCGTGCCATGCCGGTGCCATGCCGTGCCATGCCGGTGCCATGCCGTGCCATGCCGGTGCCATGCCGTGCCATGCCGGTGCCATGCCGTGCCATGCCGGTGCCATGCCGTGCCATGCCGGTGCCATGCCGTGCCATGCCGGTGCCATGCCGTGCCATGCCGTGCCATGCCGTGCCATGCCGTGCCATGCCGTGCCATGCCGTGCCATGCCGTGCCATGCCGTGCCATGCCGTGCCATGCCGTGCCATGCCGGTGCCATGCCGTGCCATGCCGGTGCCATGCCGTGCCATGCCGTGCCATGCCGGTGCCATGCCGTGCCATGCCGGGCCATACCGTGCCATGCCGTGCCATGCCGTGCCATGCCGGTGCCATGCCGTGCCATGCCGGTGCCATGCCATTCCATGCCATTCCATGCCATTCCATGCCATTCCATGCCATTCCATGCCATTCCATGCCATTCCATGCCATTCCATGCCATTCCATGCCATTCCATGCCATTCCATGCCATTCCATGCCATTCCATGCCATTCCATGCCATTCCATGCCATTCCATGCCATTCCATGCCATTCCATGCCATTCCATGCCATTCCATGCCATTCCATGCCATTCCATGCCATTCCATGCCATTCCATGCCATTCCATGCCATTCCATGCCATTCCATGCCATTCCATGCCATTCCATGCCATTCCATGCCATTCCATGCCATTCCATGCCATTCCATGCCATTCCATGCCATTCCATGCCATTCCATGCCATTCCATGCCATTCCATGCCATTCCATGCCATTCCATGCCATTCCATGCCATTCCATGCCAGTCCATGCCAGTCCATGCCAGTCCATGCCATTCCATGGCATTCCATGCCATTCCATGCCACTCAACGCGGTGCCATGCCGTGCCATGCCGGTGCCATGCCGTGCCATGCCGGTGCCATGCCGTGCCATGCCGGTGCCATGCCGTGCCATGGCCGGTGCCATGCCGTGCCATGCCGGTGCCATGCCGTGCCATGCCGGTGCCATGCCGTGCCATGCCGTGCCATGCCGGTGCCATGCCGTGCCATGCCGTGCCATGCCGTGCCATGCCGTGCCATGCGGTGCCATGCCATTCGATGCCATTCCATGTCATTCCATGTCATTCCATGCCATTCCATGCCATTCCATGCCATTCCATGCCATTCCATGCCATTCCATGCCATTCCATGCCATTCCATGCCATTCCATGCCATTCCATGCCATTCCATGCCATTCCATGCCATTCCATGCCATTCCATGCCATTCCATGCCATTCCATGCCATTCCATGCCATTCCATGCCATTCCATGCCATTCCATGCCATTCCATGCCATTCCATGCCATTCCATGCCATTCCATGCCATTCCATGCCATTCCATGCCATTCCATGCCATTCCATGCCATTCCATGCCATTCCATGCCATTCCATGCCATTCCATGCCATTCCATGCCATTCCATGCCATTCCATGCCATTCCATGCCATTCCATGCCATTCCATGCCATTCCATGCCATTCCATGCCATTCCATGCCATTCCATGCCAGTCCATGCCAGTCCATGCCAGTCCATGCCATTCCATGCCATTCCATGCCATTCCATGCCATTCCATGCCAGTCCATGCCAGTCCATGCCAGTCCATGCCAGTCCATGCCATTCCATGCCATTCCATGCCATTCCATGCCATTCCATGCCATTCCATGCCACTCAATGCGGTGCCATGCCGTGCCATGCCGGTGCCATGCCGTGCCATGCCGGTGCCATGCCGTGCCATGCTGGTGCCATGCCGTGCCATGCCGGTGCCATGCCGTGCCATGCCGTGCCATGCCGGTGCCATGCCGTGCCATGCCGGTGCCATGCCGTGCCATGCCGGTGCCATGCCGTGCCATGCCGGTGCCATGCCGTGCCATGCCGGTGCCATGCCGTGCCATGCCGGTGCCATGCCGTGCCATGCCGTGCCATGCCGGTGCCATGCCGTGCCATGCCGTGCCATGCCGTGCCATGCCGTGCCATGCGGTGCCATGCCATTCGATGCCATTCCATGCCATTCCATGTCATTCCATGTCATTCCATGCCATTCCATGCCATTCCATGCCATTCCATGCCATTCCATGCCATTCCATGCCATTCCATGCCATTCCATGCCATTCCATGCCATTCCATGCCATTCCATGCCATTCCATGCCATTCCATGCCATTCCATGCCATTCCATGCCATTCCATGCCATTCCATGCCATTCCATGCCATTCCATGCCATTCCATGCCATTCCATGCCATTCCATGCCATTCCATGCCATTCCATGCCATTCCATGCCATTCCATGCCATTCCATGCCATTCCATGCCATTCCATGCCATTCCATGCCATTCCATGCCATTCCATGCCATTCCATGCCATTCCATGCCATTCCATGCCATTCCATGCCATTCCATGCCATTCCATGCCATTCCATGCCATTCCATGCCATTCCATGCCATTCCATGCCATTCCATGCCATTCCATGCCATTCCATGCCATTCCATGCCATTCCATGCCATTCCATGCCATTCCATGCCATTCCATGCCATTCCATGCCATTCCATGCCATTCCATGCTATTCCTTGCCATTCCATGCCATTCCATGCCATTCCATGCCATTCCATGCCATTCCATGCCATTCCATGCCATTCCATGCCATTCCATGCCATTCCATGCCATTCCATGCCATTCCATGCCATTCCATGCCATTCCATGCCATTCCATGCCATTCCATGCCATTCCATGCCATTCCATGCCATTCCATGCCATTCCATGCCATTCCATGCCATTCCATGCCATTCCATGCCATTCCATGCCATTCCATGCCATTCCATGCCATTCCATGCCATTCCATGCCATTCCATGCCATTCCATGCCATTCCATGCCATTCCATGCCATTCCATGCCATTCCATGCCATTCCATGCCATTCCATGCCATTCCATGCCATTCCATGCCATTCCATGCCATTCCATGCCATTCCATGCCATTCCATGCCATTCCATGCCATTCCATGCCATTCCATGCCATTCCATGCCATTCCATGCCATTCCATGCCATTCCATGCCATTCCATGCCATTCCATGCTATTCCTTGCCATTCCATGCCATTCCATGCCATTCCATGCCATTCCATGCCATTCCATGCCATTCCATGCCATTCCATGCCATTCCATGCCATTCCATGCCATTCCATGCCATTCCATGCCATTCCATGCCATTCCATGCCATTCCATGCCATTCCATGCCATTCCATGCCATTCCATGCCATTCCATGCCATTCCATGCCATTCCATGCCATTCCATGCCATTCCATGCCATTCCATGCCATTCCATGCCATTCCATGCCATTCCATGCCATTCCATGCCATTCCATGCCATTCCATGCCATTCCATGCCATTCCATGCCATTCCATGCCATTCCATGCCATTCCATGCCATTCCATGCCATTCCATGCCATTCCATGCCATTCCATGCCATTCCATGCCATTCCATGCCATTCCATGCCATTCCATGCCATTCCATGCCATTCCATGCCATTCCATGCCATTCCATGCCATTCCATGCCATTCCATGCCATTCCATGCCATTCCATGCCATTCCATGCCAGTCCATGCCAGTCCATGCCAGTCCATGCCATTCCATGGCATTCCATGCCATTCCATGGCATTCCATGCCATTCCATGCCACTCAACGCGGTGCCATGCCGTGCCATGCCGGTGCCATGCCGTGCCATGCCGGTGCCATGCCGTGCCATGCCGGTGCCATGCCGTGCCATGCCGGTGCCATGCCGTGCCATGCCGTGCCATGCCGGTGCCATGCCGTGCCATGCCGGTGCCATGCCGTGCCATGCCGTGCCATGCCGGTGCCATGCCGTGCCATGCCGTGCCATGCCGGTGCCATGCCGTGCCATGCCGGTGCCATGCCGTGCCATGCCGGTGCCATGCCGTGCCATGCCGTGCCATGCCGTGCCATGCGGTGCCATGCCATTCGATGCCATTCCATGCCATTCCATGTCATTCCATGTCATTCCATGCCATTCCATGCCATTCCATGCCATTCCATGCCATTCCATGCCATTCCATGCCATTCCATGCCATTCCATGCCATTCCATGCCATTCCATGCCATTCCATGCCATTCCATGCCATTCCATGCCATTCCATGCCATTCCATGCCATTCCATGCCATTCCATGCCATTCCATGCCATTCCATGCCATTCCATGCCATTCCATGCCATTCCATGCCATTCCATGCCATTCCATGCCATTCCATGCCATTCCATGCCATTCCATGCCATTCCATGCCATTCCATGCCATTCCATGCCATTCCATGCCATTCCATGCCATTCCATGCCATTCCATGCCATTCCATGCCATTCCATGCCATTCCATGCCATTCCATGCCATTCCATGCCATTCCATGCCATTCCATGCCATTCCATGCCATTCCATGCCATTCCATGCCATTCCATGCCATTCCATGCCAGTCCATGCCAGTCCATGCCAGTCCATGCCATTCCATGCCATTCCATGCCATTCCATGCCACTCAATGCGGTGCCATGCCGTGCCATGCCGGTGCCATGCCGTGCCATGCCGGTGCCATGCCGTGCCATGCTGGTGCCATGCCGTGCCATGCCGGTGCCATGCCGTGCCATGCCGTGCCATGCCGGTGCCATGCCGTGCCATGCCGGTGCCATGCCGTGCCATGCCGTGCCATGCCGGTGCCATGCCGTGCCATGCCGGTGCCATGCCGTGCCATGCCGGTGCCATGCCGTGCCATGCCGGTGCCATGCCGTGCCATGCCGGTGCCATGCCGTGCCATGCCGTGCCATGCCGGTGCCATGCCGTGCCATGCCGGTGCCATGCCGTGCCATGCCGGTGCCATGCCGTGCCATGCCGCTGCCATGCCGTGCCATGCCGCTGCCATGCCGTGCCATGCCGGTGCCATGCCGTGCCATGCCATTCGATGCCATTCCATGCCATTCCATGTCATTCCATGCCATTCCATGCCAGTCCATGCCAGTCCATGCCAGTCCATGCCATTCCATGCCATTCCATGCCATTCCATGCCAGTCCATGCCAGTCCATGCCAGTCCATGCCATTCCATGCCATTCCATGCCATTCCATGCCAGTCCATGCCAGTCCATGCCAGTCCATGCCATTCCATGCCATTCCATGCCATTCCATGCCACTCAATGCGGTGCCATGCCGTGCCATGCCGTGCCATGCCGGTGCCATGCCGTGCCATGCCGGTGCCATGCCGGTGCCATGCCGGTGCCATGCCGTGCCATGCCGGTGCCATGCCGTGCCATGCCGGTGCCATGCCGTGCCATGCCGGTGCCATGCCGTGCCATGCCGGTGCCATGCCGGTGCCATGCCGTGCCATACCGTGCCATGCCGTGCCATGCCGGTGCCATGCCGGTGCCATGCCGTGCCATGCCGGTGCCATGCCGTGCCATGCCATTCCATGCCATTCCATGCCATTCCATGCCATTCCATGCCATTCCATGCCATTCCATGCCATTCCATGCCATTCCATGCCATTCCATGCCATTCCATGCCATTCCATGCCATTCCATGCCATTCCATGCCATTCCATGCCATTCCATGCCATTCCATGCCATTCCATGCCATTCCATGCCATTCCATGCCATTCCATGCCATTCCATGCCATTCCATGCCATTCCATGCCATTCCATGCCATTCCATGCCATTCCATGCCATTCCATGCCATTCCATGCCATTCCATGCCATTCCATGCCATTCCATGCCATTCCATGCCATTCCATGCCATTCCATGCCATTCCATGCCATTCCATGCCATTCCATGCCATTCCATGCCATTCCATGCCATTCCATGCCATTCCATGCCATTCCATGCCATTCCATGCCATTCCATGCCATTCCATGCCATTCCTTGCCATTCCATGCCATTCCATGCCATTCCATGCCATTCCATGCCATTCCATGCCATTCCATGCCATTCCATGCCATTCCATGCCATTCCATGCCATTCCATGCCATTCCATGCCATTCCATGCCATTCCATGCCATTCCATGCCATTCCATGCCATTCCATGCCATTCCATGCCATTCCATGCCATTCCATGCCATTCCATGCCATTCCATGCCATTCCATGCCATTCCATGCCATTCCATGCCATTCCATGCCATTCCATGCCATTCCATGCCATTCCATGCCATTCCATGCCATTCCATGCCATTCCATGCCATTCAATGCCGTGCCATGCCGTGCCATGCCGGTGCCATGCCGGTGCCATGCCGGTGCCATGCCGTGCCATGCCGGTGCCATGCCGGTGCCATGCCGGTGCCATGCCGTGCCATGCCGTGCCATGCCGGTGCCATGTCGTGCCATGCCGGTGCCATGCCGTGCCATGCCGGTGCCATGCCGTGCCATGCCGGTGCCATGCCGTGCCATGCCGGTGCCATGCCGTGCCATGGCGGTGCCATGCCGTGCCATGCGGTGCCATGCCATTCCATGCGGTGCCATGCCATTCCATGCGGTGCCATGCCATTCCATGCCATTCCATGCCATTCCACGCCATTCCATGCCATTCCATGCCATTCCATGCCATTCCATGCCATTCCATGCCATTCCATGCCATTCCATGCCATTCCATGCCATTCCATGCCATTCCATGCCATTCCATGCCATTCCATGCCATTCCATGCCATTCCATGTCATTCCATGCCATTCCATGCCATTCCATGCCATTCCATGCCATTCCATGCCATTCCATGCCATTCCATGCCATTCCATGCCATTCCATGCCATTCCATGCCATTCCATGCCATTCCATGCCATTCCATGCCATTCCATGCCATTCCATGCCATTCCATGCCATTCCATGCCATTCCATGCCATTCCATGCCATTCCATGCCATTCCATGCCATTCCATGCCATTCCATGCCATTCCATGCCATTCAATGCCGTGCCATGCCGTGCCATGCCGGAGCCATGCCGTGCCATGCCGGTGCCATGTCGTGCCATGCCGGTGCCATGCCGTGCCATGCCGGTGCCATGCCGTGCCATGCCGGTGCCATGCCGTGCCATGCCGGTGCCATGCCGTGCCATGCGGTGCCATGCCATTCCATGCCATTCCATGCGGTGCCATGCCATTCCATGCCATTCCATGCCATTCCATGCCATTCCATGCCATTCCATGCCATTCCACGCCATTCCATGCCATTCCATGCCATTCCATGCCATTCCATGCCATTCCATGCCATTCCATGCCATTCCATGCCATTCCATGCCATTCCATGCCATTCCATGCCATTCCATGCCATTCCATGCCATTCCATGCCATTCCATGCCATTCCATGCCATTCAATGCCGTGCCATGCCGTGCCATGCCGTGCCATGCCGTGCCATGCCGTGCCATGCCGGTGCCATGCCGGTGCCATGCCGGTGCCATGCCGTGCCATGCCGGTGCCATGCCGTGCCATGCCGTGCCATGCCGGTGCCATGCCGTGCCATGCGGTGCCATGCCGTTCCATGCCATTCCATGCCATTCCATGCCATTCCATGCCATTCCATGCCATTCCATGCCATTCCATGCCATTCCATGCCATTCCATGCCATTCCATGCCATTCCATGCCATTCCATGCCATTCCATGCCATTCCATGCCATTCCATGCCATTCCATGCCAGTCCATGCCAGTCCATGCCATTCCATGCCATTCCATGCCATTCCATGCCATTCCATGCCACTCAATGCGGTGCCATGCCGTGCCATGCCGGTGCCATGCCGTGCCATGCCGGTGCCATGCCGTGCCATGCTGGTGCCATGCCGTGCCATGCCGGTGCCATGCCGTGCCATGCCGTGCCATGCCGGTGCCATGCCGTGCCATGCCGGTGCCATGCCGTGCCATGCCGTGCCATGCCGGTGCCATGCCGTGCCATGCCGGTGCCATGCCGTGCCATGCCGGTGCCATGCCGTGCCATGCCGGTGCCATGCCGTGCCATGCCGGTGCCATGCCGTGCCATGCCGGTGCCATGCCGTGCCATGCCGGGCCATGCCGGTGCCATGCCGTGCCATGCCGGTGCCATGCCGTGCCATGCCGCTGCCATGCCGTGCCATGCCGCTGCCATGCCGTGCCATGCCGCTGCCATGCCGTGCCATGCCGGTGCCATGCCGTGCCATGCCATTCGATGCCATTCCATGCCATTCCATGTCATTCCATGCCATTCCATGCCATTCCATGCCATTCCATGCCATTCCATGCCATTCCATGCCATTCCATGCCATTCCATGCCATTCCATGCCATTCCATGCCATTCCATGCCATTCCATGCCATTCCATGCCATTCCATGCCATTCCATGCCATTCCATGCCATTCCATGCCATTCCATGCCATTCCATGCCATTCCATGCCATTCCATGCCATTCCATGCCATTCCATGCCATTCCATGCCATTCCATGCCATTCCATGCCATTCCATGCCATTCCATGCCATTCCATGCCATTCCATGCCATTCCATGCCATTCCATGCCATTCCATGCCATTCCATGCCATTCCATGCCATTCCATGCCATTCCATGCCATTCCATGCCATTCCATGCCATTCCATGCCATTCCATGCCATTCCATGCCATTCCATGCCATTCCATGCCATTCCATGCCATTCCATGCCATTCCATGCCATTCCATGCCATTCCATGCCATTCCATGCCATTCCATGCCATTCCATGCCATTCCATGCCATTCCATGCCATTCCATGCCATTCCATGCCATTCCATGCCATTCCATGCCATTCCATGCCATTCCATGCCATTCCATGCCATTCCATGCCATTCCATGCCATTCCATGCCATTCCATGCCATTCCATGCCATTCCATGCCATTCCATGCCATTCCATGCCATTCCATGCCATTCCATGCCATTCCATGCCATTCCATGCCATTCCATGCCATTCCATGCCATTCCATGCCATTCCATGCCATTCCATGCCATTCCATGCCATTCCATGCCATTCCATGCCATTCCATGCCATTCCATGCCATTCCATGCCATTCCATGCCATTCCATGCCATTCCATGCCATTCCATGCCATTCCATGCCATTCCATGCCATTCCATGCCAGTCCATGCCAGTCCATGCCAGTCCATGCCATTCCATGGCATTCCATGCCATTCCATGCCACTCAACGCGGTGCCATGCCGGTGCCATGCCGTGCCATGCCGGTGCCATGCCGTGCCATGCCGGTGCCATGCCGTGCCATGCCGGTGCCATGCCGTGCCATGCCGGTGCCATGCCGTGCCATGCCGGTGCCATGCCGTGCCATGCCGGTGCCATGCCGTGCCATGCTGGTGCCATGCCGTGCCATGCCGGTGCCATGCCGTGCCATGCCGTGCCATGCCGGTGCCATGCCGTGCCATGCCGGTGCCATGCCATTCCATGCCATTCCATGCCATTCCATGCCATTCCATGCCATTCCATGCCATTCCATGCCATTCCATGCCATTCCATGCCATTCCATGCCATTCCATGCCATTCCATGCCATTCCATGCCATTCCATGCCATTCCATGCCATTCCATGCCATTCCATGCCATTCCATGCCATTCCATGCCATTCCATGCCATTCCATGCCATTCCATGCCATTCCATGCCATTCCATGCCATTCCATGCCGTGCCATGCCGGTGCCATGCCGTGCCATGCCGGTGCCATGCCGTGCCATGCCGGTGCCATGCCGTGCCATGCCGTGCCATGCCGGTGCCATGCCGTGCCATGCCGGTGCCATGCCGTGCCATGCCGGTGCCATGCCGTGCCATGCCGGTGCCATGCCGTGCCATGCCGGTGCCATGCCGTGCCATGCCGGTGCCATGCCGTGCCATGCCGGTGCCATGCCGTGCCATGCCGGTGCCATGCCGTGCCATGCCGTGCCATGCCGTGCCATGCCGTGCCATGCCGGTGCCATGCCGTGCCATGCCGGTGCCATGCCGTGCCATGCCGGTGCCATGCCGTGCCATGCCGTGCCATGCCGGTGCCATGTCGTGCCATGCCGGTGCCATACCGTGCCATGCCGTGCCATGCCGTGCCATGCCGGTGCCATGCCGTGCCATGCCGGTGCCATGCCGTGCCATGCCGGTGCCATGCCGTGCCATGCCATTCCATGCCATTCCATGCCATTCCATGCCATTCCATGCCATTCCATGCCATTCCATGCCATTCCATGCCATTCCATGCCATTCCATGCCATTCCATGCCATTCCATGCCATTCCATGCCATTCCATGCCATTCCATGCCATTCCATGCCATTCCATGCCATTCCATGCCATTCCATGCCATTCCATGCCATTCCATGCCATTCCATGCCATTCCATGCCATTCCATGCCATTCCATGCCATTCCATGCCATTCCATGCCATTCCATGCCATTCCATGCCATTCCATGCCATTCCATGCCATTCCATGCCATTCCATGCCATTCCATGCCATTCCATGCCATTCCATGCCATTCCATGCCATTCCATGCCATTCCATGCCATTCCATGCCATTCCATGCCATTCCATGCCATTCCATGCCATTCCATGCCATTCCATGCCATTCCATGCCATTCCATGCCATTCCATGCCATTCCATGCCATTCCATGCCATTCCATGCCATTCCATGCCATTCCATGCCATTCCATGCCATTCCATGCCATTCCATGCCATTCCATGCCATTCCATGCCATTCCATGCCATTCCATGCCATTCCATGCCATTCCATGCCATTCCATGCCATTCCATGCCATTCCATGCCATTCCATGCCATTCCATGCCATTCCATGCCATTCCATGCCATTCCATGCCATTCCATGCCATTCCATGCCATTCCATGCCATTCCATGCCATTCCATGCCATTCCATGCCATTCCATGCCATTCCATGCCATTCCATGCCATTCCATGCCATTCCATGCCATTCCATGCCATTCCATGCCATTCCATGCCATTCCATGCCATTCCATGCCATTCCATGCCATTCCATGCCATTCCATGCCATTCCATGCCATTCCATGCCATTCCATGCCATTCCATGCCATTCCATGCCATTCCATGCCATTCCATGCCATTCCATGCCATTCCATGCCATTCCATGCCATTCCATGCCATTCCATGCCATTCCATGCCATTCCATGCCATTCCATGCCATTCCATGCCATTCCATGCCATTCCATGCCATTCCATGCCATTCCATGCCATTCCATGCCATTCCATGCCATTCCATGCCATTCCATGCCATTCCATGCCATTCCATGCCATTCCATGCCATTCCATGCCATTCCATGCCATTCCATGCCATTCCATGCCATTCCATGCCATTCCATGCCATTCCATGCCATTCCATGCCATTCCATGCCATTCCATGCCATTCCATGCCATTCCATGCCATTCCATGCCATTCCATGCCATTCCATGCCATTCCATGCCATTCCATGCCATTCCATGCCATTCCATGCCATTCCATGCCATTCCATGCCATTCCATGCCATTCCATGCCATTCCATGCCATTCCATGCCATTCCATGCCATTCCATGCCATTCCATGCCATTCCATGCCATTCCATGCCATTCCATGCCATTCCATGCCATTCCATGCCATTCCATGCCATTCCATGCCATTCCATGCTATTCCTTGCCATTCCATGCCATTCCATGCCATTCCATGCCATTCCATGCCATTCCATGCCATTCCATGCCATTCCATGCCATTCCATGCCATTCCATGCCATTCCATGCCATTCCATGCCATTCCATGCCATTCCATGCCATTCCATGCCATTCCATGCCATTCCATGCCATTCCATGCCATTCCATGCCATTCCATGCCATTCCATGCCATTCCATGCCATTCCATGCCATTCCATGCCATTCCATGCCATTCCATGCCATTCCATGCCATTCCATGCCATTCCATGCCATTCCATGCCATTCCATGCCATTCCATGCCATTCCATGCCATTCCATGCCATTCCATGCCATTCCATGCCATTCCATGCCATTCCATGCCATTCCATGCCATTCCATGCCATTCCATGCCATTCCATGCCATTCCATGCCATTCCATGCCATTCCATGCCATTCCATGCTATTCCTTGCCATTCCATGCCATTCCATGCCATTCCATGCATTCCATGCCATTCCATGCCATTCCATGCCATTCCATGCCATTCCATGCCATTCCATGCCATTCCATGCCATTCCATGCCATTCCATGCCATTCCATGCCATTCCATGCCATTCCATGCCATTCCATGCCATTCCATGCCATTCCATGCCATTCCATGCCATTCCATGCCATTCCATGCCATTCCATGCCATTCCATGCCATTCCATGCCATTCCATGCCGTGCCATGCCGGTGCCATGCCGTGCCATGCCGGTGCCATGCCGTGCCATGCCGGTGCCATGCCGTGCCATGCCGGTGCCATGCCGTGCCATGCCGGTGCCATGCCGTGCCATGCCGGTGCCATGCCGTGCCATGCCGGTGCCATGCCGTGCCATGCCGGTGCCATGCCGTGCCATGCCGGTGCCATGCCGTGCCATGCCGGTGCCATGCCGTGCCATGCCGGTGCCATGCCGTGCCATGCCGGTGCCATGCCGTGCCATGCCGGTGCCATGCCGTGCCATGCCGGTGCCATGCCGTGCCATGCCGGTGCCATGCCGTGCCATGCCGGTGCCATGCCGTGCCATGCCGGTGCCATGCCGTGCCATGCCGTGCCATGCCGGTGCCATGCCGTGCCATGCCGGTGCCATGCCGTGCCATGCCGGTGCCATGCCGTGCCATGCCGTGCCATGCCGGTGCCATGCCGTGCCATGCCGGTGCCATACCGTGCCATGCCGTGCCATGCCGTGCCATGCCGGTGCCATGCCGTGCCATGCCGGTGCCATGCCGTGCCATGCCGGTGCCATGCCATTCCATGCCATTCCATGCCATTCCATGCCATTCCATGCCATTCCATGCCATTCCATGCCATTCCATGCCATTCAATGCCATTCCATGCCATTCCATGCCATTCCATGCCATTCCATGCCATTCCATGCCATTCCATGCCATTCCATGCCATTCCATGCCATTCCATGCCATTCCATGCCATTCCATGCCATTCCATGCCATTCCATGCCATTCCATGCCATTCCATGCCATTCCATGCCATTCCATGCCATTCCATGCCATTCCATGCCATTCCATGCCATTCCATGCCATTCCATGCCATTCCATGCCATTCCATGCCATTCCATGCCATTCCATGCCATTCCATGCCATTCCATGCCATTCCATGCCATTCCATGCCATTCCATGCCATTCCATGCCATTCCATGCCATTCCATGCCATTCCATGCCATTCCATGCCATTCCATGCCATTCCATGCCATTCCATGCCATTCCATGCCATTCCATGCCATTCCATGCCATTCCATGCCATTCCATGCCATTCCATGCCATTCCATGCCATTCCATGCCATTCCATGCCATTCCATGCCAGTCCATGCCAGTCCATGCCAGTCCATGCCATTCCATGGCATTCCATGCCATTCCATGGCATTCCATGCCATTCCATGCCACTCAACGCGGTGCCATGCCGTGCCATGCCGGTGCCATGCCGTGCCATGCCGGTGCCATGCCGTGCCATGCCGGTGCCATGCCGTGCCATGCCGTGCCATGCCGGTGCCATGCCGTGCCATGCCGGTGCCATGCCGTGCCATGCCGTGCCATGCCGGTGCCATGCCGTGCCATGCCGTGCCATGCCGGTGCCATGCCGTGCCATGCCGGTGCCATGCCGTGCCATGCCGGTGCCATGCCGTGCCATGCCGTGCCATGCCGTGCCATGCGGTGCCATGCCATTCGATGCCATTCCATGCCATTCCATGTCATTCCATGTCATTCCATGTCATTCCATGCCATTCCATGCCATTCCATGCCATTCCATGCCATTCCATGCCATTCCATGCCATTCCATGCCATTCCATGCCATTCCATGCCATTCCATGCCATTCCATGCCATTCCATGCCATTCCATGCCATTCCATGCCATTCCATGCCATTCCATGCCATTCCATGCCATTCCATGCCATTCCATGCCATTCCATGCCATTCCATGCCATTCCATGCCATTCCATGCCATTCCATGCCATTCCATGCCATTCCATGCCATTCCATGCCATTCCATGCCATTCCATGCCATTCCATGCCATTCCATGCCATTCCATGCCATTCCATGCCAGTCCATGCCAGTCCATGCCAGTCCATGCCATTCCATGCCATTCCATGCCATTCCATGCCACTCAATGCGGTGCCATGCCGTGCCATGCCGGTGCCATGCCGTGCCATGCCGGTGCCATGCCGTGCCATGCTGGTGCCATGCCGTGCCATGCCGGTGCCATGCCGTGCCATGCCGTGCCATGCCGGTGCCATGCCGTGCCATGCCGGTGCCATGCCGTGCCATGCCGTGCCATGCCGGTGCCATGCCGTGCCATGCCGGTGCCATGCCGTGCCATGCCGGTGCCATGCCGTGCCATGCCGGTGCCATGCCGTGCCATGCCGGTGCCATGCCGTGCCATGCCGTGCCATGCCGGTGCCATGCCGTGCCATGCCGGTGCCATGCCGTGCCATGCCGGTGCCATGCCGTGCCATGCCGCTGCCATGCCGTGCCATGCCGCTGCCATGCCGTGCCATGCCGGTGCCATGCCGTGCCATGCCATTCGATGCCATTCCATGCCATTCCATGTCATTCCATGCCATTCCATGCCAGTCCATGCCAGTCCATGCCAGTCCATGCCATTCCATGCCATTCCATGCCATTCCATGCCAGTCCATGCCAGTCCATGCCAGTCCATGCCATTCCATGCCATTCCATGCCATTCCATGCCAGTCCATGCCAGTCCATGCCAGTCCATGCCATTCCATGCCATTCCATGCCATTCCATGCCACTCAATGCGGTGCCATGCCGTGCCATGCCGTGCCATGCCGGTGCCATGCCGTGCCATGCCGGTGCCATGCCGGTGCCATGCCGGTGCCATGCCGTGCCATGCCGGTGCCATGCCGTGCCATGCCGGTGCCATGCCGTGCCATGCCGGTGCCATGCCGTGCCATGCCGGTGCCATGCCGGTGCCATGCCGTGCCATACCGTGCCATGCCGTGCCATGCCGGTGCCATGCCGGTGCCATGCCGTGCCATGCCGGTGCCATGCCGTGCCATGCCATTCCATGCCATTCCATGCCATTCCATGCCATTCCATGCCATTCCATGCCATTCCATGCCATTCCATGCCATTCCATGCCATTCCATGCCATTCCATGCCATTCCATGCCATTCCCATGCCATTTCCATTGCCATTCCATGCCATTCCATGCCATTCCATGCCATTCCATGCCATTCCATGCCATTCCATGCCATTCCATGCCATTCCATGCCATTCCATGCCATTCCATGCCATTCCATGCCATTCCATGCCATTCCATGCCATTCCATGCCATTCCATGCCATTCCATGCCATTCCATGCCATTCCATGCCATTCCATGCCATTCCATGCCATTCCATTCCATGCCATTCCATGCCATTCCATGCCATTCCATGCATTCCATGCATTCCATGCCATTCCATGCCATTCCATGCCATTCCATGCCATTCCATGCCATTCCATGCCATTCCATGCCATTCCATGCCATTCCATGCCATTCCATGCCATTCCATGCCATTCCATGCCATTCCATGCCATTCCATGCCATTCCATGCCATTCCATGCCATTCCATGCCATTCCATGCCATTCCATGCCATTCCATGCCATTCCATGCCATTCCATGCCATTCCATGCCATTCCATGCCATTCCATGCCATTCCATGCCATTCCATGCCATTCATGCCATTCCATGCCATTCCATGCCATTCCATGCCATTCCATGCCATTCCATGCCATTCCATGCCATTCCATGCCATTCCATGCCATTCCATGCCATTCCATGCCATTCCATGCCATTCCATGCCATTCCATGCCATTCAATGCCGTGCCATGCCGTGCCATGCCGTGCCATGCCGTGCCATGCCGGTGCCATGCCGGTGCCATGCCGGTGCCATGCCGTGCCATGCCGGTGCCATGCCGGTGCCATGCCGGTGCCATGCCGTGCCATGCCGTGCCATGCCGGTGCCATGTCGTGCCATGCCGGTGCCATGCCGTGCCATGCCGGTGCCATGCCGTGCCATGCCGGTGCCATGCCGTGCCATGCCGGTGCCATGCCGTGCCATGCCGGTGCCATGCCGTGCCATGCGGTGCCATGCCATTCCATGCGGTGCCATGCCATTCCATGCGGTGCCATGCCATTCCATGCCATTCCATGCCATTCCACGCCATTCCATGCATTCCATGCCATTCCATGCCATTCCATGCCATTCCATGCCATTCCATGCCATTCCATGCCATTCCATGCCATTCCATGCCATTCCATGCCATTCCATGTCATTCCATGCCATTCCATGCCATTCCATGCCATTCCATGCCATTCCATGCCATTCCATGCCATTCCATGCCATTCCATGCCATTCCATGCCATTCCATGCCATTCCATGCCATTCCATGCCATTCCATGCCATTCCATGCCATTCCATGCCATTCCATGCCATTCCATGCCATTCCATGCCATTCCATGCCATTCCATGCCATTCCATGCCATTCCATGCCATTCCATGCCATTCCATGCCATTCCATGCCATTCAATGCCGTGCCATGCCGTGCCATGCCGGAGCCATGCCGTGCCATGCCGGTGCCATGTCGTGCCATGCCGGTGCCATGCCGTGCCATGCCGGTGCCATGCCGTGCCATGCCGGTGCCATGCCGTGCCATGCCGGTGCCATGCCGTGCCATGCGGTGCCATGCCATTCCATGCCATTCCATGCGGTGCCATGCCATTCCATGCCATTCCATGCCATTCCATGCCATTCCATGCCATTCCACGCCATTCCATGCCATTCCATGCCATTCCATGCCATTCCATGCCATTCCATGCCATTCCATGCCATTCCATGCCATTCCATGCCATTCCATGCCATTCCATGCCATTCAATGCCGTGCCATGCCGTGCCATGCCGTGCCATGCCGTGCCATGCCGTGCCATGCCGGTGCCATGCCGGTGCCATGCCGGTGCCATGCCGTGCCATGCCGGTGCCATGCCGTGCCATGCCGGTGCCATGCCGTGCCATGCCGGTGCCATGCCGTGCCATGCCGTGCCATGCCGGTGCCATGCCGTGCCATGCCGGTGCCATGCCGTGCCATGCCGTGCCATGCCGGTGCCATGCCGTGCCATGCCGGTGCCATGCCGTGCCATGCCGGTGCCATGCCGTGCCATGCCGGTGCCATGCCGTGCCCTGCCGGTGCCATGCCGTGCCATGCCGGTGCCATGCCGTGCCATGCCGGGCCATGCCGGTGCCATGCCGTGCCATGCCGCTGCCATGCCGTGCCATGCCGCTGCCATGCCGTGCCATGCCGCTGCCATGCCGTGCCATGCCGGTGCCATGCCGTGCCATGCCATTCGATGCCATTCCATGCCATTCCATGTCATTCCATGCCATTCCATGCCATTCCATGCCATTCCATGCCATTCCATGCCATTCCATGCCATTCCATGCCATTCCATGCCATTCCATGCCATTCCATGCCATTCCATGCCATTCCATGCCATTCCATGCCATTCCATGCCATTCCATGCCATTCCATGCCATTCCATGCCATTCCATGCCATTCCATGCCATTCCATGCCATTCCATGCCATTCCATGCCATTCCATGCCATTCCATGCCATTCCATGCCATTCCATGCCATTCCATGCCATTCCATGCCATTCCATGCCATTCCATGCCATTCCATGCCATTCCATGCCATTCCATGCCATTCCATGCCATTCCATGCCATTCCATGCCATTCCATGCCATTCCATGCCATTCAATGCCGTGCCATGCCGTGCCATGCCGGAGCCATGCCGTGCCATGCCGGTGCCATGTCGTGCCATGCCGGTGCCATGCCGTGCCATGCCGGTGCCATGCCGTGCCATGCCGGTGCCATGCCGTGCCATGCCGGTGCCATGCCGTGCCATGCGGTGCCATGCCATTCCATGCCATTCCATGCGGTGCCATGCCATTCCATGCCATTCCATGCCATTCCATGCCATTCCATGCCATTCCACGCCATTCCATGCCATTCCATGCCATTCCATGCCATTCCATGCCATTCCATGCCATTCCATGCCATTCCATGCCATTCCATGCCATTCCATGCCAGTCCATGCCAGTCCATGCCATTCCATGCCATTCCATGCCATTCCATGCCATTCCATGCCACTCAATGCGGTGCCATGCCGTGCCATGCCGGTGCCATGCCGTGCCATGCCGGTGCCATGCCGTGCCATGCCGGTGCCATGCCGTGCCATGCCGGTGCCATGCCGTGCCATGCCGTGCCATGCCGGTGCCATGCCGTGCCATGCCGGTGCCATGCCGTGCCATGCCGTGCCATGCCGGTGCCATGCCGTGCCATGCCGGTGCCATGCCGTGCCATGCCGGTGCCATGCCGTGCCATGCCGGTGCCATGCCGTGCCCTGCCGGTGCCATGCCGTGCCATGCCGGTGCCATGCCGTGCCATGCCGGGCCATGCCGGTGCCATGCCGTGCCATGCCGCTGCCATGCCGTGCCATGCCGCTGCCATGCCGTGCCATGCCGCTGCCATGCCGTGCCATGCCGGTGCCATGCCGTGCCATGCCATTCGATGCCATTCCATGCCATTCCATGTCATTCCATGCCATTCCATGCCATTCCATGCCATTCCATGCCATTCCATGCCATTCCATGCCATTCCATGCCATTCCATGCCATTCCATGCCATTCCATGCCATTCCATGCCATTCCATGCCATTCCATGCCATTCCATGCCATTCCATGCCATTCCATGCCATTCCATGCCATTCCATGCCATTCCATGCCATTCCATGCCATTCCATGCCATTCCATGCCATTCCATGCCATTCCATGCCATTCCATGCCATTCCATGCCATTCCATGCCATTCCATGCCATTCCATGCCATTCCATGCCATTCCATGCCATTCCATGCCATTCCATGCCATTCCATGCCATTCCATGCCATTCCATGCCATTCCATGCCATTCCATGCCATTCCATGCCATTCCATGCCATTCCATGCCATTCCATGCCATTCCATGCCATTCCATGCCATTCCATGCCATTCCATGCCATTCCATGCCATTCCATGCCATTCCATGCCATTCCATGCCATTCCATGCCATTCCATGCCATTCCATGCCATTCCATGCCATTCCATGCCATTCCATGCCATTCCATGCCATTCCATGCCATTCCATGCCATTCCATGCCATTCCATGCCATTCCATGCCATTCCATGCCATTCCATGCCAGTCCATGCCAGTCCATGCCAGTCCATGCCATTCCATGGCATTCCATGCCATTCCATGCCACTCAACGCGGTGCCATGCCGTGCCATGCCGGTGCCATGCCGTGCCATGCCGGTGCCATGCCGTGCCATGCCGGTGCCATGCCGTGCCATGCCGGTGCCATGCCGTGCCATGCCGGTGCCATGCCGTGCCATGCCGGTGCCATGCCGTGCCATGCCGTGCCATGCCGGTGCCATGCCGTGCCATGCCGGTGCCATGCCGTGCCATGCCGTGCCATGCCGGTGCCATGCCGTGCCATGCCGTGCCATGCCGTGCCATGCCGGTGCCATGCCGTGCCATGCCGGTGCCATGCCGTGCCATGCCGGTGCCATGCCGTGCCATGCCGGTGCCATGCCGTGCCATGCCGTGCCATGCCGTGCCATGCCGTGCCATGCGGTGCCATGCCATTCGATGCCATTCCATGCCATTCCATGCCATTCCATGCCATTCCATGCCATTCCATGCCATTCCATGCCATTCCATGCCATTCCATGCCATTCCATGCCATTCCATGCCATTCCATGCCATTCCATGCCATTCCATGCCATTCCATGCCATTCCATGCCATTCCATGCCATTCCATGCCATTCCATGCCATTCCATGCCATTCCATGCCATTCCATGCCATTCCATGCCATTCCATGCCATTCCATGCCATTCCATGCCATTCCATGCCATTCCATGCCATTCCATGCCATTCCATGCCATTCCATGCCATTCCATGCCATTCCATGCCATTCCATGCCATTCCATGCCATTCCATGCCATTCCATGCCATTCCATGCCATTCCATGCCATTCCATGCCATTCCATGCCATTCCATGCCATTCCATGCCATTCCATGCCATTCCATGCCATTCCATGCCATTCCATGCCATTCCATGCCATTCCATGCCATTCCATGCCATTCCATGCCATTCCATGCCATTCCATGCCATTCCATGCCATTCCATGCCATTCCATGCCATTCCATGCCATTCCATGCCATTCCATGCCATTCCATGCCATTCCATGCCATTCCATGCCATTCCATGCCATTCCATGCCATTCCATGCCATTCCATGCCATTCCATGCCATTCCATGCCATTCCATGCCATTCCATGCCATTCCATGCCATTCCATGCCATTCCATGCCATTCCATGCCATTCCATGCCATTCCATGCCATTCCATGCCATTCCATGCCATTCCATGCCATTCCATGCCATTCCATGCCATTCCATGCCATTCCATGCCATTCCATGCCATTCCATGCCATTCCATGCCATTCCATGCCATTCCATGCCATTCCATGCCATTCCATGCCATTCCATGCCATTCCATGCCATTCCATGCCATTCCATGCCATTCCATGCCATTCCATGCCATTCCATGCCATTCCATGCCATTCCATGCCATTCCATGCCATTCCATGCCATTCCATGCCATTCCATGCCATTCCATGCCATTCCATGCCATTCCATGCCATTCCATGCCATTCCATGCCATTCCATGCCATTCCATGCCATTCCATGCCATTCCATGCCATTCCATGCCATTCCATGCCATTCCATGCCATTCCATGCCATTCCATGCCATTCCATACTATTCCTTGCCATTCCATGCCATTCCATGCCATTCCATGCCATTCCATGCCATTCCATGCCATTCCATGCCATTCCATGCCATTCCATGCCATTCCATGCCATTCCATGCCATTCCATGCCATTCCATGCCATTCCATGCCATTCCATGCCATTCCATGCCGTGCCATGCCGGTGCCATGCCGTGCCATGCCGGTGCCATGCCGTGCCATGCCGGTGCCATGCCGTGCCATGCCGGTGCCATGCCGTGCCATGCCGGTGCCATGCCGTGCCATGCCGGTGCCATGCCGTGCCATGCCGGTGCCATGCCGTGCCATGCCGGTGCCATGCCGTGCCATGCCGGTGCCATGCCGTGCCATGCCGGTGCCATGCCGTGCCATGCCGGTGCCATGCCGTGCCATGCCGGTGCCATGCCGTGCCATGCCGGTGCCATGCCGTGCCATGCCGGTGCCATGCCGTGCCATGCCGGTGCCATGCCGTGCCATGCCGGTGCCATGCCGTGCCATGCCGGTGCCATGCCGTGCCATGCCGGTGCCATGCCGTGCCATGCCGGTGCCATGCCGTGCCATGCCGGTGCCATGCCGTGCCATGCCGGTGCCATGCCGTGCCATGCCGGTGCCATGCCGTGCCATGCCGTGCCATGCCGGTGCCATGCCGTGCCATGCCGGTGCCATGCCGTGCCATGCCGGTGCCATGCCGTGCCATGCCGTGCCATGCCGGTGCCATGCCGTGCCATGCCGGTGCCATACCGTGCCATGCCGTGCCATGCCGTGCCATGCCGGTGCCATGCCGTGCCATGCCGGTGCCATGCCGTGCCATGCCGGTGCCATGCCATTCCATGCCATTCCATGCCATTCCATGCCATTCCATGCCATTCCATGCCATTCCATGCCATTCCATGCCATTCCATGCCATTCCATGCCATTCCATGCCATTCCATGCCATTCCATGCCATTCCATGCCATTCCATGCCATTCCATGCCATTCCATGCCATTCCATGCCATTCCATGCCATTCCATGCCATTCCATGCCATTCCATGCCATTCCATGCCATTCCATGCCATTCCATGCCATTCCATGCCATTCCATGCCATTCCATGCCATTCCATGCCATTCCATGCCATTCCATGCCATTCCATGCCATTCCATGCCATTCCATGCCATTCCATGCCATTCCATGCCATTCCATGCCATTCCATGCCATTCCATGCCATTCCATTCCATTCCATGCCATTCCATGCCATTCCATGCCATTCCATGCCATTCCATGCCAGTCCATGCCAGTCCATGCCAGTCCATGCCATTCCATGGCATTCCATGCCATTCCATGGCATTCCATGCCATTCCATGCCACTCAACGCGGTGCCATGCCGTGCCATGCCGGTGCCATGCCGTGCCATGCCGGTGCCATGCCGTGCCATGCCGGTGCCATGCCGTGCCATGCCGGTGCCATGCCGTGCCATGCCGTGCCATGCCGGTGCCATGCCGTGCCATGCCGGTGCCATGCCGTGCCATGCCGTGCCATGCCGGTGCCATGCCGTGCCATGCCGTGCCATGCCGGTGCCATGCCGTGCCATGCCGGTGCCATGCCGTGCCATGCCGGTGCCATGCCGTGCCATGCCGTGCCATGCCGTGCCATGCGGTGCCATGCCATTCGATGCCATTCCATGCCATTCCATGTCATTCCATGTCATTCCATGTCATTCCATGTCATTCCATGCCATTCCATGC
Source organism: Cryptus armator (assembly GCA_963971235.1). Taxonomy (NCBI): domain Eukaryota; kingdom Metazoa; phylum Arthropoda; class Insecta; order Hymenoptera; family Ichneumonidae; genus Cryptus; species Cryptus armator. The sequence continues at coordinate 182,146 of CAXARG010000168.1, forward strand.
CATTCCATGCCATTCCATGCCATTCCATGCCATTCCATGCCATTCCATGCCATTCCATGCCATTCCATGCCATTCCATGCCATTCCATGCCATTCCATGCCATTCCATGCCATTCCATGCCATTCCATGCCATTCCATGCCATTCCATGCCATTCCATGCCATTCCATGCCATTCCATGCCATTCCATGCCATTCCATGCCATTCCATGCCATTCCATGCCATTCCATGCCATTCCATGCCATTCCATGCCATTCCATGCCATTCCATGCCATTCCATGCCATTCCATGCCAGTCCATGCCAGTCCATGCCAGTCCATGCCATTCCATGCCATTCCATGCCATTCCATGCCACTCAATGCGGTGCCATGCCGTGCCATGCCGGTGCCATGCCGTGCCATGCCGGTGCCATGCCGTGCCATGCTGGTGCCATGCCGTGCCATGCCGGTGCCATGCCGTGCCATGCCGTGCCATGCCGGTGCCATGCCGTGCCATGCCGGTGCCATGCCGTGCCATGCCGTGCCATGCCGGTGCCATGCCGTGCCATGCCGGTGCCATGCCGTGCCATGCCGGTGCCATGCCGTGCCATGCCGGTGCCATGCCGTGCCATGCCGGTGCCATGCCGTGCCATGCCGTGCCATGCCGGTGCCATGCCGTGCCATGCCGGTGCCATGCCGTGCCATGCCGGTGCCATGCCGTGCCATGCCGCTGCCATGCCGTGCCATGCCGCTGCCATGCCGTGCCATGCCGGTGCCATGCCGTGCCATGCCATTCGATGCCATTCCATGCCATTCCATGTCATTCCATGCCATTCCATGCCAGTCCATGCCAGTCCATGCCAGTCCATGCCATTCCATGCCATTCCATGCCATTCCATGCCAGTCCATGCCAGTCCATGCCAGTCCATGCCATTCCATGCCATTCCATGCCATTCCATGCCAGTCCATGCCAGTCCATGCCAGTCCATGCCATTCCATGCCATTCCATGCCATTCCATGCCACTCAATGCGGTGCCATGCCGTGCCATGCCGTGCCATGCCGGTGCCATGCCGGTGCCATGCCGGTGCCATGCCGTGCCATGCCGGTGCCATGCCGTGCCATGCCGGTGCCATGCCGTGCCATGCCGGTGCCATGCCGTGCCATGCCGGTGCCATGCCGGTGCCATGCCGTGCCATACCGTGCCATGCCGTGCCATGCCGGTGCCATGCCGGTGCCATGCCGTGCCATGCCGGTGCCATGCCGTGCCATGCCATTCCATGCCATTCCATGCCATTCCATGCCATTCCATGCCATTCCATGCCATTCCATGCCATTCCATGCCATTCCATGCCATTCCATGCCATTCCATGCCATTCCATGCCATTCCATGCCATTCCATGCCATTCCATGCCATTCCATGCCATTCCATGCCATTCCATGCCATTCCATGCCATTCCATGCCATTCCATGCCATTCCATGCCATTCCATGCCATTCCATGCCATTCCATGCCATTCCATGCCATTCCATGCCATTCCATGCCATTCCATGCCATTCCATGCCATTCCATGCCATTCCATGCCATTCCATGCCATTCCATGCCATTCCATGCCATTCCATGCCATTCCATGCCATTCCATGCCATTCCATGCCATTCCATGCCATTCCATGCCATTCCATGCCATTCCATGCCATTCCATGCCATTCCATGCCATTCCATGCCATTCCATGCCATTCCATGCCATTCCTTGCCATTCCATGCCATTCCATGCCATTCCATGCCATTCCATGCCATTCCATGCCATTCCATGCCATTCCATGCCATTCCATGCCATTCCATGCCATTCCATGCCATTCCATGCCATTCCATGCCATTCCATGCCATTCCATGCCATTCCATGCCATTCCATGCCATTCCATGCCATTCCATGCCATTCCATGCCATTCCATGCCATTCCATGCCATTCCATGCCATTCCATGCCATTCCATGCCATTCCATGCCATTCCATGCCATTCCATGCCATTCCATGCCATTCCATGCCATTCCATGCCATTCCATGCCATTCCATGCCATTCCATGCCATTCCATGCCATTCCATGCCATTCCATGCCATTCCATGCCATTCCATGCCATTCCATGCCATTCAATGCCGTGCCATGCCGTGCCATGCCGTGCCATGCCGTGCCATGCCGGTGCCATGCCGGTGCCATGCCGGTGCCATGCCGTGCCATGCCGGTGCCATGCCGGTGCCATGCCGGTGCCATGCCGTGCCATGCCGTGCCATGCCGGTGCCATGTCGTGCCATGCCGGTGCCATGCCGTGCCATGCCGGTGCCATGCCGTGCCATGCCGGTGCCATGCCGTGCCATGCCGGTGCCATGCCGTGCCATGCCGGTGCCATGCCGTGCCATGCGGTGCCATGCCATTCCATGCGGTGCCATGCCACTCAATGCGGTGCCATGCCGTGCCATGCCGGTGCCATGCCGTGCCATGCCGGTGCCATGCCGTGCCATGCTGGTGCCATGCCGTGCCATGCCGGTGCCATGCCGTGCCATGCCGTGCCATGCCGGTGCCATGCCGTGCCATGCCGGTGCCATGCCGTGCCATGCCGTGCCATGCCGGTGCCATGCCGTGCCATGCCGGTGCCATGCCGTGCCATGCCGGTGCCATGCCGTGCCATGCCGGTGCCATGCCGTGCCATGCCGGTGCCATGCCGTGCCATGCCGGTGCCATGCCGTGCCATGCCGGTGCCATGCCGTGCCATGCCGTGCCATGCCGGTGCCATGCCGTGCCATGCCGGTGCCATGCCGTGCCATGCCGCTGCCATGCCGTGCCATGCCGCTGCCATGCCGTGCCATGCCGCTGCCATGCCGTGCCATGCCGGTGCCATGCCGTGCCATGCCATTCGATGCCATTCCATGCCATTCCATGTCATTCCATGCCATTCCATGCCATTCCATGCCATTCCATGCCATTCCATGCCATTCCATGCCATTCCATGCCATTCCATGCCATTCCATGCCATTCCATGCCATTCCATGCCATTCCATGCCATTCCATGCCATTCCATGCCATTCCATGCCATTCCATGCCATTCCATGCCATTCCATGCCATTCCATGCCATTCCATGCCATTCCATGCCATTCCATGCCATTCCATGCCATTCCATGCCATTCCATGCCATTCCATGCCATTCCATGCCATTCCATGCCATTCCATGCCATTCCATGCCATTCCATGCCATTCCATGCCATTCCATGCCATTCCATGCCATTCCATGCCATTCCATGCCATTCCATGCCATTCCATGCCATTCCATGCCATTCCATGCCATTCCATGCCATTCCATGCCATTCCATGCCATTCCATGCCATTCCATGCCATTCCATGCCATTCCATGCCATTCCATGCCATTCCATGCCATTCCATGCCATTCCATGCCATTCCATGCCATTCCATGCCATTCCATGCCATTCCATGCCATTCCATGCCATTCCATGCCATTCCATGCCATTCCATGCCATTCCATGCCATTCCATGCCATTCCATGCCATTCCATGCCATTCCATGCCATTCCATGCCATTCCATGCCATTCCATGCCATTCCATGCCATTCCATGCCATTCCATGCCATTCCATGCCATTCCATGCCATTCCATGCCATTCCATGCCATTCCATGCCATTCCATGCCATTCCATGCCATTCCATGCCATTCCATGCCAGTCCATGCCAGTCCATGCCAGTCCATGCCATTCCATGGCATTCCATGCCATTCCATGCCACTCAACGCGGTGCCATGCCGTGCCATGCCGGTGCCATGCCGTGCCATGCCGGTGCCATGCCGTGCCATGCCGGTGCCATGCCGTGCCATGCCGGTGCCATGCCGTGCCATGCCGGTGCCATGCCGTGCCATGCCGGTGCCATGCCGTGCCATGCCGGTGCCATGCCGTGCCATGCCGTGCCATGCCGGTGCCATGCCGTGCCATGCCGGTGCCATGCCGTGCCATGCCGTGCCATGCCGGTGCCATGCCGTGCCATGCCGTGCCATGCCGTGCCATGCCGGTGCCATGCCGTGCCATGCCGGTGCCATGCCGTGCCATGCCGGTGCCATGCCGTGCCATGCCGGTGCCATGCCGTGCCATGCCGTGCCATGCCGTGCCATGCCGTGCCATGCGGTGCCATGCCATTCGATGCCATTCCATGCCATTCCATGCCATTCCATGCCATTCCATGCCATTCCATGCCATTCCATGCCATTCCATGCCATTCAATGCCGTGCCATGCCGTGCCATGCCGTGCCATGCCGTGCCATGCCGTGCCATGCCGTGCCATGCCGTGCCATGCCGTGCCATGCCGTGCCATGCCGTGCCATGCCGTGCCATGCCGTGCCATGCCGTGCCATGCCGTGCCATGCCGTGCCATGCCGTGCCATGCCGTGCCATGCCGTGCCATGCCGTGCCATGCCGTGCCATGCCGTGCCATGCCGTGCCATGCCGTGCCATGCCGTGCCATGCCGTGCCATGCCGTGCCATGCCGTGCCATGCCGTGCCATGCCGTGCCATGCCGTGCCATGCCGTGCCATGCCGTGCCATGCCGTGCCATGCCGTGCCATGCCGTGCCATGCCGTGCCATGCCGTGCCATGCCGTGCCATGCCGTGCCATGCCGTGCCATGCCGTGCCATGCCGTGCCATGCCGTGCCATGCCGTGCCATGCCGTGCCATGCCGTGCCATGCCGTGCCATGCCGTGCCATGCCGTGCCATGCCGTGCCATGCCGTGCCATGCCGATGCCATGCCGGTGCCATGCCGATGCCATGCCGGTGCCATGCCGATGCCATGCCGGTGCCATGCCGATGCCATGCCGGTGCCATGCCGATGCCATGCCGGTGCCATGCCGATGCCATGCCGGTGCCATGCCGATGCCATGCCGGTGCCATGCCGATGCCATGCCGGTGCCATGCCGATGCCATGCCGGTGCCATGCCGATGCCATGCCGGTGCCATGCCGATGCCATGCCGGTGCCATGCCGATGCCATGCCGGTGCCATGCCGATGCCATGCCGGTGCCATGCCGATGCCATGCCGGTGCCATGCCGATGCCATGCCGGTGCCATGCCGATGCCATGCCGGTGCCATGCCGATGCCATGCCGGTGCCATGCCGATGCCATGCCGGTGCCATGCCGATGCCATGCCGGTGCCATGCCGATGCCATGCCGATGCCATGCCGGTGCCATGCCGATGCCATGCCGGTGCCATGCCGATGCCATGCCGGTGCCATGCCGATGCCATGCCGGTGCCATGCCGATGCCATGCCGGTGCCATGCCGATGCCATGCCGGTGCCATGCCGATGCCATGCCATTCCATGCCATTCCATGCCATTCCATGCCATTCCATGCCATTCCATGCCATTCCATGCCATTCCATGCCATTCCATGCCATTCCATGCCATTCCATGCCATTCCATGCCATTCCATGCCATTCCATGCCATTCCATGCCATTCCATGCCATTCCATGCCATTCCATGCCATTCCATGCCATTCCATGCCATTCCATGCCATTCCATGCCATTCCATGCCATTCCATGCCATTCCATGCCATTCCATGCCATTCCATGCCATTCCATGCCATTCCATGCCATTCCATGCCATTCCATGCCATTCCATGCCATTCCATGCCATTCCATGCCATTCCATGCCATTCCATGCCATTCCATGCCATTCCATGCCATTCCATGCCATTCCATGCCATTCCATGCCATTCCATGCCATTCCATGCCATTCCATGCCGGTGCCATGCCGTGCCATGCCGGTGCCATGCCGTGCCATGCCGGTGCCATGCCGTGCCATGCCGGTGCCATGCCGTGCCATGCCGGTGCCATGCCGTGCCATGCCGGTGCCATGCCGTGCCATGCCGGTGCCATGCCGTGCCATGCCGGTGCCATGCCGTGCCATGCCGGTGCCATGCCGTGCCATGCCGGTGCCATGCCGTGCCATGCCGGTGCCATGCCGTGCCATGCCGTGCCATGCCGTGCCATGCCGTGCCATGCCGTGCCATGCCGGTGCCATGCCGTGCCATGCCGGTGCCATGCCGTGCCATGCCGGTGCCATGCCGTGCCATGCCGTGCCATGCCGGTGCCATGCCGTGCCATGCCGGTGCCATACCGTGCCATGCCGTGCCATGCCGTGCCATGCCGGTGCCATGCCGTGCCATGCCGGTGCCATGCCATTCCATGCCATTCCATGCCATTCCATGCCATTCCATGCCATTCCATGCCATTCCATGCCATTCCATGCCATTCCATGCCATTCCATGCCATTCCATGCCATTCCATGCCATTCCATGCCATTCCATGCCATTCCATGCCATTCCATGCCATTCCATGCCATTCCATGCCATTCCATGCCATTCCATGCCATTCCATGCCATTCCATGCCATTCCATGCCATTCCATGCCATTCCATGCCATTCCATGCCATTCCATGCCATTCCATGCCATTCCATGCCATTCCATGCCATTCCATGCCATTCCATGCCATTCCATGCCATTCCATGCCATTCCATGCCATTCCATGCCATTCCATGCCATTCCATGCCATTCCATGCCATTCCATGCCATTCCATGCCATTCCATGCCATTCCATGCCAGTCCATGCCAGTCCATGCCAGTCCATGCCATTCCATGGCATTCCATGCCATTCCATGCCACTCAACGCGGTGCCATGCCGTGCCATGCCGGTGCCATGCCGTGCCATGCCGGTGCCATGCCGTGCCATGCCGGTGCCATGCCGTGCCATGCCGGTGCCATGCCGTGCCATGCCGGTGCCATGCCGTGCCATGCCGGTGCCATGCCGTGCCATGCCGGTGCCATGCCGTGCCATGCCGTGCCATGCCGGTGCCATGCCGTGCCATGCCGTGCCATGCCGTGCCATGCCGTGCCATGCGGTGCCATGCCATTCGATGCCATTCCATGTCATTCCATGTCATTCCATGCCATTCCATGCCATTCCATGCCATTCCATGCCATTCCATGCCATTCCATGCCATTCCATGCCATTCCATGCCATTCCATGCCATTCCATGCCATTCCATGCCATTCCATGCCATTCCATGCCATTCCATGCCATTCCATGCCATTCCATGCCATTCCATGCCATTCCATGCCATTCCATGCCATTCCATGCCATTCCATGCCATTCCATGCCATTCCATGCCATTCCATGCCATTCCATGCCATTCCATGCCATTCCATGCCATTCCATGCCATTCCATGCCATTCCATGCCATTCCATGCCATTCCATGCCATTCCATGCCATTCCATGCCATTCCATGCCAGTCCATGCCAGTCCATGCCAGTCCATGCCATTCCATGCCATTCCATGCCATTCCATGCCATTCCATGCCAGTCCATGCCAGTCCATGCCAGTCCATGCCAGTCCATGCCATTCCATGCCATTCCATGCCATTCCATGCCATTCCATGCCATTCCATGCCACTCAATGCGGTGCCATGCCGTGCCATGCCGGTGCCATGCCGTGCCATGCCGGTGCCATGCCGTGCCATGCTGGTGCCATGCCGTGCCATGCCGGTGCCATGCCGTGCCATGCCGTGCCATGCCGGTGCCATGCCGTGCCATGCCGGTGCCATGCCGTGCCATGCCGGTGCCATGCCGTGCCATGCCGGTGCCATGCCGTGCCATGCCGGTGCCATGCCGTGCCATGCCGGTGCCATGCCGTGCCATGCCGTGCCATGCCGGTGCCATGCCGTGCCATGCCGTGCCATGCCGTGCCATGCCGTGCCATGCGGTGCCATGCCATTCGATGCCATTCCATGCCATTCCATGTCATTCCATGTCATTCCATGCCATTCCATGCCATTCCATGCCATTCCATGCCATTCCATGCCATTCCATGCCATTCCATGCCATTCCATGCCATTCCATGCCATTCCATGCCATTCCATGCCATTCCATGCCATTCCATGCCATTCCATGCCATTCCATGCCATTCCATGCCATTCCATGCCATTCCATGCTATTCCTTGCCATTCCATGCCATTCCATGCCATTCCATGCCATTCCATGCCATTCCATGCCATTCCATGCCATTCCATGCCATTCCATGCCATTCCATGCCATTCCATGCCATTCCATGCCATTCCATGCCATTCCATGCCATTCCATGCCATTCCATGCCATTCCATGCCATTCCATGCCATTCCATGCCATTCCATGCCATTCCATGCCATTCCATGCCATTCCATGCCATTCCATGCCATTCCATGCCATTCCATGCCATTCCATGCCATTCCATGCCATTCCATGCTATTCCTTGCCATTCCATGCCATTCCATGCCATTCCATGCCATTCCATGCCATTCCATGCCATTCCATGCCATTCCATGCCATTCCATGCCATTCCATGCCATTCCATGCCATTCCATGCCATTCCATGCCATTCCATGCCATTCCATGCCATTCCATGCCATTCCATGCCATTCCATGCCATTCCATGCCATTCCATGCCATTCCATGCCATTCCATGCCATTCCATGCCATTCCATGCCATTCCATGCCATTCCATGCCATTCCATGCCATTCCATGCCATTCCATGCCATTCCATGCCATTCCATGCCATTCCATGCCATTCCATGCCATTCCATGCCATTCCATGCCATTCCATGCCATTCCATGCCATTCCATGCCATTCCATGCCATTCCATGCCATTCCATGCCATTCCATGCCATTCCATGCCATTCCATGCCATTCCATGCCATTCCATGCCATTCCATGCCATTCCATGCCATTCCATGCCAGTCCATGCCAGTCCATGCCAGTCCATGCCATTCCATGGCATTCCATGCCATTCCATGGCATTCCATGCCATTCCATGCCACTCAACGCGGTGCCATGCCGTGCCATGCCGGTGCCATGCCGTGCCATGCCGGTGCCATGCCGTGCCATGCCGGTGCCATGCCGTGCCATGCCGGTGCCATGCCGTGCCATGCCGGTGCCATGCCGTGCCATGCCGTGCCATGCCGGTGCCATGCCGTGCCATGCCGGTGCCATGCCGTGCCATGCCGTGCCATGCCGGTGCCATGCCGTGCCATGCCGTGCCATGCCGGTGCCATGCCGTGCCATGCCGGTGCCATGCCGTGCCATGCCGGTGCCATGCCGTGCCATGCCGTGCCATGCCGTGCCATGCGGTGCCATGCCATTCGATGCCATTCCATGCCATTCCATGTCATTCCATGTCATTCCATGCCATTCCATGCCATTCCATGCCATTCCATGCCATTCCATGCCATTCCATGCCATTCCATGCCATTCCATGCCATTCCATGCCATTCCATGCCATTCCATGCCATTCCATGCCATTCCATGCCATTCCATGCCATTCCATGCCATTCCATGCCATTCCATGCCATTCCATGCCATTCCATGCCATTCCATGCCATTCCATGCCATTCCATGCCATTCCATGCCATTCCATGCCATTCCATGCCATTCCATGCCATTCCATGCCATTCCATGCCATTCCATGCCATTCCATGCCATTCCATGCCATTCCATGCCATTCCATGCCATTCCATGCCATTCCATGCCATTCCATGCCATTCCATGCCATTCCATGCCATTCCATGCCATTCCATGCCATTCCATGCCATTCCATGCCATTCCATGCCATTCCATGCCATTCCATGCCAGTCCATGCCAGTCCATGCCAGTCCATGCCATTCCATGCCATTCCATGCCATTCCATGCCACTCAATGCGGTGCCATGCCGTGCCATGCCGGTGCCATGCCGTGCCATGCCGGTGCCATGCCGTGCCATGCTGGTGCCATGCCGTGCCATGCCGGTGCCATGCCGTGCCATGCCGTGCCATGCCGGTGCCATGCCGTGCCATGCCGGTGCCATGCCGTGCCATGCCGTGCCATGCCGGTGCCATGCCGTGCCATGCCGGTGCCATGCCGTGCCATGCCGGTGCCATGCCGTGCCATGCCGGTGCCATGCCGTGCCATGCCGGTGCCATGCCGTGCCATGCCGTGCCATGCCGGTGCCATGCCGTGCCATGCCGGTGCCATGCCGTGCCATGCCGGTGCCATGCCGTGCCATGCCGCTGCCATGCCGTGCCATGCCGCTGCCATGCCGTGCCATGCCGGTGCCATGCCGTGCCATGCCATTCGATGCCATTCCATGCCATTCCATGTCATTCCATGCCATTCCATGCCAGTCCATGCCAGTCCATGCCAGTCCATGCCATTCCATGCCATTCCATGCCATTCCATGCCAGTCCATGCCAGTCCATGCCAGTCCATGCCATTCCATGCCATTCCATGCCATTCCATGCCAGTCCATGCCAGTCCATGCCAGTCCATGCCATTCCATGCCATTCCATGCCATTCCATGCCACTCAATGCGGTGCCATGCCGTGCCATGCCGTGCCATGCCGGTGCCATGCCGTGCCATGCCGGTGCCATGCCGGTGCCATGCCGGTGCCATGCCGTGCCATGCCGGTGCCATGCCGTGCCATGCCGGTGCCATGCCGTGCCATGCCGGTGCCATGCCGTGCCATGCCGGTGCCATGCCGGTGCCATGCCGTGCCATACCGTGCCATGCCGTGCCATGCCGGTGCCATGCCGGTGCCATGCCGTGCCATGCCGGTGCCATGCCGTGCCATGCCATTCCATGCCATTCCATGCCATTCCATGCCATTCCATGCCATTCCATGCCATTCCATGCCATTCCATGCCATTCCATGCCATTCCATGCCATTCCATGCCATTCCATGCCATTCCATGCCATTCCATGCCATTCCATGCCATTCCATGCCATTCCATGCCATTCCATGCCATTCCATGCCATTCCATGCCATTCCATGCCATTCCATGCCATTCCATGCCATTCCATGCCATTCCATGCCATTCCATGCCATTCCATGCCATTCCATGCCATTCCATGCCATTCCATGCCATTCCATGCCATTCCATGCCATTCCATGCCATTCCATGCCATTCCATGCCATTCCATGCCATTCCATGCCATTCCATGCCATTCCATGCCATTCCATGCCATTCCATGCCATTCCATGCCATTCCATGCCATTCCATGCCATTCCATGCCATTCCATGCCATTCCATGCCATTCCATGCCATTCCTTGCCATTCCATGCCATTCCATGCCATTCCATGCCATTCCATGCCATTCCATGCCATTCCATGCCATTCCATGCCATTCCATGCCATTCCATGCCATTCCATGCCATTCCATGCCATTCCATGCCATTCCATGCCATTCCATGCCATTCCATGCCATTCCATGCCATTCCATGCCATTCCATGCCATTCCATGCCATTCCATGCCATTCCATGCCATTCCATGCCATTCCATGCCATTCCATGCCATTCCATGCCATTCCATGCCATTCCATGCCATTCCATGCCATTCCATGCCATTCCATGCCATTCAATGCCGTGCCATGCCGTGCCATGCCGTGCCATGCCGTGCCATGCCGGTGCCATGCCGGTGCCATGCCGGTGCCATGCCGTGCCATGCCGGTGCCATGCCGGTGCCATGCCGGTGCCATGCCGTGCCATGCCGTGCCATGCCGGTGCCATGTCGTGCCATGCCGGTGCCATGCCGTGCCATGCCGGTGCCATGCCGTGCCATGCCGGTGCCATGCCGTGCCATGCCGGTGCCATGCCGTGCCATGGCGGTGCCATGCCGTGCCATGCGGTGCCATGCCATTCCATGCGGTGCCATGCCATTCCATGCGGTGCCATGCCATTCCATGCCATTCCATGCCATTCCACGCCATTCCATGCCATTCCATGCCATTCCATGCCATTCCATGCCATTCCATGCCATTCCATGCCATTCCATGCCATTCCATGCCATTCCATGCCATTCCATGCCATTCCATGCCATTCCATGTCATTCCATGCCATTCCATGCCATTCCATGCCATTCCATGCCATTCCATGCCATTCCATGCCATTCCATGCCATTCCATGCCATTCCATGCCATTCCATGCCATTCCATGCCATTCCATGCCATTCCATGCCATTCCATGCCATTCCATGCCATTCCATGCCATTCCATGCCATTCCATGCCATTCCATGCCATTCCATGCCATTCCATGCCATTCAATGCCGTGCCATGCCGTGCCATGCCGGAGCCATGCCGTGCCATGCCGGTGCCATGTCGTGCCATGCCGGTGCCATGCCGTGCCATGCCGGTGCCATGCCGTGCCATGCCGGTGCCATGCCGTGCCATGCCGGTGCCATGCCGTGCCATGCGGTGCCATGCCATTCCATGCCATTCCATGCGGTGCCATGCCATTCCATGCCATTCCATGCCATTCCATGCCATTCCATGCCATTCCATGCCATTCCACGCCATTCCATGCCATTCCATGCCATTCCATGCCATTCCATGCCATTCCATGCCATTCCATGCCATTCCATGCCATTCCATGCCATTCCATGCCATTCCATGCCATTCCATGCCATTCCATGCCATTCCATGCCATTCCATGCCATTCCATGCCATTCAATGCCGTGCCATGCCGTGCCATGCCGTGCCATGCCGTGCCATGCCGTGCCATGCCGGTGCCATGCCGGTGCCATGCCGGTGCCATGCCGTGCCATGCCGGTGCCATGCCGTGCCATGCCGTGCCATGCCGGTGCCATGCCGTGCCATGCGGTGCCATGCCGTTCCATGCCATTCCATGCCATTCCATGCCATTCCATGCCATTCCATGCCATTCCATGCCATTCCATGCCATTCCATGCCATTCCATGCCATTCCATGCCATTCCATGCCATTCCATGCCATTCCATGCCATTCCATGCCATTCCATGCCATTCCATGCCATTCCATGCCAGTCCATGCCAGTCCATGCCATTCCATGCCATTCCATGCCATTCCATGCCATTCCATGCCACTCAATGCGGTGCCATGCCGTGCCATGCCGGTGCCATGCCGTGCCATGCCGGTGCCATGCCGTGCCATGCTGGTGCCATGCCGTGCCATGCCGGTGCCATGCCGTGCCATGCCGTGCCATGCCGGTGCCATGCCGTGCCATGCCGGTGCCATGCCGTGCCATGCCGTGCCATGCCGGTGCCATGCCGTGCCATGCCGGTGCCATGCCGTGCCATGCCGGTGCCATGCCGTGCCATGCCGGTGCCATGCCGTGCCATGCCGGTGCCATGCCGTGCCATGCCGGTGCCATGCCGTGCCATGCCGGGCCATGCCGGTGCCATGCCGTGCCATGCCGCTGCCATGCCGTGCCATGCCGCTGCCATGCCGTGCCATGCCGCTGCCATGCCGTGCCATGCCGGTGCCATGCCGTGCCATGCCATTCGATGCCATTCCATGCCATTCCATGTCATTCCATGCCATTCCATGCCATTCCATGCCATTCCATGCCATTCCATGCCATTCCATGCCATTCCATGCCATTCCATGCCATTCCATGCCATTCCATGCCATTCCATGCCATTCCATGCCATTCCATGCCATTCCATGCCATTCCATGCCATTCCATGCCATTCCATGCCATTCCATGCCATTCCATGCCATTCCATGCCATTCCATGCCATTCCATGCCATTCCATGCCATTCCATGCCATTCCATGCCATTCCATGCCATTCCATGCCATTCCATGCCATTCCATGCCATTCCATGCCATTCCATGCCATTCCATGCCATTCCATGCCATTCCATGCCATTCCATGCCATTCCATGCCATTCCATGCCATTCCATGCCATTCCATGCCATTCCATGCCATTCCATGCCATTCCATGCCATTCCATGCCATTCCATGCCATTCCATGCCATTCCATGCCATTCCATGCCATTCCATGCCATTCCATGCCATTCCATGCCATTCCATGCCATTCCATGCCATTCCATGCCATTCCATGCCATTCCATGCCATTCCATGCCATTCCATGCCATTCCATGCCATTCCATGCCATTCCATGCCATTCCATGCCATTCCATGCCATTCCATGCCATTCCATGCCATTCCATGCCATTCCATGCCATTCCATGCCATTCCATGCCATTCCATGCCATTCCATGCCATTCCATGCCATTCCATGCCATTCCATGCCATTCCATGCCATTCCATGCCATTCCATGCCATTCCATGCCATTCCATGCCATTCCATGCCATTCCATGCCATTCCATGCCATTCCATGCCATTCCATGCCATTCCATGCCATTCCATGCCATTCCATGCCATTCCATGCCATTCCATGCCATTCCATGCCATTCCATGCCATTCCATGCCATTCCATGCCATTCCATGCCATTCCATGCCATTCCATGCCATTCCATGCCATTCCATGCCAGTCCATGCCAGTCCATGCCAGTCCATGCCATTCCATGGCATTCCATGCCATTCCATGCCACTCAACGCGGTGCCATGCCGGTGCCATGCCGTGCCATGCCGGTGCCATGCCGTGCCATGCCGGTGCCATGCCGTGCCATGCCGGTGCCATGCCGTGCCATGCCGGTGCCATGCCGTGCCATGCCGTGCCATGCCGGTGCCATGCCGTGCCATGCCGGTGCCATGCCGTGCCATGCCGTGCCATGCCGGTGCCATGCCGTGCCATGCCGTGCCATGCCGTGCCATGCCGGTGCCATGCCGTGCCATGCCGGTGCCATGCCGTGCCATGCCGGTGCCATGCCGTGCCATGCCGGTGCCATGCCGTGCCATGCCGTGCCATGCCGTGCCATGCCGTGCCATGCGGTGCCATGCCATTCGATGCCATTCCATGCCATTCCATGCCATTCCATGCCATTCCATGCTATTCCATGCCATTCCATGCCATTCCATGCCATTCCATGCCATTCCATGCCATTCCATGCCATTCCATGCCATTCCATGCCATTCCATGCCATTCCATGCCATTCCATGCCATTCCATGCCATTCCATGCCATTCCATGCCATTCCATGCCATTCCATGCCATTCCATGCCATTCCATGCCATTCCATGCCATTCCATGCCATTCCATGCCATTCCATGCCATTCCATGCCATTCCATGCCATTCCATGCCATTCCATGCCATTCCATGCCATTCCATGCCATTCCATGCCATTCCATGCCATTCCATGCCATTCCATGCCATTCCATGCCATTCCATGCCATTCCATGCCATTCCATGCCATTCCATGCCATTCCATGCCATTCCATGCCATTCCATGCCATTCCATGCCATTCCATGCCATTCCATGCCATTCCATGCCATTCCATGCCATTCCATGCCATTCCATGCCATTCCATGCCATTCCATGCCATTCCATGCCATTCCATGCCATTCCATGCCATTCCATGCCATTCCATGCCATTCCATGCCATTCCATGCCATTCCATGCCATTCCATGCCATTCCATGCCATTCCATGCCATTCCATGCCATTCCATGCCATTCCATGCCATTCCATGCCATTCCATGCCATTCCATGCCATTCCATGCCATTCCATGCCATTCCATGCCATTCCATGCCATTCCATGCCATTCCATGCCATTCCATGCCATTCCATGCCATTCCATGCCATTCCATGCCATTCCATGCCATTCCATGCCATTCCATGCCATTCCATGCCATTCCATGCCATTCCATGCCATTCCATGCCATTCCATGCCATTCCATGCCATTCCATGCCATTCCATGCCATTCCATGCCATTCCATGCCATTCCATGCCATTCCATGCCATTCCATGCCATTCCATGCCATTCCATGCCATTCCATGCCATTCCATGCCATTCCATGCCATTCCATGCCATTCCATGCCATTCCATGCCATTCCATGCCATTCCATGCCATTCCATGCCATTCCATGCTATTCCTTGCCATTCCATGCCATTCCATGCCATTCCATGCCATTCCATGCCATTCCATGCCATTCCATGCCATTCCATGCCATTCCATGCCATTCCATGCCATTCCATGCCATTCCATGCCATTCCATGCCATTCCATGCCATTCCATGCCATTCCATGCCATTCCATGCCATTCCATGCCATTCCATGCCATTCCATGCCATTCCATGCCATTCCATGCCATTCCATGCCGTGCCATGCCGGTGCCATGCCGTGCCATGCCGGTGCCATGCCGTGCCATGCCGGTGCCATGCCGTGCCATGCCGGTGCCATGCCGTGCCATGCCGGTGCCATGCCGTGCCATGCCGGTGCCATGCCGTGCCATGCCGGTGCCATGCCGTGCCATGCCGGTGCCATGCCGTGCCATGCCGGTGCCATGCCGTGCCATGCCGGTGCCATGCCGTGCCATGCCGGTGCCATGCCGTGCCATGCCGGTGCCATGCCGTGCCATGCCGGTGCCATGCCGTGCCATGCCGGTGCCATGCCGTGCCATGCCGTGCCATGCCGGTGCCATGCCGTGCCATGCCGGTGCCATGCCGTGCCATGCCGGTGCCATGCCGTGCCATGCCGTGCCATGCCGGTGCCATGCCGTGCCATGCCGGTGCCATACCGTGCCATGCCGTGCCATGCCGTGCCATGCCGGTGCCATGCCGTGCCATGCCGGTGCCATGCCGTGCCATGCCGGTGCCATGCCATTCCATGCCATTCCATGCCATTCCATGCCATTCCATGCCATTCCATGCCATTCCATGCCATTCCATGCCATTCCATGCCATTCAATGCCATTCCATGCCATTCCATGCCATTCCATGCCATTCCATGCCATTCCATGCCATTCCATGCCATTCCATGCCATTCCATGCCATTCCATGCCATTCCATGCCATTCCATGCCATTCCATGCCATTCCATGCCATTCCATGCCATTCCATGCCATTCCATGCCATTCCATGCCATTCCATGCCATTCCATGCCATTCCATGCCATTCCATGCCATTCCATGCCATTCCATGCCATTCCATGCCATTCCATGCCATTCCATGCCATTCCATGCCATTCCATGCCATTCCATGCCATTCCATGCCATTCCATGCCATTCCATGCCATTCCATGCCATTCCATGCCATTCCATGCCATTCCATGCCATTCCATGCCATTCCATGCCATTCCATGCCAGTCCATGCCAGTCCATGCCAGTCCATGCCATTCCATGGCATTCCATGCCATTCCATGGCATTCCATGCCATTCCATGCCACTCAACGCGGTGCCATGCCGTGCCATGCCGGTGCCATGCCGTGCCATGCCGGTGCCATGCCGTGCCATGCCGGTGCCATGCCGTGCCATGCCGGTGCCATGCCGTGCCATGCCGTGCCATGCCGGTGCCATGCCGTGCCATGCCGGTGCCATGCCGTGCCATGCCGTGCCATGCCGGTGCCATGCCGTGCCATGCCGTGCCATGCCGGTGCCATGCCGTGCCATGCCGGTGCCATGCCGTGCCATGCCGGTGCCATGCCGTGCCATGCCGGTGCCATGCCGTGCCATGCCGTGCCATGCCGTGCCATGCGGTGCCATGCCATTCGATGCCATTCCATGCCATTCCATGTCATTCCATGTCATTCCATGCCATTCCATGCCATTCCATGCCATTCCATGCCATTCCATGCCATTCCATGCCATTCCATGCCATTCCATGCCATTCCATGCCATTCCATGCCATTCCATGCCATTCCATGCCATTCCATGCCATTCCATGCCATTCCATGCCATTCCATGCCATTCCATGCCATTCCATGCCATTCCATGCCATTCCATGCCATTCCATGCCATTCCATGCCATTCCATGCCATTCCATGCCATTCCATGCCATTCCATGCCATTCCATGCCATTCCATGCCATTCCATGCCATTCCATGCCATTCCATGCCATTCCATGCCATTCCATGCCATTCCATGCCATTCCATGCCATTCCATGCCATTCCATGCCATTCCATGCCATTCCATGCCATTCCATGCCATTCCATGCCATTCCATGCCATTCCATGCCATTCCATGCCATTCCATGCCAGTCCATGCCAGTCCATGCCAGTCCATGCCATTCCATGCCATTCCATGCCATTCCATGCCACTCAATGCGGTGCCATGCCGTGCCATGCCGGTGCCATGCCGTGCCATGCCGGTGCCATGCCGTGCCATGCTGGTGCCATGCCGTGCCATGCCGGTGCCATGCCGTGCCATGCCGTGCCATGCCGGTGCCATGCCGTGCCATGCCGGTGCCATGCCGTGCCATGCCGTGCCATGCCGGTGCCATGCCGTGCCATGCCGGTGCCATGCCGTGCCATGCCGGTGCCATGCCGTGCCATGCCGGTGCCATGCCGTGCCATGCCGGTGCCATGCCGTGCCATGCCGTGCCATGCCGGTGCCATGCCGTGCCATGCCGGTGCCATGCCGTGCCATGCCGCTGCCATGCCGTGCCATGCCGCTGCCATGCCGTGCCATGCCGGTGCCATGCCGTGCCATGCCATTCGATGCCATTCCATGCCATTCCATGTCATTCCATGCCATTCCATGCCAGTCCATGCCAGTCCATGCCAGTCCATGCCATTCCATGCCATTCCATGCCATTCCATGCCAGTCCATGCCAGTCCATGCCAGTCCATGCCATTCCATGCCATTCCATGCCATTCCATGCCAGTCCATGCCAGTCCATGCCAGTCCATGCCATTCCATGCCATTCCATGCCATTCCATGCCACTCAATGCGGTGCCATGCCGTGCCATGCCGTGCCATGCCGGTGCCATGCCGTGCCATGCCGGTGCCATGCCGGTGCCATGCCGGTGCCATGCCGTGCCATGCCGGTGCCATGCCGTGCCATGCCGGTGCCATGCCGTGCCATGCCGGTGCCATGCCGTGCCATGCCGGTGCCATGCCGTGCCATGCCGGTGCCATGCCGGTGCCATGCCGTGCCATACCGTGCCATGCCGTGCCATGCCGGTGCCATGCCGGTGCCATGCCGTGCCATGCCGGTGCCATGCCGTGCCATGCCATTCCATGCCATTCCATGCCATTCCATGCCATTCCATGCCATTCCATGCCATTCCATGCCATTCCATGCCATTCCATGCCATTCCATGCCATTCCATGCCATTCCATGCCATTCCATGCCATTCCATGCCATTCCATGCCATTCCATGCCATTCCATGCCATTCCATGCCATTCCATGCCATTCCATGCCATTCCATGCCATTCCATGCCATTCCATGCCATTCCATGCCATTCCATGCCATTCCATGCCATTCCATGCCATTCCATGCCATTCCATGCCATTCCATGCCATTCCATGCCATTCCATGCCATTCCATGCCATTCCATGCCATTCCATGCCATTCCATGCCATTCCATGCCATTCCATGCCATTCCATGCCATTCCATGCCATTCCATGCCATTCCATGCCATTCCATGCCATTCCATGCCATTCCATGCCATTCCATGCCATTCCATGCCATTCCATGCCATTCCATGCCATTCCATGCCATTCCATGCCATTCCATGCCATTCCATGCCATTCCATGCCATTCCATGCCATTCCTTGCCATTCCATGCCATTCCATGCCATTCCATGCCATTCCATGCCATTCCATGCCATTCCATGCCATTCCATGCCATTCCATGCCATTCCATGCCATTCCATGCCATTCCATGCCATTCCATGCCATTCCATGCCATTCCATGCCATTCCATGCCATTCCATGCCATTCCATGCCATTCCATGCCATTCCATGCCATTCCATGCCATTCCATGCCATTCCATGCCATTCCATGCCATTCCATGCCATTCCATGCCATTCCATGCCATTCCATGCCATTCCATGCCATTCCATGCCATTCCATGCCATTCCATGCCATTCCATGCCATTCAATGCCGTGCCATGCCGTGCCATGCCGTGCCATGCCGTGCCATGCCGGTGCCATGCCGGTGCCATGCCGGTGCCATGCCGTGCCATGCCGGTGCCATGCCGGTGCCATGCCGGTGCCATGCCGTGCCATGCCGTGCCATGCCGGTGCCATGTCGTGCCATGCCGGTGCCATGCCGTGCCATGCCGGTGCCATGCCGTGCCATGCCGGTGCCATGCCGTGCCATGCCGGTGCCATGCCGTGCCATGCCGGTGCCATGCCGTGCCATGCGGTGCCATGCCATTCCATGCGGTGCCATGCCACTCAATGCGGTGCCATGCCGTGCCATGCCGGTGCCATGCCGTGCCATGCCGGTGCCATGCCGTGCCATGCTGGTGCCATGCCGTGCCATGCCGGTGCCATGCCGTGCCATGCCGTGCCATGCCGGTGCCATGCCGTGCCATGCCGGTGCCATGCCGTGCCATGCCGTGCCATGCCGGTGCCATGCCGTGCCATGCCGGTGCCATGCCGTGCCATGCCGGTGCCATGCCGTGCCATGCCGGTGCCATGCCGTGCCATGCCGGTGCCATGCCGTGCCATGCCGGTGCCATGCCGTGCCATGCCGGTGCCATGCCGTGCCATGCCGTGCCATGCCGGTGCCATGCCGTGCCATGCCGGTGCCATGCCGTGCCATGCCGCTGCCATGCCGTGCCATGCCGCTGCCATGCCGTGCCATGCCGCTGCCATGCCGTGCCATGCCGGTGCCATGCCGTGCCATGCCATTCGATGCCATTCCATGCCATTCCATGTCATTCCATGCCATTCCATGCCATTCCATGCCATTCCATGCCATTCCATGCCATTCCATGCCATTCCATGCCATTCCATGCCATTCCATGCCATTCCATGCCATTCCATGCCATTCCATGCCATTCCATGCCATTCCATGCCATTCCATGCCATTCCATGCCATTCCATGCCATTCCATGCCATTCCATGCCATTCCATGCCATTCCATGCCATTCCATGCCATTCCATGCCATTCCATGCCATTCCATGCCATTCCATGCCATTCCATGCCATTCCATGCCATTCCATGCCATTCCATGCCATTCCATGCCATTCCATGCCATTCCATGCCATTCCATGCCATTCCATGCCATTCCATGCCATTCCATGCCATTCCATGCCATTCCATGCCATTCCATGCCATTCCATGCCATTCCATGCCATTCCATGCCATTCCATGCCATTCCATGCCATTCCATGCCATTCCATGCCATTCCATGCCATTCCATGCCATTCCATGCCATTCCATGCCATTCCATGCCATTCCATGCCATTCCATGCCATTCCATGCCATTCCATGCCATTCCATGCCATTCCATGCCATTCCATGCCATTCCATGCCATTCCATGCCATTCCATGCCATTCCATGCCATTCCATGCCATTCCATGCCATTCCATGCCATTCCATGCCATTCCATGCCATTCCATGCCATTCCATGCCATTCCATGCCATTCCATGCCATTCCATGCCATTCCATGCCATTCCATGCCATTCCATGCCATTCCATGCCATTCCATGCCATTCCATGCCATTCCATGCCATTCCATGCCATTCCATGCCATTCCATGCCATTCCATGCCATTCCATGCCATTCCATGCCATTCCATGCCAGTCCATGCCAGTCCATGCCAGTCCATGCCATTCCATGCCACTCAACGCGGTGCCATGCCGTGCCATGCCGGTGCCATGCCGTGCCATGCCGGTGCCATGCCGTGCCATGCCGGTGCCATGCCGTGCCATGCCGGTGCCATGCCGTGCCATGCCGGTGCCATGCCGTGCCATGCCGGTGCCATGCCGTGCCATGCCGGTGCCATGCCGTGCCATGCCGTGCCATGCCGGTGCCATGCCGTGCCATGCCGGTGCCATGCCGTGCCATGCCGTGCCATGCCGGTGCCATGCCGTGCCATGCCGTGCCATGCCGTGCCATGCCGGTGCCATGCCGTGCCATGCCGGTGCCATGCCGTGCCATGCCGGTGCCATGCCGTGCCATGCCGGTGCCATGCCGTGCCATGCCGTGCCATGCCGTGCCATGCCGTGCCATGCGGTGCCATGCCATTCGATGCCATTCCATGCCATTCCATGCCATTCCATGCCATTCCATGCCATTCCATGCCATTCCATGCCATTCCATGCCATTCAATGCCGTGCCATGCCGTGCCATGCCGTGCCATGCCGTGCCATGCCGTGCCATGCCGTGCCATGCCGTGCCATGCCGTGCCATGCCGTGCCATGCCGTGCCATGCCGTGCCATGCCGTGCCATGCCGTGCCATGCCGTGCCATGCCGTGCCATGCCGTGCCATGCCGTGCCATGCCGTGCCATGCCGTGCCATGCCGTGCCATGCCGTGCCATGCCGTGCCATGCCGTGCCATGCCGTGCCATGCCGTGCCATGCCGTGCCATGCCGTGCCATGCCGTGCCATGCCGTGCCATGCCGTGCCATGCCGTGCCATGCCGTGCCATGCCGTGCCATGCCGTGCCATGCCGTGCCATGCCGTGCCATGCCGTGCCATGCCGTGCCATGCCGTGCCATGCCGTGCCATGCCGTGCCATGCCGTGCCATGCCGTGCCATGCCGTGCCATGCCGTGCCATGCCGTGCCATGCCGTGCCATGCCGTGCCATGCCGTGCCATGCCGTGCCATGCCGTGCCATGCCGTGCCATGCCGATGCCATGCCGGTGCCATGCCGATGCCATGCCGGTGCCATGCCGATGCCATGCCGGTGCCATGCCGATGCCATGCCGGTGCCATGCCGATGCCATGCCGGTGCCATGCCGATGCCATGCCGGTGCCATGCCGATGCCATGCCGGTGCCATGCCGATGCCATGCCGGTGCCATGCCGATGCCATGCCGGTGCCATGCCGATGCCATGCCGGTGCCATGCCGATGCCATGCCGGTGCCATGCCGATGCCATGCCGGTGCCATGCCGATGCCATGCCGGTGCCATGCCGATGCCATGCCGGTGCCATGCCGATGCCATGCCGGTGCCATGCCGATGCCATGCCGGTGCCATGCCGATGCCATGCCGGTGCCATGCCGATGCCATGCCGGTGCCATGCCGATGCCATGCCGGTGCCATGCCGATGCCATGCCGGTGCCATGCCGATGCCATGCCGATGCCATGCCGGTGCCATGCCGATGCCATGCCGGTGCCATGCCGATGCCATGCCGGTGCCATGCCGATGCCATGCCGGTGCCATGCCGATGCCATGCCGGTGCCATGCCGATGCCATGCCATTCCATGCCATTCCATGCCATTCCATGCCATTCCATGCCATTCCATGCCATTCCATGCCATTCCATGCCATTCCATGCCATTCCATGCCATTCCATGCCATTCCATGCCATTCCATGCCATTCCATGCCATTCCATGCCATTCCATGCCATTCCATGCCATTCCATGCCATTCCATGCCATTCCATGCCATTCCATGCCATTCCATGCCATTCCATGCCATTCCATGCCATTCCATGCCATTCCATGCCATTCCATGCCATTCCATGCCATTCCATGCCATTCCATGCCATTCCATGCCATTCCATGCCATTCCATGCCATTCCATGCCATTCCATGCCGGTGCCATGCCGTGCCATGCCGGTGCCATGCCGTGCCATGCCGGTGCCATGCCGTGCCATGCCGGTGCCATGCCGTGCCATGCCGGTGCCATGCCGTGCCATGCCGGTGCCATGCCGTGCCATGCCGGTGCCATGCCGTGCCATGCCGGTGCCATGCCGTGCCATGCCGGTGCCATGCCGTGCCATGCCGGTGCCATGCCGTGCCATGCCGGTGCCATGCCGTGCCATGCCGGTGCCATGCCGTGCCATGCCGGTGCCATGCCGTGCCATGCCGGTGCCATGCCGTGCCATGCCGTGCCATGCCGTGCCATGCCGTGCCATGCCGTGCCATGCCGGTGCCATGCCGTGCCATGCCGGTGCCATGCCGTGCCATGCCGGTGCCATGCCGTGCCATGCCGTGCCATGCCGGTGCCATGCCGTGCCATGCCGGTGCCATACCGTGCCATGCCGTGCCATGCCGTGCCATGCCGGTGCCATGCCGTGCCATGCCGGTGCCATGCCATTCCATGCCATTCCATGCCATTCCATGCCATTCCATGCCATTCCATGCCATTCCATGCCATTCCATGCCATTCCATGCCATTCCATGCCATTCCATGCCATTCCATGCCATTCCATGCCATTCCATGCCATTCCATGCCATTCCATGCCATTCCATGCCATTCCATGCCATTCCATGCCATTCCATGCCATTCCATGCCATTCCATGCCATTCCATGCCATTCCATGCCATTCCATGCCATTCCATGCCATTCCATGCCATTCCATGCCATTCCATGCCATTCCATGCCATTCCATGCCATTCCATGCCATTCCATGCCATTCCATGCCATTCCATGCCATTCCATGCCATTCCATGCCATTCCATGCCATTCCATGCCATTCCATGCCATTCCATGCCATTCCATGCCAGTCCATGCCAGTCCATGCCAGTCCATGCCATTCCATGGCATTCCATGCCATTCCATGCCACTCAACGCGGTGCCATGCCGTGCCATGCCGGTGCCATGCCGTGCCATGCCGGTGCCATGCCGTGCCATGCCGGTGCCATGCCGTGCCATGCCGGTGCCATGCCGTGCCATGCCGGTGCCATGCCGTGCCATGCCGTGCCATGCCGGTGCCATGCCGTGCCATGCCGTGCCATGCCGTGCCATGCCGTGCCATGCGGTGCCATGCCATTCGATGCCATTCCATGTCATTCCATGTCATTCCATGCCATTCCATGCCATTCCATGCCATTCCATGCCATTCCATGCCATTCCATGCCATTCCATGCCATTCCATGCCATTCCATGCCATTCCATGCCATTCCATGCCATTCCATGCCATTCCATGCCATTCCATGCCATTCCATGCCATTCCATGCCATTCCATGCCATTCCATGCCATTCCATGCCATTCCATGCCATTCCATGCCATTCCATGCCATTCCATGCCATTCCATGCCATTCCATGCCATTCCATGCCATTCCATGCCATTCCATGCCATTCCATGCCATTCCATGCCATTCCATGCCATTCCATGCCATTCCATGCCATTCCATGCCATTCCATGCCATTCCATGCCATTCCATGCCATTCCATGCCATTCCATGCCATTCCATGCCAGTCCATGCCAGTCCATGCCAGTCCATGCCATTCCATGCCATTCCATGCCATTCCATGCCATTCCATGCCAGTCCATGCCAGTCCATGCCAGTCCATGCCAGTCCATGCCATTCCATGCCATTCCATGCCATTCCATGCCATTCCATGCCACTCAATGCGGTGCCATGCCGTGCCATGCCGGTGCCATGCCGTGCCATGCCGGTGCCATGCCGTGCCATGCTGGTGCCATGCCGTGCCATGCCGGTGCCATGCCGTGCCATGCCGTGCCATGCCGGTGCCATGCCGTGCCATGCCGGTGCCATGCCGTGCCATGCCGGTGCCATGCCGTGCCATGCCGGTGCCATGCCGTGCCATGCCGGTGCCATGCCGTGCCATGCCGGTGCCATGCCGTGCCATGCCGTGCCATGCCGGTGCCATGCCGTGCCATGCCGTGCCATGCCGTGCCATGCCGTGCCATGCGGTGCCATGCCATTCGATGCCATTCCATGCCATTCCATGTCATTCCATGTCATTCCATGCCATTCCATGCCATTCCATGCCATTCCATGCCATTCCATGCCATTCCATGCCATTCCATGCCATTCCATGCCATTCCATGCCATTCCATGCCATTCCATGCCATTCCATGCCATTCCATGCCATTCCATGCCATTCCATGCCATTCCATGCCATTCCATGCCATTCCATGCCATTCCATGCCATTCCATGCCATTCCATGCCATTCCATGCCATTCCATGCCATTCCATGCCATTCCATGCCATTCCATGCCATTCCATGCCATTCCATGCCATTCCATGCCATTCCATGCCATTCCATGCCATTCCATGCCATTCCATGCCATTCCATGCCATTCCATGCCAGTCCATGCCAGTCCATGCCAGTCCATGCCATTCCATGCCATTCCATGCCATTCCATGCCAGTCCATGCCAGTCCATGCCAGTCCATGCCATTCCATGCCATTCCATGCCATTCCATGCCAGTCCATGCCAGTCCATGCCAGTCCATGCCATTCCATGCCATTCCATGCCATTCCATGCCACTCAATGCGGTGCCATGCCGTGCCATGCCGGTGCCATGCCGTGCCATGCCGTGCCATGCCGGTGCCATGCCGTGCCATGCCGGTGCCATGCCGTGCCATGCCGGTGCCATGCCGTGCCATGCCGCTGCCATGCCGTGCCATGCCGCTGCCATGCCGTGCCATGCCGGTGCCATGCCGTGCCATGCCATTCGATGCCATTCCATGCCATTCCATGTCATTCCATGCCATTCCATGCCATTCCATGCCATTCCATGCCATTCCATGCCATTCCATGGCATTCCATGCCATTCCATGCCATTCCATGCCATTCCATGCCATTCCATGCCATTCCATGCCATTCCATGCCATTCCATGCCATTCCATGCCATTCCATGCCATTCCATGCCATTCCATGCCATTCCATGCCATTCCATGCCATTCCATGCCATTCCATGCCATTCCATGCCATTCCATGCCATTCCATGCCATTCCATGCCATTCCATGCCATTCCATGCCAGTCCATGCCAGTCCATGCCAGTCCATGCCATTCCATGCCATTCCATGCCATTCCATGCCAGTCCATGCCAGTCCATGCCAGTCCATGCCATTCCATGCCATTCCATGCCATTCCATGCCAGTCCATGCCAGTCCATGCCAGTCCATGCCATTCCATGCCATTCCATGCCATTCCATGCCACTCAATGCGGTGCCATGCCGTGCCATGCCGTGCCATGCCGGTGCCATGCCGTGCCATGCCGGTGCCATGCCGGTGCCATGCCGGTGCCATGCCGTGCCATGCCGGTGCCATGCCGTGCCATGCCGGTGCCATGCCGTGCCATGCCGGTGCCATGCCGGTGCCATGCCGTGCCATGCCGGTGCCATGCCGGTGCCATGCCGTGCCATGCCGGTGCCATGCCGTGCCATGCCATTCCATGCCATTCCATGCCATTCCATGCCATTCCATGCCATTCCATGCCATTCCATGCCATTCCATGCCATTCCATGCCATTCCATGCCATTCCATGCCATTCCATGCCATTCCATGCCATTCCATGCCATTCCATGCCATTCCATGCCATTCCATGCCATTCCATGCCATTCCATGCCATTCCATGCCATTCCATGCCATTCCATGCCATTCCATGCCATTCCATGCCATTCCATGCCATTCCATGCCATTCCATGCCATTCCATGCCATTCCATGCCATTCCATGCCATTCCATGCCATTCCATGCCATTCCATGCCATTCCATGCCATTCCATGCCATTCCATGCCATTCCATGCCATTCCATGCCATTCCATGCCATTCCATGCCATTCCATGCCATTCCATGCCATTCCATGCCATTCCATGCCATTCCATGCCATTCCATGCCATTCCATGCCATTCCATGCCATTCCATGCCATTCCATGCCATTCCATGCCATTCCATGCCATTCCATGCCATTCCATGCCATTCCATGCCATTCCATGCCATTCCATGCCATTCCATGCCATTCCATGCCATTCCATGCCATTCCATGCCGTGCCATGCCGGTGCCATGCCGTGCCATGCCGGTGCCATGCCGTGCCATGCCGGTGCCATGCCGTGCCATGCCGTGCCATGCCGGTGCCATGCCATTCCATGCCATTCCATGCCATTCCATGCCATTCCATGCCATTCCATGCCATTCCATGCCATTCCATGCCATTCCATGCCATTCCATGCCATTCCATGCCATTCCATGCCATTCCATGCCATTCCATGCCATTCCATGCCATTCCATGCCATTCCATGCCATTCCATGCCATTCCATGCCATTCCATGCCATTCCATGCCATTCCTTGCCATTCCATGCCATTCCATGCCATTCCATGCCATTCCATGCCATTCCATGCCATTCCATGCCATTCCATGCCATTCCATGCCATTCCATGCCATTCCATGCCATTCCATGCCATTCCATGCCATTCCATGCCATTCCATGCCATTCCATGCCATTCCATGCCATTCCATGCCATTCCATGCCATTCCATGCCATTCCATGCCATTCCATGCCATTCCATGCCATTCCATGCCATTCCATGCCATTCCATGCCATTCCATGCCATTCCATGCCATTCCATGCCATTCCATGCCATTCCATGCCATTCCATGCCATTCCATGCCATTCCATGCCATTCCATGCCATTCCATGCCATTCCATGCCATTCCATGCCATTCCATGCCATTCCATGCCATTCCATGCCATTCCATGCCATTCCATGCCATTCCATGCCATTCCATGCCATTCCATGCCATTCCATGCCATTCCATGCCGTGCCATGCCGGTGCCATACCGTGCCATGCCGGTGCCATGCCGTGCCATGCCGGTGCCATGCCGTGCCATGCCGTGCCATGCCGGTGCCATGCCGTGCCATGCCGGTGCCATGCCGTGCCATGCCGGTGCCATGCCGTGCCATGCCGGTGCCATGCCGTGCCATGCCGGTGCCATGCCGTGCCATGCCGGTGCCATGCCGTGCCATGCCGGTGCCATGCCGTGCCATGCCGGTGCCATGCCGTGCCATGCCGGTGCCATGCCGTGCCATGCCGTGCCATGCCGTGCCATGCCGTGCCATGCCGTGCCATGCCGGTGCCATGCCGTGCCATGCCGGTGCCATGCCGTGCCATGCCGGTGCCATGCCGTGCCATGCCGTGCCATGCCGGTGCCATGTCGTGCCATGCCGGTGCCATACCGTGCCATGCCGTGCCATGCCGTGCCATGCCGGTGCCATGCCGGTGCCATGCCGTGCCATGCCGGTGCCATGCCGTGCCATGCCGGTGCCATGCCGTGCCATGCGGTGCCATGCCATTCCATGCCATTCCATGCGGTGCCATGCCATTCCATGCCATTCCATGCCATTCCATGCCATTCCACGCCATTCCATGCCATTCCACGCCATTCCATGCCATTCCATGCCATTCCATGCCATTCCATGCCATTCCATGCCATTCCATGCCATTCCATGCCATTCCATGCCATTCCATGCCATTCCATGCCATTCCATGCCATTCCATGCCATTCCATGCCATTCCATGCCATTCCATGCCATTCCATGCCATTCCATGCCATTCCATGCCATTCAATGCCGTGCCATGCCGTGCCATGCCGTGCCATGCCGTGCCATGCCGTGCCATGCCGGTGCCATGCCGGTGCCATGCCGGTGCCATGCCGTGCCATGCCGGTGCCATGCCGTGCCATGCCGTGCCATGCCGGTGCCATGCCGTGCCATGCGGTGCCATGCCGTTCCATGCCATTCCATGCCATTCCATGCCATTCCATGCCATTCCATGCCATTCCATGCCATTCCATGCCATTCCATGCCATTCCATGCCATTCCATGCCATTCCATGCCATTCCATGCCATTCCATGCCATTCCATGCCATTCCATGCCATTCCATGCCATTCCATGCCAGTCCATGCCAGTCCATGCCATTCCATGCCATTCCATGCCATTCCATGCCATTCCATGCCACTCAATGCGGTGCCATGCCGTGCCATGCCGGTGCCATGCCGTGCCATGCTGGTGCCATGCCGTGCCATGCCGGTGCCATGCCGTGCCATGCCGTGCCATGCCGGTGCCATGCCGTGCCATGCCGGTGCCATGCCGTGCCATGCCGTGCCATGCCGGTGCCATGCCGTGCCATGCCGGTGCCATGCCGTGCCATGCCGGTGCCATGCCGTGCCATGCCGGTGCCATGCCGTGCCATGCCGGTGCCATGCCGTGCCATGCCGGTGCCATGCCGTGCCATGCCGGTGCCATGCCGTGCCATGCCGTGCCATGCCGGTGCCATGCCGTGCCATGCCGGTGCCATGCCGTGCCATGCCGCTGCCATGCCGTGCCATGCCGCTGCCATGCCGTGCCATGCCGCTGCCATGCCGTGCCATGCCGGTGCCATGCCGTGCCATGCCATTCGATGCCATTCCATGCCATTCCATGTCATTCCATGCCATTCCATGCCATTCCATGCCATTCCATGCCATTCCATGCCATTCCATGCCATTCCATGCCATTCCATGCCATTCCATGCCATTCCATGCCATTCCATGCCATTCCATGCCATTCCATGCCATTCCATGCCATTCCATGCCATTCCATGCCATTCCATGCCATTCCATGCCATTCCATGCCATTCCATGCCATTCCATGCCATTCCATGCCATTCCATGCCATTCCATGCCATTCCATGCCATTCCATGCCATTCCATGCCATTCCATGCCATTCCATGCCATTCCATGCCATTCCATGCCATTCCATGCCATTCCATGCCATTCCATGCCACTCAACGCGGTGCCATGCCGTGCCATGCCGGTGCCATGCCGTGCCATGCCGGTGCCATGCCGTGCCATGCCGGTGCCATGCCGTGCCATGCCGGTGCCATGCCGTGCCATGCCGGTGCCATGCCGTGCCATGCCGGTGCCATGCCGTGCCATGCCGGTGCCATGCCGTGCCATGCCGTGCCATGCCGGTGCCATGCCGTGCCATGCCGGTGCCATGCCGTGCCATGCCGTGCCATGCCGGTGCCATGCCGTGCCATGCCGTGCCATGCCGTGCCATGCCGGTGCCATGCCGTGCCATGCCGGTGCCATGCCGTGCCATGCCGGTGCCATGCCGTGCCATGCCGGTGCCATGCCGTGCCATGCCGTGCCATGCCGTGCCATGCCGTGCCATGCGGTGCCATGCCATTCGATGCCATTCCATGCCATTCCATGCCATTCCATGCCATTCCATGCCATTCCATGCCATTCAATGCCGTGCCATGCCGTGCCATGCCGTGCCATGCCGTGCCATGCCGTGCCATGCCGTGCCATGCCGTGCCATGCCGTGCCATGCCGTGCCATGCCGTGCCATGCCGTGCCATGCCGTGCCATGCCGTGCCATGCCGTGCCATGCCGTGCCATGCCGTGCCATGCCGTGCCATGCCGTGCCATGCCGTGCCATGCCGTGCCATGCCGTGCCATGCCGTGCCATGCCGTGCCATGCCGTGCCATGCCGTGCCATGCCGTGCCATGCCGTGCCATGCCGTGCCATGCCGTGCCATGCCGTGCCATGCCGTGCCATGCCGTGCCATGCCGTGCCATGCCGTGCCATGCCGTGCCATGCCGTGCCATGCCGTGCCATGCCGTGCCATGCCGTGCCATGCCGTGCCATGCCGTGCCATGCCGTGCCATGCCGTGCCATGCCGTGCCATGCCGGTGCCATGCCGGTGCCATGCCGATGCCATGCCGGTGCCATGCCGATGCCATGCCGGTGCCATGCCGATGCCATGCCGGTGCCATGCCGGTGCCATGCCGATGCCATGCCGGTGCCATGCCGATGCCATGCCGGTGCCATGCCGATGCCATGCCGGTGCCATGCCGATGCCATGCCGGTGCCATGCCGATGCCATGCCGGTGCCATGCCGATGCCATGCCGGTGCCATGCCGATGCCATGCCGGTGCCATGCCGATGCCATGCCGGTGCCATGCCGATGCCATGCCGGTGCCATGCCGATGCCATGCCGGTGCCATGCCGATGCCATGCCGGTGCCATGCCGATGCCATGCCGGTGCCATGCCGATGCCATGCCGGTGCCATGCCGATGCCATGCCGGTGCCATGCCGATGCCATGCCGGTGCCATGCCGATGCCATGCCGGTGCCATGCCGATGCCATGCCGGTGCCATGCCGATGCCATGCCGGTGCCATGCCGATGCCATGCCGGTGCCATGCCGATGCCATGCCGGTGCCATGCCGATGCCATGCCGGTGCCATGCCGGTGCCATGCCGATGCCATGCCGGTGCCATGCCGATGCCATGCCGGTGCCATGCCGATGCCATGCCATTCCATGCCATTCCATGCCATTCCATGCCATTCCATGCCATTCCATGCCATTCCATGCCATTCCATGCCATTCCATGCCATTCCATGCCATTCCATGCCATTCCATGCCATTCCATGCCATTCCATGCCATTCCATGCCATTCCATGCCATTCCATGCCATTCCATGCCATTCCATGCCATTCCATGCCATTCCATGCCATTCCATGCCATTCCATGCCATTCCATGCCATTCCATGCCATTCCATGCCATTCCATGCCATTCCATGCCATTCCATGCCATTCCATGCCATTCCATGCCATTCCATGCCATTCCATGCCATTCCATGCCATTCCATGCCATTCCATGCCATTCCATGCCATTCCATGCCATTCCATGCCATTCCATGCCATTCCATGCCATTCCATGCCATTCCATGCCATTCCATGCCATTCCATGCCATTCCATGCCATTCCATGCCATTCCATGCCATTCCATGCCATTCCATGCCATTCCATGCCATTCCATGCCATTCCATGCCGTGCCATGCCGGTGCCATGCCGTGCCATGCCGGTGCCATGCCGTGCCATGCCGGTGCCATGCCGTGCCATGCCGGTGCCATGCCGTGCCATGCCGGTGCCATGCCGTGCCATGCCGGTGCCATGCCGTGCCATGCCGGTGCCATGCCGTGCCATGCCGGTGCCATGCCGTGCCATGCCGGTGCCATGCCGTGCCATGCCGGTGCCATGCCGTGCCATGCCGGTGCCATGCCGTGCCATGCCGTGCCATGCCGTGCCATGCCGTGCCATGCCGTGCCATGCCGGTGCCATGCCGTGCCATGCCGGTGCCATGCCGTGCCATGCCGGTGCCATGCCGTGCCATGCCGTGCCATGCCGGTGCCATGCCGTGCCATGCCGGTGCCATACCGTGCCATGCCGTGCCATGCCGTGCCATGCCGGTGCCATGCCGTGCCATGCCGGTGCCATGCCATTCCATGCCATTCCATGCCATTCCATGCCATTCCATGCCATTCCATGCCAT
Source organism: Cryptus armator (assembly GCA_963971235.1). Taxonomy (NCBI): domain Eukaryota; kingdom Metazoa; phylum Arthropoda; class Insecta; order Hymenoptera; family Ichneumonidae; genus Cryptus; species Cryptus armator. The sequence goes on from CAXARG010000168.1 coordinate 215,065, forward strand.
TCCATGCCATTCCATGCCATTCCATGCCATTCAATGCCATTCCATGCCATTCCATGCCATTCCATGCCATTCCATGCCATTCCATGCCATTCCATGCCATTCCATGCCATTCCATGCCATTCCATGCCATTCCATGCCATTCCATGCCATTCCATGCCATTCCATGCCATTCCATGCCATTCCATGCCATTCCATGCCATTCCATGCCATTCCATGCCATTCCATGCCATTCCATGCCATTCCATGCCATTCCATGCCATTCCATGCCATTCCATGCCATTCCATGCCATTCCATGCCATTCCATGCCATTCCATGCCATTCCATGCCATTCCATGCCATTCCATGCCAGTCCATGCCAGTCCATGCCAGTCCATGCCATTCCATGGCATTCCATGCCATTCCATGCCACTCAACGCGGTGCCATGCCGTGCCATGCCGGTGCCATGCCGTGCCATGCCGGTGCCATGCCGTGCCATGCCGGTGCCATGCCGTGCCATGCCGGTGCCATGCCGTGCCATGCCGGTGCCATGCCGTGCCATGCCGGTGCCATGCCGTGCCATGCCGTGCCATGCCGGTGCCATGCCGTGCCATGCCGTGCCATGCCGTGCCATGCCGTGCCATGCGGTGCCATGCCATTCGATGCCATTCCATGCCATTCCATGTCATTCCATGTCATTCCATGCCATTCCATGCCATTCCATGCCATTCCATGCCATTCCATGCCATTCCATGCCATTCCATGCCATTCCATGCCATTCCATGCCATTCCATGCCATTCCATGCCATTCCATGCCATTCCATGCCATTCCATGCCATTCCATGCCATTCCATGCCATTCCATGCCATTCCATGCCATTCCATGCCATTCCATGCCATTCCATGCCATTCCATGCCATTCCATGCCATTCCATGCCATTCCATGCCATTCCATGCCATTCCATGCCATTCCATGCCATTCCATGCCATTCCATGCCATTCCATGCCATTCCATGCCATTCCATGCCATTCCATGCCATTCCATGCCATTCCATGCCATTCCATGCCATTCCATGCCATTCCATGCCATTCCATGCCATTCCATGCCATTCCATGCCATTCCATGCCATTCCATGCCAGTCCATGCCAGTCCATGCCAGTCCATGCCATTCCATGCCATTCCATGCCATTCCATGCCATTCCATGCCAGTCCATGCCAGTCCATGCCAGTCCATGCCAGTCCATGCCATTCCATGCCATTCCATGCCATTCCATGCCACTCAATGCGGTGCCATGCCGTGCCATGCCGGTGCCATGCCGTGCCATGCCGGTGCCATGCCGTGCCATGCTGGTGCCATGCCGTGCCATGCCGGTGCCATGCCGTGCCATGCCGTGCCATGCCGGTGCCATGCCGTGCCATGCCGGTGCCATGCCGTGCCATGCCGGTGCCATGCCGTGCCATGCCGGTGCCATGCCGTGCCATGCCGGTGCCATGCCGTGCCATGCCGGTGCCATGCCGTGCCATGCCGTGCCATGCCGGTGCCATGCCGTGCCATGCCGTGCCATGCCGTGCCATGCCGTGCCATGCGGTGCCATGCCATTCGATGCCATTCCATGCCATTCCATGTCATTCCATGTCATTCCATGTCATTCCATGCCATTCCATGCCATTCCATGCCATTCCATGCCATTCCATGCCATTCCATGCCATTCCATGCCATTCCATGCCATTCCATGCCATTCCATGCCATTCCATGCCATTCCATGCCATTCCATGCCATTCCATGCCATTCCATGCCATTCCATGCCATTCCATGCCATTCCATGCCATTCCATGCCATTCCATGCCATTCCATGCCATTCCATGCCATTCCATGCCATTCCATGCCATTCCATGCCATTCCATGCCATTCCATGCCAGTCCATGCCAGTCCATGCCAGTCCATGCCATTCCATGCCATTCCATGCCATTCCATGCCAGTCCATGCCAGTCCATGCCAGTCCATGCCATTCCATGCCATTCCATGCCATTCCATGCCAGTCCATGCCAGTCCATGCCAGTCCATGCCATTCCATGCCATTCCATGCCATTCCATGCCACTCAATGCGGTGCCATGCCGTGCCATGCCGGTGCCATGCCGTGCCATGCCGTGCCATGCCGGTGCCATGCCGTGCCATGCCGGTGCCATGCCGTGCCATGCCGGTGCCATGCCGTGCCATGCCGCTGCCATGCCGTGCCATGCCGCTGCCATGCCGTGCCATGCCGGTGCCATGCCGTGCCATGCCATTCGATGCCATTCCATGCCATTCCATGTCATTCCATGCCATTCCATGCCATTCCATGCCATTCCATGCCATTCCATGCCATTCCATGGCATTCCATGCCATTCCATGCCATTCCATGCCATTCCATGCCATTCCATGCCATTCCATGCCATTCCATGCCATTCCATGCCATTCCATGCCATTCCATGCCATTCCATGCCATTCCATGCCATTCCATGCCATTCCATGCCATTCCATGCCATTCCATGCCATTCCATGCCATTCCATGCCATTCCATGCCATTCCATGCCATTCCATGCCATTCCATGCCATTCCATGCCAGTCCATGCCAGTCCATGCCAGTCCATGCCATTCCATGCCATTCCATGCCATTCCATGCCAGTCCATGCCAGTCCATGCCAGTCCATGCCATTCCATGCCATTCCATGCCATTCCATGCCAGTCCATGCCAGTCCATGCCAGTCCATGCCATTCCATGCCATTCCATGCCATTCCATGCCACTCAATGCGGTGCCATGCCGTGCCATGCCGTGCCATGCCGGTGCCATGCCGTGCCATGCCGGTGCCATGCCGGTGCCATGCCGGTGCCATGCCGTGCCATGCCGGTGCCATGCCGTGCCATGCCGGTGCCATGCCGTGCCATGCCGGTGCCATGCCGGTGCCATGCCGTGCCATGCCGGTGCCATGCCGGTGCCATGCCGTGCCATGCCGGTGCCATGCCGTGCCATGCCGGTGCCATGCCGTGCCATGCCATTCCATGCCATTCCATGCCATTCCATGCCATTCCATGCCATTCCATGCCATTCCATGCCATTCCATGCCATTCCATGCCATTCCATGCCATTCCATGCCATTCCATGCCATTCCATGCCATTCCATGCCATTCCATGCCATTCCATGCCATTCCATGCCATTCCATGCCATTCCATGCCATTCCATGCCATTCCATGCCATTCCATGCCATTCCATGCCATTCCATGCCATTCCATGCCATTCCATGCCATTCCATGCCATTCCATGCCATTCCATGCCATTCCATGCCATTCCATGCCATTCCATGCCATTCCATGCCATTCCATGCCATTCCATGCCATTCCATGCCATTCCATGCCATTCCATGCCATTCCATGCCATTCCATGCCATTCCATGCCATTCCATGCCATTCCATGCCATTCCATGCCATTCCATGCCATTCCATGCCATTCCATGCCATTCCATGCCATTCCATGCCATTCCATGCCATTCCATGCCATTCCATGCCATTCCATGCCATTCCATGCCATTCCATGCCATTCCATGCCGTGCCATGCCGGTGCCATGCCGTGCCATGCCGGTGCCATGCCGTGCCATGCCGTGCCATGCCGGTGCCATGCCATTCCATGCCATTCCATGCCATTCCATGCCATTCCATGCCATTCCATGCCATTCCATGCCATTCCATGCCATTCCATGCCATTCCATGCCATTCCATGCCATTCCATGCCATTCCATGCCATTCCATGCCATTCCATGCCATTCCATGCCATTCCATGCCATTCCATGCCATTCCATGCCATTCCATGCCATTCCATGCCATTCCATGCCATTCCTTGCCATTCCATGCCATTCCATGCCATTCCATGCCATTCCATGCCATTCCATGCCATTCCATGCCATTCCATGCCATTGCATGCCATTCCATGCCATTCCATGCCATTCCATGCCATTCCATGCCATTCCATGCCATTCCATGCCATTCCATGCCATTCCATGCCATTCCATGCCATTCCATGCCATTCCATGCCATTCCATGCCATTCCATGCCATTCCATGCCATTCCATGCCATTCCATGCCATTCCATGCCATTCCATGCCATTCCATGCCATTCCATGCCATTCCATGCCATTCCATGCCATTCCATGCCATTCCATGCCATTCCATGCCATTCCATGCCATTCCATGCCATTCCATGCCATTCCATGCCATTCCATGCCATTCCATGCCATTCCATGCCATTCCATGCCATTCCATGCCATTCCATGCCATTCCATGCCATTCCATGCCATTCCATGCCATTCCATGCCATTCCATGCCGTGCCATGCCGGTGCCATGCCGTGCCATGCCGGTGCCATGCCGTGCCATGCCGTGCCATGCCGGTGCCATGCCGTGCCATGCCGGTGCCATGCCGTGCCATGCCGGTGCCATGCCGTGCCATGCCGGTGCCATGCCGTGCCATGCCGGTGCCATGCCGTGCCATGCCGGTGCCATGCCGTGCCATGCCGGTGCCATGCCGTGCCATGCCGGTGCCATGCCGTGCCATGCCGGTGCCATGCCGTGCCATGCCGTGCCATGCCGTGCCATGCCGTGCCATGCCGTGCCATGCCGGTGCCATGCCGTGCCATGCCGGTGCCATGCCGTGCCATGCCGGTGCCATGCCGTGCCATGCCGGTGCCATGCCGTGCCATGCCGTGCCATGCCGGTGCCATGTCGTGCCATGCCGTGCCATGCCGTGCCATGCCGGTGCCATGCCGTGCCATGCCGGTGCCATGCCGTGCCATGCCGGTGCCATGCCGTGCCATGCCGGTGCCATGCCGTGCCATGCCATTCCATGCCATTCCATGCCATTCCATGCCATTCCATGCCATTCCATGCCATTCCATGCCATTCCATGCCATTCCATGCCATTCCATGCCATTCCATGCCATTCCATGCCATTCCATGCCATTCCATGCCATTCCATGCCATTCCATGCCATTCCATGCCATTCCATGCCATTCCATGCCATTCCATGCCATTCCATGCCATTCCATGCCATTCCATGCCATTCCATGCCATTCCATGCCATTCCATGCCATTCCATGCCATTCCATGCCATTCCATGCCATTCCATGCCATTCCATGCCATTCCATGCCATTCCATGCCATTCCATGCCATTCCATGCCATTCCATGCCATTCCATGCCATTCCATGCCATTCCATGCCATTCCATGCCATTCCATGCCATTCCATGCCATTCCATGCCATTCCATGCCATTCCATGCCATTCCATGCCATTCCATGCCATTCCATGCCATTCCATGCCATTCCATGCCATTCCATGCCATTCCATGCCATTCCATGCCATTCCATGCCATTCCATGCCATTCCATGCCATTCCATGCCATTCCATGCCATTCCATGCCATTCCATGCCATTCCATGCCATTCCATGCCATTCCATGCCATTCCATGCCATTCCATGCCATTCCATGCCATTCCATGCCATTCCATGCCATTCCATGCCATTCCATGCCATTCCATGCCATTCCATGCCATTCCATGCCATTCCATGCCATTCCATGCCATTCCATGCCATTCCATGCCATTCCATGCCATTCCATGCCATTCCATGCCATTCCATGCCATTCCATGCCATTCCATGCCATTCCATGCCATTCCATGCCATTCCATGCCATTCCATGCCATTCCATGCCATTCCATGCCATTCCATGCCATTCCATGCCATTCCATGCCATTCCATGCCATTCCATGCCATTCCATGCCATTCCATGCCATTCCATGCCATTCCATGCCATTCCATGCCATTCCATGCCATTCCATGCCATTCCATGCCATTCCATGCCATTCCATGCCATTCCATGCCATTCCATGCCATTCCATGCCATTCCATGCCATTCCATGCCATTCCATGCCATTCCATGCCATTCCATGCCATTCCATGCCATTCCATGCCATTCCATGCCATTCCATGCCATTCCATGCCATTCCATGCCATTCCATGCCATTCCATGCCATTCCATGCCATTCCATGCCATTCCATGCCATTCCATGCCATTCCATGCCATTCCATGCCATTCCATGCCATTCCATGCCATTCAATGCCATTCCATGCCATTCCATGCCATTCCATGCCATTCCATGCCATTCCATGCCATTCCATGCCATTCCATGCCATTCCATGCCATTCCATGCCATTCCATGCCATTCCATGCCATTCCATGCCATTCCATGCCATTCCATGCCATTCCATGCCATTCCATGCCATTCCATGCCATTCCATGCCATTCCATGCCATTCCATGCCATTCCATGCCATTCCATGCCATTCCATGCCATTCCATGCCATTCCATGCCATTCCATGCCATTCCATGCCATTCCATGCCATTCCATGCCATTCCATGCCATTCCATGCCATTCCATGCCATTCCATGCCATTCCATGCCATTCCATGCCGTGCCATGCCGGTGCCATGCCGTGCCATGCCGGTGCCATGCCGTGCCATGCCGGTGCCATGCCGTGCCATGCCGGTGCCATGCCGTGCCATGCCGGTGCCATGCCGTGCCATGCCGGTGCCATGCCGTGCCATGCCGGTGCCATGCCGTGCCATGCCGGTGCCATGCCGTGCCATGCCGTGCCATGCCGTGCCATGCCGTGCCATGCCGGTGCCATGCCGTGCCATGCCGGTGCCATGCCGTGCCATGCCGGTGCCATGCCGTGCCATGCCGTGCCATGCCGTGCCATGCCGTGCCATGCCGGTGCCATGCCGTGCCATGCCGGTGCCATGCCGTGCCATGTCGGTGCCATGCCGTGCCATGCCGTGCCATGCCGGTGCCATGTCGTGCCATGCCGGTGCCATACCGTGCCATGCCGTGCCATGCCGTGCCATGCCGGTGCCATGCCGTGCCATGCCGGTGCCATGCCGTGCCATGCCGGTGCCATGCCGTGCCATGCCATTCCATGCCATTCCATGCCATTCCATGCCATTCCATGCCATTCCATGCCATTCCATGCCATTCCATGCCATTCCATGCCATTCCATGCCATTCCATGCCATTCCATGCCATTCCATGCCATTCCATGCCATTCCATGCCATTCCATGCCATTCCATGCCATTCCATGCCATTCCATGCCATTCCATGCCATTCCATGCCATTCCATGCCATTCCATGCCATTCCATGCCATTCCATGCCATTCCATGCCATTCCATGCCATTCCATGCCATTCCATGCCATTCCATGCCATTCCATGCCATTCCATGCCATTCCATGCCATTCCATGCCATTCAATGCCATTCCATGCCATTCCATGCCATTCCATGCCATTCCATGCCATTCCATGCCATTCCATGCCATTCCATGCCATTCCATGCCATTCCATGCCATTCCATGCCATTCCATGCCATTCCATGCCATTCCATGCCATTCCATGCCATTCCATGCCATTCCATGCCATTCCATGCCATTCCATGCCATTCCATGCCATTCCATGCCATTCCATGCCATTCCATGCCATTCCATGCCATTCCATGCCATTCCATGCCATTCCATGCCATTCCATGCCATTCCATGCCATTCCATGCCATTCCATGCCATTCCATGCCATTCCATGCCAGTCCATGCCAGTCCATGCCAGTCCATGCCATTCCATGGCATTCCATGCCATTCCATGCCACTCAACGCGGTGCCATGCCGTGCCATGCCGGTGCCATGCCGTGCCATGCCGGTGCCATGCCGTGCCATGCCGGTGCCATGCCGTGCCATGCCGGTGCCATGCCGTGCCATGCCGGTGCCATGCCGTGCCATGCCGTGCCATGCCGGTGCCATGCCGTGCCATGCCGTGCCATGCCGTGCCATGCCGTGCCATGCGGTGCCATGCCATTCGATGCCATTCCATGCCATTCCATGCCATTCGATGCCATTCCATGCCATTCCATGCCATTCCATGCCATTCCATGCCATTCCATGCCATTCCATGCCATTCCATGCCATTCCATGCCATTCCATGCCATTCCATGCCATTCCATGCCATTCCATGCCATTCAATGCCGTGCCATGCCGTGCCATGCCGTGCCATGCCGTGCCATGCCGGTGCCATGCCGGTGCCATGCCGGTGCCATGCCGGTGCCATGCCGTGCCATGCCGGTGCCATGCCGTGCCATGCCGTGCCATGCCGGTGCCATGCCGTGCCATGCGGTGCCATGCCATTCCATGCCATTCCATGCCATTCCATGCCATTCCATGCCATTCCATGCCATTCCATGCCATTCCATGCCATTCCATGCCATTCCATGCCATTCCATGCCATTCCATGCCATTCAATGCCGTGCCATGCCGTGCCATGCCGTGCCATGCCGTGCCATGCCGGTGCCATGCCGTGCCATGCCGGTGCCATGCCGGTGCCATGCCGTGCCATGCCGGTGCCATGCCGTGCCATGCCGGTGCCATGCCGTGCCATGCCGTGCCATGCCGTGCCATGCCGGTGCCATGCCGTGCCATGCCGGTGCCATGCCGTGCCATGCCGGTGCCATGCCGTGCCATGCCGTGCCATGCCGTGCCATGCCGTGCCATGCCGTGCCATGCCGTGCCATGCCGTGCCATGCCGTGCCATGCCGTGCCATGCCGTGCCATGCCGTGCCATGCCGTGCCATGCCGTGCCATGCCGTGCCATGCCGTGCCATGCCGTGCCATGCCGTGCCATGCCGTGCCATGCCGTGCCATGCCGTGCCATGCCGTGCCATGCCGTGCCATGCCGTGCCATGCCGTGCCATGCCGTGCCATGCCGTGCCATGCCGTGCCATGCCGTGCCATGCCGTGCCATGCCGTGCCATGCCGTGCCATGCCGTGCCATGCCGTGCCATGCCGTGCCATGCCGTGCCATGCCGTGCCATGCCGTGCCATGCCGTGCCATGCCGTGCCATGCCGTGCCATGCCGTGCCATGCCGTGCCATGCCGTGCCATGCCGTGCCATGCCGTGCCATGCCGTGCCATGCCGTGCCATGCCGTGCCATGCCGTGCCATGCCGTGCCATGCCGTGCCATGCCGTGCCATGCCGTGCCATGCCGTGCCATGCCGTGCCATGCCGTGCCATGCCGTGCCATGCCGTGCCATGCCGTGCCATGCCGTGCCATGCCGTGCCATGCCGTGCCATGCCGTGCCATGCCGTGCCATGCCGTGCCATGCCGTGCCATGCCGTGCCATGCCGTGCCATGCCGTGCCATGCCGTGCCATGCCGTGCCATGCCGTGCCATGCCGTGCCATGCCGTGCCATGCCGTGCCATGCCGTGCCATGCCGGTGCCATGCCGGTGCCATGCCGATGCCATGCCGGTGCCATGCCGATGCCATGCCGGTGCCATGCCGGTGCCATGCCGATGCCATGCCGGTGCCATGCCGATGCCATGCCGGTGCCATGCCGATGCCATGCCGGTGCCATGCCGATGCCATGCCGGTGCCATGCCGATGCCATGCCGGTGCCATGCCGATGCCATGCCGGTGCCATGCCGATGCCATGCCGATGCCATGCCGGTGCCATGCCGATGCCATGCCGGTGCCATGCCGATGCCATGCCGGTGCCATGCCGATGCCATGCCGGTGCCATGCCGATGCCATGCCGATGCCATGCCGATGCCATGCCGATGCCATGCCGATGCCATGCCGGTGCCATGCCGATGCCATGCCGGTGCCATGCCGATGCCATGCCGGTGCCATGCCGATGCCATGCCGGTGCCATGCCGATGCCATGCCGGTGCCATGCCGATGCCATGCCGGTGCCATGCCGATGCCATGCCGGTGCCATGCCGATGCCATGCCGGTGCCATGCCGATGCCATGCCGGTGCCATGCCGATGCCATGCCGGTGCCATGCCGGTGCCATGCCGATGCCATGCCGGTGCCATGCCGATGCCATGCCATTCCATGCCATTCCATGCCATTCCATGCCATTCCATGCCATTCCATGCCATTCCATGCCATTCCATGCCATTCCATGCCATTCCATGCCATTCCATGCCATTCCATGCCATTCCATGCCATTCCATGCCATTCCATGCCATTCCATGCCATTCCATGCCATTCCATGCCATTCCATGCCATTCCATGCCATTCCATGCCATTCCATGCCATTCCATGCCATTCCATGCCATTCCATGCCATTCCATGCCATTCCATGCCATTCCATGCCATTCCATGCCATTCCATGCCATTCCATGCCATTCCATGCCATTCCATGCCATTCCATGCCATTCCATGCCATTCCATGCCATTCCATGCCATTCCATGCCATTCCATGCCATTCCATGCCGTGCCATGCCGGTGCCATGCCGTGCCATGCCGGTGCCATGCCGTGCCATGCCGGTGCCATGCCGTGCCATGCCGGTGCCATGCCGTGCCATGCCGGTGCCATGCCGTGCCATGCCGGTGCCATGCCGTGCCATGCCGGTGCCATGCCGTGCCATGCCGGTGCCATGCCGTGCCATGCCGGTGCCATGCCGTGCCATGCCGGTGCCATGCCGTGCCATGCCGGTGCCATGCCGTGCCATGCCGTGCCATGCCGTGCCATGCCGTGCCATGCCGGTGCCATGCCGTGCCATGCCGGTGCCATGCCGTGCCATGCCGGTGCCATGCCGTGCCATGCCGTGCCATGCCGGTGCCATGCCGTGCCATGCCGGTGCCATACCGTGCCATGCCGTGCCATGCCGTGCCATGCCGGTGCCATGCCGTGCCATGCCGGTGCCATGCCATTCCATGCCATTCCATGCCATTCCATGCCATTCCATGCCATTCCATGCCATTCCATGCCATTCCATGCCATTCAATGCCATTCCATGCCATTCCATGCCATTCCATGCCATTCCATGCCATTCCATGCCATTCCATGCCATTCCATGCCATTCCATGCCATTCCATGCCATTCCATGCCATTCCATGCCATTCCATGCCATTCCATGCCATTCCATGCCATTCCATGCCATTCCATGCCATTCCATGCCATTCCATGCCATTCCATGCCATTCCATGCCATTCCATGCCATTCCATGCCATTCCATGCCATTCCATGCCATTCCATGCCATTCCATGCCATTCCATGCCATTCCATGCCATTCCATGCCATTCCGTGCCATTCCATGCCATTCCATGCCATTCCATGCCATTCCATGCCATTCCATGCCATTCCATGCCATTCCATGCCATTCCATGCCATTCCATGCCAGTCCATGCCAGTCCATGCCAGTCCATGCCATTCCATGGCATTCCATGCCATTCCATGCCACTCAACGCGGTGCCATGCCGTGCCATGCCGGTGCCATGCCGTGCCATGCCGGTGCCATGCCGTGCCATGCCGGTGCCATGCCGTGCCATGCCGGTGCCATGCCGTGCCATGCCGTGCCATGCCGGTGCCATGCCGTGCCATGCCGTGCCATGCCGTGCCATGCCGTGCCATGCGGTGCCATGCCATTCGATGCCATTCCATGCCATTCCATGTCATTCCATGTCATTCCATGCCATTCCATGCCATTCCATGCCATTCCATGCCATTCCATGCCATTCCATGCCATTCCATGCCATTCCATGCCATTCCATGCCATTCCATGCCATTCCATGCCATTCCATGCCATTCCATGCCATTCCATGCCATTCCATGCCATTCCATGCCATTCCATGCCATTCCATGCCATTCCATGCCATTCCATGCCATTCCATGCCATTCCATGCCATTCCATGCCATTCCATGCCATTCCATGCCATTCCATGCCATTCCATGCCATTCCATGCCATTCCATGCCATTCCATGCCATTCCATGCCATTCCATGCCATTCCATGCCATTCCATGCCATTCCATGCCATTCCATGCCATTCCATGCCATTCCATGCCATTCCATGCTATTCCATGCCATTCCATGCCATTCCATGCCATTCCATGCCATTCCATGCCATTCCATGCCATTCCATGCCATTCCATGCCAGTCCATGCCAGTCCATGCCAGTCCATGCCATTCCATGCCATTCCATGCCATTCCATGCCACTCAATGCGGTGCCATGCCGTGCCATGCCGGTGCCATGCCGTGCCATGCCGGTGCCATGCCGTGCCATGCTGGTGCCATGCCGTGCCATGCCGGTGCCATGCCGTGCCATGCCGTGCCATGCCGGTGCCATGCCGTGCCATGCCGGTGCCATGCCGTGCCATGCCGTGCCATGCCGGTGCCATGCCGTGCCATGCCGGTGCCATGCCGTGCCATGCCGGTGCCATGCCGTGCCATGCCGGTGCCATGCCGTGCCATGCCGTGCCGTGCCATGCCGTGCCATGCCGGTGCCATGCCGTGCCATGCCGGTGCCATGCCGGTGCCATGCCGTGCCATGCCGCTGCCATGCCGTGCCATGCCGCTGCCATGCCGTGCCATGCCATTCGATGCCATTCCATGCCATTCCATGTCATTCCATGCCATTCCATGCCATTCCATGCCATTCCATGCCATTCCATGCCATTCCATGCCATTCCATGCCATTCCATGCCATTCCATGCCATTCCATGCCATTCCATGCCATTCCATGCCATTCCATGCCATTCCATGCCATTCCATGCCATTCCATGCCATTCCATGCCATTCCATGCCATTCCATGCCATTCCATGCCATTCCATGCCATTCCATGCCATTCCATGCCATTCCATGCCATTCCATGCCATTCCATGCCATTCCATGCCATTCCATGCCATTCCATGCCATTCCATGCCAGTCCATGCCAGTCCATGCCAGTCCATGCCATTCCATGCCATTCCATGCCATTCCATGCCAGTCCATGCCAGTCCATGCCAGTCCATGCCATTCCATGCCATTCCATGCCATTCCATGCCAGTCCATGCCAGTCCATGCCAGTCCATGCCATTCCATGCCATTCCATGCCATTCCATGCCACTCAATGCGGTGCCATGCCGTGCCATGCCGTGCCATGCCGGTGCCATGCCGTGCCATGCCGGTGCCATGCCGGTGCCATGCCGGTGCCATGCCGTGCCATGCCGGTGCCATGCCGTGCCATGCCGGTGCCATGCCGTGCCATGCCGGTGCCATGCCGGTGCCATGCCGTGCCATGCCGGTGCCATGCCGGTGCCATGCCGTGCCATGCCGGTGCCATGCCGTGCCATGCCATTCCATGCCATTCCATGCCATTCCATGCCATTCCATGCCATTCCATGCCATTCCATGCCATTCCATGCCATTCCATGCCATTCCATGCCATTCCATGCCATTCCATGCCATTCCATGCCATTCCATGCCATTCCATGCCATTCCATGCCATTCCATGCCATTCCATGCCATTCCATGCCATTCCATGCCATTCCATGCCATTCCATGCCATTCCATGCCATTCCATGCCATTCCATGCCATTCCATGCCATTCCATGCCATTCCATGCCATTCCATGCCATTCCATGCCATTCCATGCCATTCCATGCCATTCCATGCCATTCCATGCCATTCCATGCCATTCCATGCCATTCCATGCCATTCCATGCCATTCCATGCCATTCCATGCCATTCCATGCCATTCCATGCCATTCCATGCCATTCCATGCCATTCCATGCCATTCCATGCCATTCCATGCCATTCCATGCCATTCCATGCCATTCCATGCCATTCCATGCCATTCCATGCCATTCCATGCCATTCCATGCCATTCCATGCCATTCCATGCCATTCCATGCCATTCCATGCCATTCCATGCCATTCCATGCCATTCCATGCCATTCCATGCCATTCCATGCCATTCCATGCCATTCCATGCCATTCCATGCCATTCCATGCCATTCCATGCCATTCCATGCCATTCCATGCCATTCCATGCCATTCCATGCCATTCCATGCCATTCCATGCCATTCCATGCCATTCCATGCCATTCCATGCCAGTCCATGCCAGTCCATGCCATTCCATGGCATTCCATGCCATTCCATGCCACTCAACGCGGTGCCATGCCGTGCCATGCCGGTGCCATGCCGTGCCATGCCGGTGCCATGCCGTGCCATGCCGGTGCCATGCCGTGCCATGCCGGTGCCATGCCGTGCCATGCCGGTGCCATGCCGTGCCATGCCGGTGCCATGCCGTGCCATGCCGTGCCATGCCGGTGCCATGCCGTGCCATGCCGGTGCCATGCCGTGCCATGCCGTGCCATGCCGGTGCCATGCCGTGCCATGCCGTGCCATGCCGGTGCCATGCCGTGCCATGCCGGTGCCATGCCGTGCCATGCCGTGCCATGCCGTGCCATGCGGTGCCATGCCATTCGATGCCATTCCATGCCATTCCATGTCATTCCATGTCATTCCATGCCATTCCATGCCATTCCATGCCATTCCATGCCATTCCATGCCATTCCATGCCATTCCATGCCATTCCATGCCATTCCATGCCATTCCATGCCATTCCATGCCATTCCATGCCATTCCATGCCATTCCATGCCATTCCATGCCATTCCATGCCATTCCATGCCATTCCATGCCATTCCATGCCATTCCATGCCATTCCATGCCATTCCATGCCATTCCATGCCATTCCATGCCATTCCATGCCATTCCATGCCATTCCATGCCATTCCATGCCATTCCATGCCATTCCATGCCATTCCATGCCATTCCATGCCATTCCATGCCATTCCATGCCATTCCATGCCATTCCATGCCATTCCATGCCATTCCATGCCATTCCATGCCAGTCCATGCCAGTCCATGCCAGTCCATGCCATTCCATGCCATTCCATGCCATTCCATGCCACTCAATGCGGTGCCATGCCGTGCCATGCCGGTGCCATGCCGTGCCATGCCGGTGCCATGCCGTGCCATGCTGGTGCCATGCCGTGCCATGCCGGTGCCATGCCGTGCCATGCCGTGCCATGCCGGTGCCATGCCGTGCCATGCCGGTGCCATGCCATTCCATGCCATTCCATGCCATTCCATGCCATTCCATGCCATTCCATGCCATTCCATGCCATTCCATGCCATTCCATGCCATTCCATGCCATTCCATGCCATTCCATGCCATTCCATGCCATTCCATGCCATTCCATGCCATTCCATGCCATTCCATGCCATTCCATGCCATTCCATGCCATTCCATGCCATTCCATGCCATTCCATGCCATTCCATGCCATTCCATGCCATTCCATGCCATTCCATGCCATTCCATGCCGTGCCATGCCGGTGCCATGCCGTGCCATGCCGGTGCCATGCCGTGCCATGCCGGTGCCATGCCGTGCCATGCCGTGCCATGCCGGTGCCATGCCGTGCCATGCCGGTGCCATGCCGTGCCATGCCGGTGCCATGCCGTGCCATGCCGGTGCCATGCCGTGCCATGCCGGTGCCATGCCGTGCCATGCCGGTGCCATGCCGTGCCATGCCGGTGCCATGCCGTGCCATGCCGGTGCCATGCCGTGCCATGCCGTGCCATGCCGTGCCATGCCGGTGCCATGCCGTGCCATGCCGGTGCCATGCCGTGCCATGCCGGTGCCATGCCGTGCCATGCCGTGCCATGCCGGTGCCATGTCGTGCCATGCCGGTGCCATACCGTTGCCATGCCGTGCCATGCCGTGCCATGCCGGTGCCATGCCGTGCCATGCCGGTGCCATGCCGTGCCATGCCGGTGCCATGCCGTGCCATGCCATTCCATGCCATTCCATGCCATTCCATGCCATTCCATGCCATTCCATGCCATTCCATGCCATTCCATGCCATTCCATGCCATTCCATGCCATTCCATGCCATTCCATGCCATTCCATGCCATTCCATGCCATTCCATGCCATTCCATGCCATTCCATGCCATTCCATGCCATTCCATGCCATTCCATGCCATTCCATGCCATTCCATGCCATTCCATGCCATTCCATGCCATTCCATGCCATTCCATGCCATTCCATGCCATTCCATGCCATTCCATGCCATTCCATGCCATTCCATGCCATTCCATGCCATTCCATGCCATTCCATGCCATTCCATGCCATTCCATGCCATTCCATGCCATTCCATGCCATTCCATGCCATTCCATGCCATTCCATGCCATTCCATGCCATTCCATGCCATTCCATGCCATTCCATGCCATTCCATGCCATTCCATGCCATTCCATGCCATTCCATGCCATTCCATGCCATTCCATGCCATTCCATGCCATTCCATGCCATTCCATGCCATTCCATGCCATTCCATGCCATTCCATGCCATTCCATGCCATTCCATGCCATTCCATGCCATTCCATGCCATTCCATGCCATTCCATGCCATTCCATGCCATTCCATGCCATTCCATGCCATTCCATGCCATTCCATGCCATTCCATGCCATTCCATGCCATTCCATGCCATTCCATGCCATTCCATGCCATTCCATGCCATTCCATGCCATTCCATGCCATTCCATGCCATTCCATGCCATTCCATGCCATTCCATGCCATTCCATGCCATTCCATGCCATTCCATGCCATTCCATGCCATTCCATGCCATTCCATGCCATTCCATGCCATTCCATGCCATTCCATGCCATTCCATGCCATTCCATGCCATTCCATGCCATTCCATGCCATTCCATGCCATTCCATGCCATTCCATGCCATTCCATGCCATTCCATGCCATTCCATGCCATTCCATGCCATTCCATGCCATTCCATGCCATTCCATGCCATTCCATGCCATTCCATGCCATTCCATGCCATTCCATGCCATTCCATGCCATTCCATGCCATTCCATGCCATTCCATGCCATTCCATGCCATTCCATGCCATTCCATGCCATTCCATGCCATTCCATGCCATTCCATGCCATTCCATGCCATTCCATGCCATTCCATGCCATTCCATGCCATTCCATGCCATTCCATGCCATTCCATGCCATTCCATGCCATTCCATGCCATTCCATGCCATTCCATGCCATTCCATGCCATTCCATGCCATTCCATGCCATTCCATGCCATTCCATGCCATTCCATGCCATTCCATGCCATTCCATGCCATTCCATGCCATTCCATGCCATTCCATGCCATTCCATGCCATTCCATGCCATTCCATGCCATTCCATGCCATTCCATGCCATTCCATGCCATTCCATGCCATTCCATGCCATTCCATGCCATTCCATGCCATTCCATGCTATTCCTTGCCATTCCATGCCATTCCATGCCATTCCATGCCATTCCATGCCATTCCATGCCATTCCATGCCATTCCATGCCATTCCATGCCATTCCATGCCATTCCATGCCATTCCATGCCATTCCATGCCATTCCATGCCATTCCATGCCATTCCATGCCATTCCATGCCATTCCATGCCATTCCATGCCATTCCATGCCATTCCATGCCATTCCATGCCATTCCATGCCATTCCATGCCATTCCATGCCATTCCATGCCATTCCATGCCATTCCATGCCATTCCATGCCATTCCATGCCATTCCATGCCATTCCATGCCATTCCATGCCATTCCATGCCATTCCATGCCATTCCATGCCATTCCATGCCATTCCATGCCATTCCATGCCATTCCATGCCATTCCATGCCATTCCATGCCATTCCATGCCATTCCATGCCATTCCATGCCATTCCATGCCATTCCATGCCATTCCATGCCATTCCATGCCATTCCATGCCATTCCATGCCATTCCATGCTATTCCTTGCCATTCCATGCCATTCCATGCCATTCCATGCCATTCCATGCCATTCCATGCCATTCCATGCCATTCCATGCCATTCCATGCCATTCCATGCCATTCCATGCCATTCCATGCCATTCCATGCCATTCCATGCCATTCCATGCCATTCCATGCCATTCCATGCCATTCCATGCCATTCCATGCCATTCCATGCCATTCCATGCCATTCCATGCCATTCCATGCCGTGCCATGCCGGTGCCATGCCGTGCCATGCCGGTGCCATGCCGTGCCATGCCGGTGCCATGCCGTGCCATGCCGGTGCCATGCCGTGCCATGCCGGTGCCATGCCGTGCCATGCCGGTGCCATGCCGTGCCATGCCGGTGCCATGCCGTGCCATGCCGGTGCCATGCCGTGCCATGCCGGTGCCATGCCGTGCCATGCCGGTGCCATGCCGTGCCATGCCGGTGCCATGCCGTGCCATGCCGGTGCCATGCCGTGCCATGCCGGTGCCATGCCGTGCCATGCCGGTGCCATGCCGTGCCATGCCGGTGCCATGCCGTGCCATGCCGGTGCCATGCCGTGCCATGCCGTGCCATGCCGGTGCCATGCCGTGCCATGCCGGTGCCATGCCGTGCCATGCCGGTGCCATGCCGTGCCATGCCGGTGCCATGCCGTGCCATGCCGTGCCATGCCGGTGCCATGCCGTGCCATGCCGGTGCCATACCGTGCCATGCCGTGCCATGCCGTGCCATGCCGGTGCCATGCCGTGCCATGCCGGTGCCATGCCGTGCCATGCCGGTGCCATGCCATTCCATGCCATTCCATGCCATTCCATGCCATTCCATGCCATTCCATGCCATTCCATGCCATTCCATGCCATTCAATGCCATTCCATGCCATTCCATGCCATTCCATGCCATTCCATGCCATTCCATGCCATTCCATGCCATTCCATGCCATTCCATGCCATTCCATGCCATTCCATGCCATTCCATGCCATTCCATGCCATTCCATGCCATTCCATGCCATTCCATGCCATTCCATGCCATTCCATGCCATTCCATGCCATTCCATGCCATTCCATGCCATTCCATGCCATTCCATGCCATTCCATGCCATTCCATGCCATTCCATGCCATTCCATGCCATTCCATGCCATTCCATGCCATTCCATGCCATTCCATGCCATTCCATGCCATTCCATGCCATTCCATGCCATTCCATGCCATTCCATGCCATTCCATGCCATTCCATGCCATTCCATGCCATTCCATGCCATTCCATGCCATTCCATGCCATTCCATGCCATTCCATGCCATTCCATGCCATTCCATGCCATTCCATGCCATTCCATGCCATTCCATGCCATTCCATGCCATTCCATGCCATTCCATGCCATTCCATGCCAGTCCATGCCAGTCCATGCCAGTCCATGCCATTCCATGGCATTCCATGCCATTCCATGGCATTCCATGCCATTCCATGCCACTCAACGCGGTGCCATGCCGTGCCATGCCGGTGCCATGCCGTGCCATGCCGGTGCCATGCCGTGCCATGCCGGTGCCATGCCGTGCCATGCCGGTGCCATGCCGTGCCATGCCGTGCCATGCCGGTGCCATGCCGTGCCATGCCGGTGCCATGCCGTGCCATGCCGTGCCATGCCGGTGCCATGCCGTGCCATGCCGTGCCATGCCGGTGCCATGCCGTGCCATGCCGGTGCCATGCCGTGCCATGCCGGTGCCATGCCGTGCCATGCCGTGCCATGCCGTGCCATGCGGTGCCATGCCATTCGATGCCATTCCATGCCATTCCATGTCATTCCATGTCATTCCATGCCATTCCATGCCATTCCATGCCATTCCATGCCATTCCATGCCATTCCATGCCATTCCATGCCATTCCATGCCATTCCATGCCATTCCATGCCATTCCATGCCATTCCATGCCATTCCATGCCATTCCATGCCATTCCATGCCATTCCATGCCATTCCATGCCATTCCATGCCATTCCATGCCATTCCATGCCATTCCATGCCATTCCATGCCATTCCATGCCATTCCATGCCATTCCATGCCATTCCATGCCATTCCATGCCATTCCATGCCATTCCATGCCATTCCATGCCATTCCATGCCATTCCATGCCATTCCATGCCATTCCATGCCATTCCATGCCATTCCATGCCATTCCATGCCATTCCATGCCATTCCATGCCATTCCATGCCATTCCATGCCATTCCATGCCATTCCATGCCAGTCCATGCCAGTCCATGCCAGTCCATGCCATTCCATGCCATTCCATGCCATTCCATGCCACTCAATGCGGTGCCATGCCGTGCCATGCCGGTGCCATGCCGTGCCATGCCGGTGCCATGCCGTGCCATGCTGGTGCCATGCCGTGCCATGCCGGTGCCATGCCGTGCCATGCCGTGCCATGCCGGTGCCATGCCGTGCCATGCCGGTGCCATGCCGTGCCATGCCGTGCCATGCCGGTGCCATGCCGTGCCATGCCGGTGCCATGCCGTGCCATGCCGGTGCCATGCCGTGCCATGCCGGTGCCATGCCGTGCCATGCCGGTGCCATGCCGTGCCATGCCGTGCCATGCCGGTGCCATGCCGGTGCCATGCCGTGCCATGCCGGTGCCATGCCATTCCATGCCATTCCATGCCATTCCATGCCATTCCATGCCATTCAATGCCATTCCATGCCATTCCATGCCATTCCATGCCATTCCATGCCATTCCATGCCATTCCATGCCATTCCATGCCATTCCATGCCATTCCATGCCATTCCATGCCATTCCATGCCATTCCATGCCATTCCATGCCATTCCATGCCATTCCATGCCATTCCATGCCATTCCATGCCATTCCATGCCATTCCATGCCATTCCATGCCATTCCATGCCATTCCATGCCATTCCATGCCATTCCATGCCATTCCATGCCATTCCATGCCATTCCATGCCATTCCGTGCCATTCCATGCCATTCCATGCCATTCCATGCCATTCCATGCCATTCCATGCCATTCCATGCCATTCCATGCCATTCCATGCCATTCCATGCCAGTCCATGCCAGTCCATGCCAGTCCATGCCATTCCATGGCATTCCATGCCATTCCATGCCACTCAACGCGGTGCCATGCCGTGCCATGCCGGTGCCATGCCGTGCCATGCCGGTGCCATGCCGTGCCATGCCGGTGCCATGCCGTGCCATGCCGGTGCCATGCCGTGCCATGCCGTGCCATGCCGGTGCCATGCCGTGCCATGCCGTGCCATGCCGTGCCATGCCGTGCCATGCGGTGCCATGCCATTCGATGCCATTCCATGCCATTCCATGTCATTCCATGTCATTCCATGCCATTCCATGCCATTCCATGCCATTCCATGCCATTCCATGCCATTCCATGCCATTCCATGCCATTCCATGCCATTCCATGCCATTCCATGCCATTCCATGCCATTCCATGCCATTCCATGCCATTCCATGCCATTCCATGCCATTCCATGCCATTCCATGCCATTCCATGCCATTCCATGCCATTCCATGCCATTCCATGCCATTCCATGCCATTCCATGCCATTCCATGCCATTCCATGCCATTCCATGCCATTCCATGCCATTCCATGCCATTCCATGCCATTCCATGCCATTCCATGCCATTCCATGCCATTCCATGCCATTCCATGCCATTCCATGCCATTCCATGCCATTCCATGCCATTCCATGCTATTCCATGCCATTCCATGCCATTCCATGCCATTCCATGCCATTCCATGCCATTCCATGCCATTCCATGCCATTCCATGCCAGTCCATGCCAGTCCATGCCAGTCCATGCCATTCCATGCCATTCCATGCCATTCCATGCCACTCAATGCGGTGCCATGCCGTGCCATGCCGGTGCCATGCCGTGCCATGCCGGTGCCATGCCGTGCCATGCTGGTGCCATGCCGTGCCATGCCGGTGCCATGCCGTGCCATGCCGTGCCATGCCGGTGCCATGCCGTGCCATGCCGGTGCCATGCCGTGCCATGCCGTGCCATGCCGGTGCCATGCCGTGCCATGCCGGTGCCATGCCGTGCCATGCCGGTGCCATGCCGTGCCATGCCGGTGCCATGCCGTGCCATGCCGTGCCGTGCCATGCCGTGCCATGCCGGTGCCATGCCGTGCCATGCCGGTGCCATGCCGTGCCATGCCGGTGCCATGCCGTGCCATGCCGCTGCCATGCCGTGCCATGCCATTCGATGCCATTCCATGCCATTCCATGTCATTCCATGCCATTCCATGCCATTCCATGCCATTCCATGCCATTCCATGCCATTCCATGCCATTCCATGCCATTCCATGCCATTCCATGCCATTCCATGCCATTCCATGCCATTCCATGCCATTCCATGCCATTCCATGCCATTCCATGCCATTCCATGCCATTCCATGCCATTCCATGCCATTCCATGCCATTCCATGCCATTCCATGCCATTCCATGCCATTCCATGCCATTCCATGCCATTCCATGCCATTCCATGCCATTCCATGCCATTCCATGCCATTCCATGCCATTCCATGCCAGTCCATGCCAGTCCATGCCAGTCCATGCCATTCCATGCCATTCCATGCCATTCCATGCCAGTCCATGCCAGTCCATGCCAGTCCATGCCATTCCATGCCATTCCATGCCATTCCATGCCAGTCCATGCCAGTCCATGCCAGTCCATGCCATTCCATGCCATTCCATGCCATTCCATGCCACTCAATGCGGTGCCATGCCGTGCCATGCCGTGCCATGCCGGTGCCATGCCGTGCCATGCCGGTGCCATGCCGGTGCCATGCCGGTGCCATGCCGTGCCATGCCGGTGCCATGCCGTGCCATGCCGGTGCCATGCCGTGCCATGCCGGTGCCATGCCGGTGCCATGCCGTGCCATGCCGGTGCCATGCCGGTGCCATGCCGTGCCATGCCGGTGCCATGCCGTGCCATGCCATTCCATGCCATTCCATGCCATTCCATGCCATTCCATGCCATTCCATGCCATTCCATGCCATTCCATGCCATTCCATGCCATTCCATGCCATTCCATGCCATTCCATGCCATTCCATGCCATTCCATGCCATTCCATGCCATTCCATGCCATTCCATGCCATTCCATGCCATTCCATGCCATTCCATGCCATTCCATGCCATTCCATGCCATTCCATGCCATTCCATGCCATTCCATGCCATTCCATGCCATTCCATGCCATTCCATGCCATTCCATGCCATTCCATGCCATTCCATGCCATTCCATGCCATTCCATGCCATTCCATGCCATTCCATGCCATTCCATGCCATTCCATGCCATTCCATGCCATTCCATGCCATTCCATGCCATTCCATGCCATTCCATGCCATTCCATGCCATTCCATGCCATTCCATGCCATTCCATGCCATTCCATGCCATTCCATGCCATTCCATGCCATTCCATGCCATTCCATGCCATTCCATGCCATTCCATGCCATTCCATGCCATTCCATGCCATTCCATGCCATTCCATGCCATTCCATGCCATTCCATGCCATTCCATGCCATTCCATGCCATTCCATGCCATTCCATGCCATTCCATGCCATTCCATGCCATTCCATGCCATTCCATGCCATTCCATGCCATTCCATGCCATTCCATGCCATTCCATGCCAGTCCATGCCAGTCCATGCCAGTCCATGCCATTCCATGGCATTCCATGCCATTCCATGCCACTCAACGCGGTGCCATGCCGTGCCATGCCGGTGCCATGCCGTGCCATGCCGGTGCCATGCCGTGCCATGCCGGTGCCATGCCGTGCCATGCCGGTGCCATGCCGTGCCATGCCGGTGCCATGCCGTGCCATGCCGGTGCCATGCCGTGCCATGCCGTGCCATGCCGGTGCCATGCCGTGCCATGCCGGTGCCATGCCGTGCCATGCCGTGCCATGCCGGTGCCATGCCGTGCCATGCCGTGCCATGCCGGTGCCATGCCGTGCCATGCCGGTGCCATGCCGTGCCATGCCGTGCCATGCCGTGCCATGCGGTGCCATGCCATTCGATGCCATTCCATGCCATTCCATGTCATTCCATGTCATTCCATGCCATTCCATGCCATTCCATGCCATTCCATGCCATTCCATGCCATTCCATGCCATTCCATGCCATTCCATGCCATTCCATGCCATTCCATGCCATTCCATGCCATTCCATGCCATTCCATGCCATTCCATGCCATTCCATGCCATTCCATGCCATTCCATGCCATTCCATGCCATTCCATGCCATTCCATGCCATTCCATGCCATTCCATGCCATTCCATGCCATTCCATGCCATTCCATGCCATTCCATGCCATTCCATGCCATTCCATGCCATTCCATGCCATTCCATGCCATTCCATGCCATTCCATGCCATTCCATGCCATTCCATGCCAGTCCATGCCAGTCCATGCCAGTCCATGCCATTCCATGCCATTCCATGCCATTCCATGCCACTCAATGCGGTGCCATGCCGTGCCATGCCGGTGCCATGCCGTGCCATGCCGGTGCCATGCCGTGCCATGCTGGTGCCATGCCGTGCCATGCCGGTGCCATGCCGTGCCATGCCGTGCCATGCCGGTGCCATGCCGTGCCATGCCGGTGCCATGCCATTCCATGCCATTCCATGCCATTCCATGCCATTCCATGCCATTCCATGCCATTCCATGCCATTCCATGCCATTCCATGCCATTCCATGCCATTCCATGCCATTCCATGCCATTCCATGCCATTCCATGCCATTCCATGCCATTCCATGCCATTCCATGCCATTCCATGCCATTCCATGCCATTCCATGCCATTCCATGCCATTCCATGCCATTCCATGCCATTCCATGCCATTCCATGCCATTCCATGCCATTCCATGCCATTCCATGCCATTCCATGCCGTGCCATGCCGGTGCCATGCCGTGCCATGCCGGTGCCATGCCGTGCCATGCCGGTGCCATGCCGTGCCATGCCGTGCCATGCCGGTGCCATGCCGTGCCATGCCGGTGCCATGCCGTGCCATGCCGGTGCCATGCCGTGCCATGCCGGTGCCATGCCGTGCCATGCCGGTGCCATGCCGTGCCATGCCGGTGCCATGCCGTGCCATGCCGGTGCCATGCCGTGCCATGCCGGTGCCATGCCGTGCCATGCCGTGCCATGCCGTGCCATGCCGGTGCCATGCCGTGCCATGCCGGTGCCATGCCGTGCCATGCCGGTGCCATGCCGTGCCATGCCGTGCCATGCCGGTGCCATGTCGTGCCATGCCGGTGCCATACCGTTGCCATGCCGTGCCATGCCGTGCCATGCCGGTGCCATGCCGTGCCATGCCGGTGCCATGCCGTGCCATGCCGGTGCCATGCCGTGCCATGCCATTCCATGCCATTCCATGCCATTCCATGCCATTCCATGCCATTCCATGCCATTCCATGCCATTCCATGCCATTCCATGCCATTCCATGCCATTCCATGCCATTCCATGCCATTCCATGCCATTCCATGCCATTCCATGCCATTCCATGCCATTCCATGCCATTCCATGCCATTCCATGCCATTCCATGCCATTCCATGCCATTCCATGCCATTCCATGCCATTCCATGCCATTCCATGCCATTCCATGCCATTCCATGCCATTCCATGCCATTCCATGCCATTCCATGCCATTCCATGCCATTCCATGCCATTCCATGCCATTCCATGTCATTCCATGCCATTCCATGCCATTCCATGCCATTCCATGCCATTCCATGCCATTCCATGCCATTCCATGCCATTCCATGCCATTCCATGCCATTCCATGCCATTCCATGCCATTCCATGCCATTCCATGCCATTCCATGCCATTCCATGCCATTCCATGCCATTCCATGCCATTCCATGCCATTCCATGCCATTCCATGCCATTCCATGCCATTCCATGCCATTCCATGCCATTCCATGCCATTCCATGCCATTCCATGCCATTCCATGCCATTCCATGCCATTCCATGCCATTCCATGCCATTCCATGCCATTCCATGCCATTCCATGCCATTCCATGCCATTCCATGCCATTCCATGCCATTCCATGCCATTCCATGCCATTCCATGCCATTCCATGCCATTCCATGCCATTCCATGCCATTCCATGCCATTCCATGCCATTCCATGCCATTCCATGCCATTCCATGCCATTCCATGCCATTCCATGCCATTCCATGCCATTCCATGCCATTCCATGCCATTCCATGCCATTCCATGCCATTCCATGCCATTCCATGCCATTCCATGCCATTCCATGCCATTCCATGCCATTCCATGCCATTCCATGCCATTCCATGCCATTCCATGCCATTCCATGCCATTCCATGCCATTCCATGCCATTCCATGCCATTCCATGCCATTCCATGCCATTCCATGCCATTCCATGCCATTCCATGCCATTCCATGCCATTCCATGCCATTCCATGCCATTCCATGCCATTCCATGCCATTCCATGCCATTCCATGCCATTCCATGCCATTCCATGCCATTCCATGCCATTCCATGCCATTCCATGCCATTCCATGCCATTCCATGCCATTCCATGCCATTCCATGCCATTCCATGCCATTCCATGCCATTCCATGCCATTCCATGCCATTCCATGCCATTCCATGCCATTCCATGCCATTCCATGCCATTCCATGCCATTCCATGCCATTCCATGCCATTCCATGCCATTCCATGCCATTCCATGCCATTCCATGCCATTCCATGCCATTCCATGCCATTCCATGCCATTCCATGCCATTCCATGCCATTCCATGCCATTCCATGCCATTCCATGCCATTCCATGCCATTCCATGCCATTCCATGCCATTCCATGCTATTCCTTGCCATTCCATGCCATTCCATGCCATTCCATGCCATTCCATGCCATTCCATGCCATTCCATGCCATTCCATGCCATTCCATGCCATTCCATGCCATTCCATGCCATTCCATGCCATTCCATGCCATTCCATGCCATTCCATGCCATTCCATGCCATTCCATGCCATTCCATGCCATTCCATGCCATTCCATGCCATTCCATGCCATTCCATGCCATTCCATGCCATTCCATGCCATTCCATGCCATTCCATGCCATTCCATGCCATTCCATGCCATTCCATGCCATTCCATGCCATTCCATGCCATTCCATGCCATTCCATGCCATTCCATGCCATTCCATGCCATTCCATGCCATTCCATGCCATTCCATGCCATTCCATGCCATTCCATGCCATTCCATGCCATTCCATGCCATTCCATGCCATTCCATGCCATTCCATGCCATTCCATGCTATTCCTTGCCATTCCATGCCATTCCATGCCATTCCATGCCATTCCATGCCATTCCATGCCATTCCATGCCATTCCATGCCATTCCATGCCATTCCATGCCATTCCATGCCATTCCATGCCATTCCATGCCATTCCATGCCATTCCATGCCATTCCATGCCATTCCATGCCATTCCATGCCATTCCATGCCATTCCATGCCATTCCATGCCATTCCATGCCATTCCATGCCATTCCATGCCGTGCCATGCCGGTGCCATGCCGTGCCATGCCGGTGCCATGCCGTGCCATGCCGGTGCCATGCCGTGCCATGCCGGTGCCATGCCGTGCCATGCCGGTGCCATGCCGTGCCATGCCGGTGCCATGCCGTGCCATGCCGGTGCCATGCCGTGCCATGCCGGTGCCATGCCGTGCCATGCCGGTGCCATGCCGTGCCATGCCGGTGCCATGCCGTGCCATGCCGGTGCCATGCCGTGCCATGCCGGTGCCATGCCGTGCCATGCCGGTGCCATGCCGTGCCATGCCGGTGCCATGCCGTGCCATGCCGGTGCCATGCCGTGCCATGCCGTGCCATGCCGGTGCCATGCCGTGCCATGCCGGTGCCATGCCGTGCCATGCCGGTGCCATGCCGTGCCATGCCGGTGCCATGCCGTGCCATGCCGTGCCATGCCGGTGCCATGCCGTGCCATGCCGGTGCCATACCGTGCCATGCCGTGCCATGCCGTGC
This sequence comes from Cryptus armator, assembly GCA_963971235.1. NCBI lineage: Eukaryota > Metazoa > Arthropoda > Insecta > Hymenoptera > Ichneumonidae > Cryptus > Cryptus armator. Next base: position 242,815 of record CAXARG010000168.1, read on the forward strand.
CATGCCGGTGCCATGCCGTGCCATGCCGGTGCCATGCCGTGCCATGCCGGTGCCATGCCATTCCATGCCATTCCATGCCATTCCATGCCATTCCATGCCATTCCATGCCATTCCATGCCATTCCATGCCATTCCATGCCATTCCATGCCATTCAATGCCATTCCATGCCATTCCATGCCATTCCATGCCATTCCATGCCATTCCATGCCATTCCATGCCATTCCATGCCATTCCATGCCATTCCATGCCATTCCATGCCATTCCATGCCATTCCATGCCATTCCATGCCATTCCATGCCATTCCATGCCATTCCATGCCATTCCATGCCATTCCATGCCATTCCATGCCATTCCATGCCATTCCATGCCATTCCATGCCATTCCATGCCATTCCATGCCATTCCATGCCATTCCATGCCATTCCATGCCATTCCATGCCATTCCATGCCATTCCATGCCATTCCATGCCATTCCATGCCATTCCATGCCATTCCATGCCATTCCATGCCATTCCATGCCATTCCATGCCATTCCATGCCATTCCATGCCATTCCATGCCATTCCATGCCATTCCATGCCATTCCATGCCATTCCATGCCATTCCATGCCATTCCATGCCATTCCATGCCATTCCATGCCATTCCATGCCATTCCATGCCATTCCATGCCAGTCCATGCCAGTCCATGCCAGTCCATGCCATTCCATGGCATTCCATGCCATTCCATGGCATTCCATGCCATTCCATGGCATTCCATGCCATTCCATGCCACTCAACGCGGTGCCATGCCGTGCCATGCCGGTGCCATGCCGTGCCATGCCGGTGCCATGCCGTGCCATGCCGGTGCCATGCCGTGCCATGCCGTGCCATGCCGGTGCCATGCCGTGCCATGCCGGTGCCATGCCGTGCCATGCCGTGCCATGCCGGTGCCATGCCGTGCCATGCCGTGCCATGCCGGTGCCATGCCGTGCCATGCCGGTGCCATGCCGTGCCATGCCGGTGCCATGCCGTGCCATGCCGTGCCATGCCGTGCCATGCGGTGCCATGCCATTCGATGCCATTCCATGCCATTCCATGTCATTCCATGTCATTCCATGCCATTCCATGCCATTCCATGCCATTCCATGCCATTCCATGCCATTCCATGCCATTCCATGCCATTCCATGCCATTCCATGCCATTCCATGCCATTCCATGCCATTCCATGCCATTCCATGCCATTCCATGCCATTCCATGCCATTCCATGCCATTCCATGCCATTCCATGCCATTCCATGCCATTCCATGCCATTCCATGCCATTCCATGCCATTCCATGCCATTCCATGCCATTCCATGCCATTCCATGCCATTCCATGCCATTCCATGCCATTCCATGCCATTCCATGCCATTCCATGCCATTCCATGCCATTCCATGCCATTCCATGCCATTCCATGCCATTCCATGCCATTCCATGCCATTCCATGCCATTCCATGCCATTCCATGCCATTCCATGCCATTCCATGCCATTCCATGCCAGTCCATGCCAGTCCATGCCAGTCCATGCCATTCCATGCCATTCCATGCCATTCCATGCCACTCAATGCGGTGCCATGCCGTGCCATGCCGGTGCCATGCCGTGCCATGCCGGTGCCATGCCGTGCCATGCTGGTGCCATGCCGTGCCATGCCGGTGCCATGCCGTGCCATGCCGTGCCATGCCGGTGCCATGCCGTGCCATGCCGGTGCCATGCCGTGCCATGCCGTGCCATGCCGGTGCCATGCCGTGCCATGCCGGTGCCATGCCGTGCCATGCCGGTGCCATGCCGTGCCATGCCGGTGCCATGCCGTGCCATGCCGGTGCCATGCCGTGCCATGCCGTGCCATGCCGGTGCCATGCCGTGCCATGCCGGTGCCATGCCGTGCCATGCCGGTGCCATGCCGTGCCATGCCGCTGCCATGCCGTGCCATGCCGCTGCCATGCCGTGCCATGCCGGTGCCATGCCGTGCCATGCCATTCGATGCCATTCCATGCCATTCCATGTCATTCCATGCCATTCCATGCCAGTCCATGCCAGTCCATGCCAGTCCATGCCATTCCATGCCATTCCATGCCATTCCATGCCAGTCCATGCCAGTCCATGCCAGTCCATGCCATTCCATGCCATTCCATGCCATTCCATGCCAGTCCATGCCAGTCCATGCCAGTCCATGCCATTCCATGCCATTCCATGCCATTCCATGCCACTCAATGCGGTGCCATGCCGTGCCATGCCGTGCCATGCCGGTGCCATGCCGTGCCATGCCGGTGCCATGCCGGTGCCATGCCGGTGCCATGCCGTGCCATGCCGGTGCCATGCCGTGCCATGCCGGTGCCATGCCGTGCCATGCCGGTGCCATGCCGTGCCATGCCGGTGCCATGCCGGTGCCATGCCGTGCCATACCGTGCCATGCCGTGCCATGCCGGTGCCATGCCGGTGCCATGCCGTGCCATGCCGGTGCCATGCCGTGCCATGCCATTCCATGCCATTCCATGCCATTCCATGCCATTCCATGCCATTCCATGCCATTCCATGCCATTCCATGCCATTCCATGCCATTCCATGCCATTCCATGCCATTCCATGCCATTCCATGCCATTCCATGCCATTCCATGCCATTCCATGCCATTCCATGCCATTCCATGCCATTCCATGCCATTCCATGCCATTCCATGCCATTCCATGCCATTCCATGCCATTCCATGCCATTCCATGCCATTCCATGCCATTCCATGCCATTCCATGCCATTCCATGCCATTCCATGCCATTCCATGCCATTCCATGCCATTCCATGCCATTCCATGCCATTCCATGCCATTCCATGCCATTCCATGCCATTCCATGCCATTCCATGCCATTCCATGCCATTCCATGCCATTCCATGCCATTCCATGCCATTCCATGCCATTCCATGCCATTCCATGCCATTCCATGCCATTCCTTGCCATTCCATGCCATTCCATGCCATTCCATGCCATTCCATGCCATTCCATGCCATTCCATGCCATTCCATGCCATTCCATGCCATTCCATGCCATTCCATGCCATTCCATGCCATTCCATGCCATTCCATGCCATTCCATGCCATTCCATGCCATTCCATGCCATTCCATGCCATTCCATGCCATTCCATGCCATTCCATGCCATTCCATGCCATTCCATGCCATTCCATGCCATTCCATGCCATTCAATGCCGTGCCATGCCGTGCCATGCCGTGCCATGCCGTGCCATGCCGGTGCCATGCCGGTGCCATGCCGGTGCCATGCCGTGCCATGCCGGTGCCATGCCGGTGCCATGCCGGTGCCATGCCGTGCCATGCCGTGCCATGCCGGTGCCATGTCGTGCCATGCCGGTGCCATGCCGTGCCATGCCGGTGCCATGCCGTGCCATGCCGGTGCCATGCCGTGCCATGCCGGTGCCATGCCGTGCCATGCCGGTGCCATGCCGTGCCATGCGGTGCCATGCCATTCCATGCGGTGCCATGCCATTCCATGCGGTGCCATGCCATTCCATGCCATTCCATGCCATTCCACGCCATTCCATGCCATTCCATGCCATTCCATGCCATTCCATGCCATTCCATGCCATTCCATGCCATTCCATGCCATTCCATGCCATTCCATGCCATTCCATGCCATTCCATGCCATTCCATGTCATTCCATGCCATTCCATGCCATTCCATGCCATTCCATGCCATTCCATGCCATTCCATGCCATTCCATGCCATTCCATGCCATTCCATGCCATTCCATGCCATTCCATGCCATTCCATGCCATTCCATGCCATTCCATGCCATTCCATGCCATTCCATGCCATTCCATGCCATTCCATGCCATTCCATGCCATTCCATGCCATTCCATGCCATTCCATGCCATTCCATGCCATTCCATGCCATTCCATGCCATTCCATGCCATTCCATGCCATTCAATGCCGTGCCATGCCGTGCCATGCCGGAGCCATGCCGTGCCATGCCGGTGCCATGTCGTGCCATGCCGGTGCCATGCCGTGCCATGCCGGTGCCATGCCGTGCCATGCCGGTGCCATGCCGTGCCATGCCGGTGCCATGCCGTGCCATGCGGTGCCATGCCATTCCATGCCATTCCATGCGGTGCCATGCCATTCCATGCTATTCCATGCCATTCCATGCCATTCCATGCCATTCCATGCCATTCCACGCCATTCCATGCCATTCCATGCCATTCCATGCCATTCCATGCCATTCCATGCCATTCCATGCCATTCCATGCCATTCCATGCCATTCCATGCCATTCCATGCCATTCCATGCCATTCCATGCCATTCCATGCCATTCCATGCCATTCCATGCCATTCCATGCCATTCCATGCCATTCAATGCCGTGCCATGCCGTGCCATGCCGTGCCATGCCGTGCCATGCCGTGCCATGCCGGTGCCATGCCGGTGCCATGCCGGTGCCATGCCGTGCCATGCCGGTGCCATGCCGTGCCATGCCGTGCCATGCCGGTGCCATGCCGTGCCATGCGGTGCCATGCCGTTCCATGCCATTCCATGCCATTCCATGCCATTCCATGCCATTCCATGCCATTCCATGCCATTCCATGCCATTCCATGCCATTCCATGCCATTCCATGCCATTCCATGCCATTCCATGCCATTCCATGCCATTCCATGCCAGTCCATGCCAGTCCATGCCATTCCATGCCATTCCATGCCATTCCATGCCATTCCATGCCACTCAATGCGGTGCCATGCCGTGCCATGCCGGTGCCATGCCGTGCCATGCCGGTGCCATGCCGTGCCATGCTGGTGCCATGCCGTGCCATGCCGGTGCCATGCCGTGCCATGCCGTGCCATGCCGGTGCCATGCCGTGCCATGCCGGTGCCATGCCGTGCCATGCCGTGCCATGCCGGTGCCATGCCGTGCCATGCCGGTGCCATGCCGTGCCATGCCGGTGCCATGCCGTGCCATGCCGGTGCCATGCCGTGCCATGCCGGTGCCATGCCGTGCCATGCCGGTGCCATGCCGTGCCATGCCGGTGCCATGCCGTGCCATGCCGGGCCATGCCGGTGCCATGCCGTGCCATGCCGGTGCCATGCCGTGCCATGCCGCTGCCATGCCGTGCCATGCCGCTGCCATGCCGTGCCATGCCGCTGCCATGCCGTGCCATGCCGCTGCCATGCCGTGCCATGCCGGTGCCATGCCGTGCCATGCCATTCGATGCCATTCCATGCCATTCCATGTCATTCCATGCCATTCCATGCCATTCCATGCCATTCCATGCCATTCCATGCCATTCCATGCCATTCCATGCCATTCCATGCCATTCCATGCCATTCCATGCCATTCCATGCCATTCCATGCCATTCCATGCCATTCCATGCCATTCCATGCCATTCCATGCCATTCCATGCCATTCCATGCCATTCCATGCCATTCCATGCCATTCCATGCCATTCCATGCCATTCCATGCCATTCCATGCCATTCCATGCCATTCCATGCCATTCCATGCCATTCCATGCCATTCCATGCCATTCCATGCCATTCCATGCCATTCCATGCCATTCCATGCCATTCCATGCCATTCCATGCCATTCCATGCCATTCCATGCCATTCCATGCCATTCCATGCCATTCCATGCCATTCCATGCCATTCCATGCCATTCCATGCCATTCCATGCCATTCCATGCCATTCCATGCCATTCCATGCCATTCCATGCCATTCCATGCCATTCCATGCCATTCCATGCCATTCCATGCCATTCCATGCCATTCCATGCCATTCCATGCCATTCCATGCCATTCCATGCCATTCCATGCCATTCCATGCCATTCCATGCCATTCCATGCCATTCCATGCCATTCCATGCCATTCCATGCCATTCCATGCCATTCCATGCCATTCCATGCCATTCCATGCCATTCCATGCCATTCCATGCCATTCCATGCCATTCCATGCCATTCCATGCCATTCCATGCCATTCCATGCCATTCCATGCCATTCCATGCCATTCCATGCCATTCCATGCCATTCCATGCCAGTCCATGCCAGTCCATGCCAGTCCATGCCATTCCATGGCATTCCATGCCATTCCATGCCACTCAACGCGGTGCCATGCCGTGCCATGCCGGTGCCATGCCGTGCCATGCCGGTGCCATGCCGTGCCATGCCGGTGCCATGCCGTGCCATGCCGGTGCCATGCCGTGCCATGCCGGTGCCATGCCGTGCCATGCCGGTGCCATGCCGTGCCATGCCGTGCCATGCCGGTGCCATGCCGTGCCATGCCGGTGCCATGCCGTGCCATGCCGTGCCATGCCGGTGCCATGCCGTGCCATGCCGTGCCATGCCGTGCCATGCCGGTGCCATGCCGTGCCATGCCGGTGCCATGCCGTGCCATGCCGGTGCCATGCCGTGCCATGCCGGTGCCATGCCGTGCCATGCCGTGCCATGCCGTGCCATGCCGTGCCATGCGGTGCCATGCCATTCGATGCCATTCCATGCCATTCCATGCCATTCCATGCCATTCCATGCCATTCCATGCCATTCCATGCCATTCAATGCCGTGCCATGCCGTGCCATGCCGTGCCATGCCGTGCCATGCCGTGCCATGCCGTGCCATGCCGTGCCATGCCGTGCCATGCCGTGCCATGCCGTGCCATGCCGTGCCATGCCGTGCCATGCCGTGCCATGCCGTGCCATGCCGTGCCATGCCGTGCCATGCCGTGCCATGCCGTGCCATGCCGTGCCATGCCGTGCCATGCCGTGCCATGCCGTGCCATGCCGTGCCATGCCGTGCCATGCCGTGCCATGCCGTGCCATGCCGTGCCATGCCGTGCCATGCCGTGCCATGCCGTGCCATGCCGTGCCATGCCGTGCCATGCCGTGCCATGCCGTGCCATGCCGTGCCATGCCGTGCCATGCCGTGCCATGCCGTGCCATGCCGTGCCATGCCGTGCCATGCCGTGCCATGCCGTGCCATGCCGTGCCATGCCGTGCCATGCCGTGCCATGCCGTGCCATGCCGTGCCATGCCGTGCCATGCCGGTGCCATGCCGGTGCCATGCCGATGCCATGCCGGTGCCATGCCGATGCCATGCCGGTGCCATGCCGATGCCATGCCGGTGCCATGCCGATGCCATGCCGGTGCCATGCCGATGCCATGCCGGTGCCATGCCGATGCCATGCCGGTGCCATGCCGATGCCATGCCGGTGCCATGCCGATGCCATGCCGGTGCCATGCCGATGCCATGCCGGTGCCATGCCGATGCCATGCCGGTGCCATGCCGATGCCATGCCGGTGCCATGCCGATGCCATGCCGGTGCCATGCCGATGCCATGCCGGTGCCATGCCGATGCCATGCCGGTGCCATGCCGATGCCATGCCGGTGCCATGCCGATGCCATGCCGGTGCCATGCCGATGCCATGCCGGTGCCATGCCGATGCCATGCCGGTGCCATGCCGATGCCATGCCGGTGCCATGCCGATGCCATGCCGGTGCCATGCCGATGCCATGCCGGTGCCATGCCGATGCCATGCCGGTGCCATGCCGATGCCATGCCATTCCATGCCATTCCATGCCATTCCATGCCATTCCATGCCATTCCATGCCATTCCATGCCATTCCATGCCATTCCATGCCATTCCATGCCATTCCATGCCATTCCATGCCATTCCATGCCATTCCATGCCATTCCATGCCATTCCATGCCATTCCATGCCATTCCATGCCATTCCATGCCATTCCATGCCATTCCATGCCATTCCATGCCATTCCATGCCATTCCATGCCATTCCATGCCATTCCATGCCATTCCATGCCATTCCATGCCATTCCATGCCATTCCATGCCATTCCATGCCATTCCATGCCATTCCATGCCATTCCATGCCATTCCATGCCATTCCATGCCATTCCATGCCATTCCATGCCATTCCATGCCGTGCCATGCCGGTGCCATGCCGTGCCATGCCGGTGCCATGCCGTGCCATGCCGGTGCCATGCCGTGCCATGCCGGTGCCATGCCGTGCCATGCCGGTGCCATGCCGTGCCATGCCGGTGCCATGCCGTGCCATGCCGGTGCCATGCCGTGCCATGCCGGTGCCATGCCGTGCCATGCCGGTGCCATGCCGTGCCATGCCGGTGCCATGCCGTGCCATGCCGGTGCCATGCCGTGCCATGCCGGTGCCATGCCGTGCCATGCCGGTGCCATGCCGGTGCCATGCCGTGCCATGCCGGTGCCATGCCGTGCCATGCCGGTGCCATGCCGTGCCATGCCGTGCCATGCCGTGCCATGCCGTGCCATGCCGTGCCATGCCGGTGCCATGCCGTGCCATGCCGGTGCCATGCCGTGCCATGCCGGTGCCATGCCGTGCCATGCCGGTGCCATGCCGTGCCATGCCGTGCCATGCCGGTGCCATGCCGTGCCATGCCGGTGCCATACCGTGCCATGCCGTGCCATGCCGTGCCATGCCGGTGCCATGCCGTGCCATGCCGGTGCCATGCCATTCCATGCCATTCCATGCCATTCCATGCCATTCCATGCCATTCCATGCCATTCCATGCCATTCCATGCCATTCAATGCCATTCCATGCCATTCCATGCCATTCCATGCCATTCCATGCCATTCCATGCCATTCCATGCCATTCCATGCCATTCCATGCCATTCCATGCCATTCCATGCCATTCCATGCCATTCCATGCCATTCCATGCCATTCCATGCCATTCCATGCCATTCCATGCCATTCCATGCCATTCCATGCCATTCCATGCCATTCCATGCCATTCCATGCCATTCCATGCCATTCCATGCCATTCCATGCCATTCCATGCCATTCCATGCCATTCCATGCCATTCCATGCCATTCCATGCCATTCCATGCCAGTCCATGCCAGTCCATGCCAGTCCATGCCATTCCATGGCATTCCATGCCATTCCATGCCACTCAACGCGGTGCCATGCCGTGCCATGCCGGTGCCATGCCGTGCCATGCCGGTGCCATGCCGTGCCATGCCGGTGCCATGCCGTGCCATGCCGGTGCCATGCCGTGCCATGCCGGTGCCATGCCGTGCCATGCCGGTGCCATGCCGTGCCATGCCGTGCCATGCCGGTGCCATGCCGTGCCATGCCGTGCCATGCCGTGCCATGCCGTGCCATGCGGTGCCATGCCATTCGATGCCATTCCATGCCATTCCATGTCATTCCATGTCATTCCATGCCATTCCATGTCATTCCATGTCATTCCATGCCATTCCATGCCATTCCATGCCATTCCATGCCATTCCATGCCATTCCATGCCATTCCATGCCATTCCATGCCATTCCATGCCATTCCATGCCATTCCATGCCATTCCATGCCATTCCATGCCATTCCATGCCATTCCATGCCATTCCATGCCATTCCATGCCATTCCATGCCATTCCATGCCATTCCATGCCATTCCATGCCATTCCATGCCATTCCATGCCATTCCATGCCATTCCATGCCATTCCATGCCATTCCATGCCATTCCATGCCATTCCATGCCATTCCATGCCATTCCATGCCATTCCATGCCATTCCATGCCATTCCATGCCATTCCATGCCATTCCATGCCATTCCATGCCATTCCATGCCATTCCATGCCATTCCATGCCAGTCCATGCCAGTCCATGCCAGTCCATGCCATTCCATGCCATTCCATGCCATTCCATGCCACTCAATGCGGTGCCATGCCGTGCCATGCCGGTGCCATGCCGTGCCATGCCGGTGCCATGCCGTGCCATGCTGGTGCCATGCCGTGCCATGCCGGTGCCATGCCGTGCCATGCCGTGCCATGCCGGTGCCATGCCGTGCCATGCCGGTGCCATGCCGTGCCATGCCGGTGCCATGCCGTGCCATGCCGGTGCCATGCCGTGCCATGCCGGTGCCATGCCGTGCCATGCCGGTGCCATGCCGTGCCATGCCGTGCCATGCCGGTGCCATGCCGTGCCATGCCGTGCCATGCCGTGCCATGCCGTGCCATGCGGTGCCATGCCATTCGATGCCATTCCATGCCATTCCATGTCATTCCATGTCATTCCATGCCATTCCATGCCATTCCATGCCATTCCATGCCATTCCATGCCATTCCATGCCATTCCATGCCATTCCATGCCATTCCATGCCATTCCATGCCATTCCATGCCATTCCATGCCATTCCATGCCATTCCATGCCATTCCATGCCATTCCATGCCATTCCATGCCATTCCATGCCATTCCATGCCATTCCATGCCATTCCATGCCATTCCATGCCATTCCATGCCATTCCATGCCATTCCATGCCATTCCATGCCATTCCATGCCATTCCATGCCATTCCATGCCATTCCATGCCATTCCATGCCATTCCATGCCAGTCCATGCCAGTCCATGCCAGTCCATGCCATTCCATGCCATTCCATGCCATTCCATGCCAGTCCATGCCAGTCCATGCCAGTCCATGCCATTCCATGCCATTCCATGCCATTCCATGCCAGTCCATGCCAGTCCATGCCAGTCCATGCCATTCCATGCCATTCCATGCCATTCCATGCCACTCAATGCGGTGCCATGCCGTGCCATGCCGGTGCCATGCCGTGCCATGCCGTGCCATGCCGGTGCCATGCCGTGCCATGCCGGTGCCATGCCGTGCCATGCCGCTGCCATGCCGTGCCATGCCGCTGCCATGCCGTGCCATGCCGGTGCCATGCCGTGCCATGCCATTCGATGCCATTCCATGCCATTCCATGTCATTCCATGCCATTCCATGCCATTCCATGCCATTCCATGCCATTCCATGCCATTCCATGGCATTCCATGCCATTCCATGCCATTCCATGCCATTCCATGCCATTCCATGCCATTCCATGCCATTCCATGCCATTCCATGCCATTCCATGCCATTCCATGCCATTCCATGCCATTCCATGCCATTCCATGCCATTCCATGCCATTCCATGCCATTCCATGCCATTCCATGCCATTCCATGCCATTCCATGCCATTCCATGCCAGTCCATGCCAGTCCATGCCAGTCCATGCCATTCCATGCCATTCCATGCCATTCCATGCCAGTCCATGCCAGTCCATGCCAGTCCATGCCATTCCATGCCATTCCATGCCATTCCATGCCAGTCCATGCCAGTCCATGCCAGTCCATGCCATTCCATGCCATTCCATGCCATTCCATGCCACTCAATGCGGTGCCATGCCGTGCCATGCCGTGCCATGCCGGTGCCATGCCGTGCCATGCCGGTGCCATGCCGGTGCCATGCCGGTGCCATGCCGTGCCATGCCGGTGCCATGCCGTGCCATGCCGGTGCCATGCCGTGCCATGCCGGTGCCATGCCGGTGCCATGCCGTGCCATGCCGGTGCCATGCCGGTGCCATGCCGTGCCATGCCGGTGCCATGCCGTGCCATGCCATTCCATGCCATTCCATGCCATTCCATGCCATTCCATGCCATTCCATGCCATTCCATGCCATTCCATGCCATTCCATGCCATTCCATGCCATTCCATGCCATTCCATGCCATTCCATGCCATTCCATGCCATTCCATGCCATTCCATGCCATTCCATGCCATTCCATGCCATTCCATGCCATTCCATGCCATTCCATGCCATTCCATGCCATTCCATGCCATTCCATGCCATTCCATGCCATTCCATGCCATTCCATGCCATTCCATGCCATTCCATGCCATTCCATGCCATTCCATGCCATTCCATGCCATTCCATGCCATTCCATGCCATTCCATGCCATTCCATGCCATTCCATGCCATTCCATGCCATTCCATGCCATTCCATGCCATTCCATGCCATTCCATGCCATTCCATGCCATTCCATGCCATTCCATGCCATTCCATGCCATTCCATGCCATTCCATGCCATTCCATGCCATTCCATGCCGTGCCATGCCGGTGCCATGCCGTGCCATGCCGGTGCCATGCCGTGCCATGCCGTGCCATGCCGGTGCCATGCCATTCCATGCCATTCCATGCCATTCCATGCCATTCCATGCCATTCCATGCCATTCCATGCCATTCCATGCCATTCCATGCCATTCCATGCCATTCCATGCCATTCCATGCCATTCCATGCCATTCCATGCCATTCCATGCCATTCCATGCCATTCCATGCCATTCCATGCCATTCCATGCCATTCCTTGCCATTCCATGCCATTCCATGCCATTCCATGCCATTCCATGCCATTCCATGCCATTCCATGCCATTCCATGCCATTCCATGCCATTCCATGCCATTCCATGCCATTCCATGCCATTCCATGCCATTCCATGCCATTCCATGCCATTCCATGCCATTCCATGCCATTCCATGCCATTCCATGCCATTCCATGCCATTCCATGCCATTCCATGCCATTCCATGCCATTCCATGCCATTCCATGCCATTCCATGCCATTCCATGCCATTCCATGCCATTCCATGCCATTCCATGCCATTCCATGCCATTCCATGCCATTCCATGCCATTCCATGCCATTCCATGCCATTCCATGCCATTCCATGCCATTCCATGCCATTCCATGCCATTCCATGCCGTGCCATGCCGGTGCCATGCCGTGCCATGCCGGTGCCATGCCGTGCCATGCCGGTGCCATGCCGTGCCATGCCGTGCCATGCCGGTGCCATGCCGTGCCATGCCGGTGCCATGCCGTGCCATGCCGGTGCCATGCCGTGCCATGCCGGTGCCATGCCGTGCCATGCCGGTGCCATGCCGTGCCATGCCGGTGCCATGCCGTGCCATGCCGGTGCCATGCCGTGCCATGCCGGTGCCATGCCGTGCCATGCCGGTGCCATGCCGGTGCCATGCCGGTGCCATGCCGGTGCCATGCCGTGCCATGCCGGTGCCATGCCGTGCCATGCCGGTGCCATGCCGTGCCATGCCGGTGCCATGCCGTGCCATGCCGGTGCCATGCCGTGCCATGCCGGTGCCATGCCGTGCCATGCCGTGCCATGCCGTGCCATGCCGTGCCATGCCGGTGCCATGCCGTGCCATGCCGGTGCCATGCCGTGCCATGCCGGTGCCATGCCGTGCCATGCCGTGCCATGCCGGTGCCATGTCGTGCCATGCCGGTGCCATACCGTGCCATGCCGTGCCATGCCGTGCCATGCCGGTGCCATGCCGTGCCATGCCGGTGCCATGCCGTGCCATGCCGGTGCCATGCCGTGCCATGCCATTCCATGCCATTCCATGCCATTCCATGCCATTCCATGCCATTCCATGCCATTCCATGCCATTCCATGCCATTCCATGCCATTCCATGCCATTCCATGCCATTCCATGCCATTCCATGCCATTCCATGCCATTCCATGCCATTCCATGCCATTCCATGCCATTCCATGCCATTCCATGCCATTCCATGCCATTCCATGCCATTCCATGCCATTCCATGCCATTCCATGCCATTCCATGCCATTCCATGCCATTCCATGCCATTCCATGCCATTCCATGCCATTCCATGCCATTCCATGCCATTCCATGCCATTCCATGCCATTCCATGCCATTCCATGCCATTCCATGCCATTCCATGCCATTCCATGCCATTCCATGCCATTCCATGCCATTCCATGCCATTCCATGCCATTCCATGCCATTCCATGCCATTCCATGCCATTCCATGCCATTCCATGCCATTCCATGCCATTCCATGCCATTCCATGCCATTCCATGCCATTCCATGCCATTCCATGCCATTCCATGCCATTCCATGCCATTCCATGCCATTCCATGCCATTCCATGCCATTCCATGCCATTCCATGCCATTCCATGCCATTCCATGCCATTCCATGCCATTCCATGCCATTCCATGCCATTCCATGCCATTCCATGCCATTCCATGCCATTCCATGCCATTCCATGCCATTCCATGCCATTCCATGCCATTCCATGCCATTCCATGCCATTCCATGCCATTCCATGCCATTCCATGCCATTCCATGCCATTCCATGCCATTCCATGCCATTCCATGCCATTCCATGCCATTCCATGCCATTCCATGCCATTCCATGCCATTCCATGCCATTCCATGCCATTCCATGCCATTCCATGCCATTCCATGCCATTCCATGCCATTCCATGCCATTCCATGCCATTCCATGCCATTCCATGCCATTCCATGCCATTCCATGCCATTCCATGCCATTCCATGCCATTCCATGCCATTCCATGCCATTCCATGCCATTCCATGCCATTCCATGCCATTCCATGCCATTCCATGCCATTCCATGCCATTCCATGCCATTACATGCCATTCCATGCCATTCCATGCCATTCCATGCCATTCCATGCCATTCCATGCCATTCCATGCCATTCCATGCCATTCCATGCCATTCCATGCCATTCCATGCCATTCCATTGCCATTCCATGCCATTCCATGCCATTCCATGCCATTCCATGCCGTGCCATGCCGGTGCCATGCCGTGCCATGCCGGTGCCATGCCGTGCCATGCCGGTGCCATGCCGTGCCATGCCGGTGCCATGCCGTGCCATGCCGGTGCCATGCCGTGCCATGCCGGTGCCATGCCGTGCCATGCCGGTGCCATGCCGTGCCATGCCGGTGCCATGCCGTGCCATGCCGGTGCCATGCCGTGCCATGCCGGTGCCATGCCGTGCCATGCCGGTGCCATGCCGTGCCATGCCGGTGCCATGCCGTGCCATGCCGGTGCCATGCCGTGCCATGCCGGTGCCATGCCGTGCCATGCCGGTGCCATGCCGTGCCATGCCGTGCCATGCCGTGCCATGCCGTGCCATGCCGTGCCATGCCGGTGCCATGCCGTGCCATGCCGGTGCCATGCCGTGCCATGCCGGTGCCATGCCGTGCCATGCCGTGCCATGCCGTGCCATGCCGTGCCATGCCGTGCCATGCCGTGCCATGCCGTGCCATGCCGGTGCCATGCCGTGCCATGCCGGTGCCATGCCGTGCCATGCCGTGCCATGCCGGTGCCATGTCGTGCCATGCCGGTGCCATACCGTGCCATGCCGTGCCATGCCGTGCCATGCCGGTGCCATGCCGTGCCATGCCGGTGCCATGCCGTGCCATGCCGGTGCCATGCCGTGCCATGCCGGTGCCATGCCGTGCCATGCCATTCCATGCCATTCCATGCCATTCCATGCCATTCCATGCCATTCCATGCCATTCCATGCCATTCCATGCCATTCCATGCCATTCCATGCCATTCCATGCCATTCCATGCCATTCCATGCCATTCCATGCCATTCCATGCCATTCCATGCCATTCCATGCCATTCCATGCCATTCCATGCCATTCCATGCCATTCCATGCCATTCCATGCCATTCCATGCCATTCCATGCCATTCCATGCCATTCCATGCCATTCCATGCCATTCCATGC
Organism: Cryptus armator; assembly: GCA_963971235.1. Taxonomy (NCBI): domain Eukaryota; kingdom Metazoa; phylum Arthropoda; class Insecta; order Hymenoptera; family Ichneumonidae; genus Cryptus; species Cryptus armator. The sequence goes on from CAXARG010000168.1 coordinate 258,221, forward strand.
CATTCCATGCCATTCATGCCATTCCATGCCATTCCATGCCATTCCATGCCATTCCATGCCATTCCATGCCATTCCATGCCATTCCATGCCATTCCATGCGCCATTCCATGCCATTCCATGCCATTCCATGCCATTCCATGCCATTCCATGCCATTCCATGCCATTCCATGCCATTCCATGCCATTCCATGCCATTCCATGCCATTCCATGCCATTCCATGCCATTCCATGCCATTCCATGCCATTCCATGCCATTCCATGCCATTCCATGCCATTCCATGCCATTCCATGCCATTCCATGCCATTCCATGCCATTCCATGCCATTCCATGCCATTCCATGCCATTCCATGCCATTCCATGCCATTCCATGCCATTCCATGCCATTCCATGCCATTCCATGCCATTCCATGCCATTCCATGCCATTCCATGCCATTCCATGCCATTCCATGCCATTCCATGCCATTCCATGCCATTCCATGCCATTCCATGCCATTCCATGCCATTCCATGCCATTCCATGCCATTCCATGCCATTCATGCCATTCCATGCCATTCCATGCCATTCCATGCCATTCCATGCCATTCCATGCCATTCCATGCCATTCCATGCCATTCCATGCCATTCCATGCCATTCCATGCCATTCCATGCCATTCCATGCCATTCCATGCCATTCCATGCCATTCATGCCATCCATGCCATTCCATGCCATTCCATGCCATTCCATGCCATTCCATGCCATTCCATGCCATTCCATGCCATTCCATGCCATTCCATGCCATTCCATGCCATTCCATGCCATTCCATGCCATTCCATGCCATTCCATGCCATTCCATGCCATTCCATGCCATTCAATGCCGTGCCATGCCGTGCCATGCCGTGCCATGCCGTGCCATGCCGTGCCATGCCGTGCCATGCCGGTGCCATGCCGGTGCCATGCCGGTGCCATGCCGTGCCATGCCGGTGCCATGCCGTGCCATGCCGTGCCATGCCGGTGCCATGCCGTGCCATGCGGTGCCATGCCATTCCATGCCATTCCATGCCATTCCATGCCATTCCATGCCATTCCATGCCATTCCATGCCATTCCATGCCATTCCATGCCATTCCATGCCATTCCATGCTATTCAATGCCGTGCCATGCCGTGCCATGCCGTGCCATGCCGTGCCATGCCGGTGCCATGCCGGTGCCATGCCGGTGCCATGCCGTGCCATGCCGGTGCCATGCCGGTGCCATGCCGGTGCCATGCCGTGCCATGCCGTGCCATGCCGGTGCCATGTCGTGCCATGCCGGTGCCATGCCGTGCCATGCGGGGCCATGCCATTCCATGCGGTGCCATGCCATTCCATGCGGTGCCATGCCATTCCATGCCATTCCATGCCATTCCACGCCATTCCATGCCATTCCACGCCATTCCATGCCATTCCATGCCATTCCATGCCATTCCATGCCATTCCATGCCATTCCATGCCATTCCATGCCATTCCATGCCATTCCATGCCATTCCATGCCATTCCATGCCATTCCATGCCATTCCATGCCATTCCATGCCATTCCATGCCATTCCATGCCATTCCATGCCATTCCATGCCATTCCATGCCATTCCATGCCATTCCATGCCATTCCATGCCATTCCATGCCATTCCATGCCATTCCATGCCATTCCATGCCATTCCATGCCATTCCATGCCATTCCATGCCATTCCATGCCATTCCATGCCATTCCATGCCATTCCATGCCATTCCATGCCATTCCATGCCATTCCATGCCATTCCATGCCATTCCATGCCATTCCATGCCATTCCATGCCATTCCATGCCATTCCATGCCATTCCATGCCATTCCATGCCATTCCATGCCATTCCATGCCATTCCATGCCATTCCATGCCATTCCATGCCATTCCATGCCATTCCATGCCATTCCATGCCATTCCATGCCATTCCATGCCATTCCATGCCATTCCATGCCATTCCATGCCATTCCATGCCATTCCATGCCATTCCATGCCATTCCATGCCATTCCATGCCATTCCATGCCATTCCATGCCATTCCATGCCATTCCATGCCATTCCATGCCATTCCATGCCATTCCATGCCATTCCATGCCATTCCATGCCGTGCCATGCCGGTGCCATGCCGTGCCATGCCGGTGCCATGCCGTGCCATGCCGGTGCCATGCCGTGCCATGCCGGTGCCATGCCGTGCCATGCCGGTGCCATGCCGTGCCATGCCGGTGCCATGCCGTGCCATGCCGGTGCCATGCCGTGCCATGCCGGTGCCATGCCGTGCCATGCCGGTGCCATGCCGTGCCATGTCGGTGCCATGCCGTGCCATGCCGGTGCCATGCCGTGCCATGCCGGTGCCATGCCGTGCCATGCCGTGCCATGCCGTGCCATGCCGGTGCCATGCCGTGCCATGCCGGTGCCATGCCGTGCCATGCCGGTGCCATGCCGTGCCATGCCGTGCCATGCCGTGCCATGCCGTGCCATGCCGGTGCCATGCCGTGCCATGCCGGTGCCATGCCGTGCCATGCCGGTGCCATGCCGTGCCATGCCGTGCCATGCCGGTGCCATGTCGTGCCATGCCGGTGCCATACCGTGCCATGCCGTGCCATGCCGTGCCATGCCGGTGCCATGCCGTGCCATGCCGGTGCCATGCCGTGCCATGCCATTCCATGCCATTCCATGCCATTCCATGCCATTCCATGCCATTCCATGCCATTCCATGCCATTCCATGCCATTCCATGCCATTCCATGCCATTCCATGCCATTCCATGCCATTCCATGCCATTCCATGCCATTCCATGCCATTCCATGCCATTCCATGCCATTCCATGCCATTCCATGCCATTCCATGCCATTCCATGCCATTCCATGCCATTCCATGCCATTCCATGCCATTCCATGCCATTCCATGCCATTCCATGCCATTCCATGCCATTCCATGCCATTCCATGCCATTCCATGCCATTCCATGCCATTCCATGCCATTCCATGCCATTCCATGCCATTCCATGCCATTCCATGCCATTCCATGCCATTCCATGCCATTCCATGCCATTCCATGCCATTCCATGCCATTCCATGCCATTCCATGCCATTCCATGCCATTCCATGCCATTCCATGCCATTCCATGCCATTCCATGCCATTCCATGCCATTCCATGCCATTCCATGCCATTCCATGCCATTCCATGCCATTCCATGCCATTCCATGCCATTCCATGCCATTCCATGCCATTCCATGCCATTCCATGCCATTCCATGCCATTCCATGCCATTCCATGCCATTCCATGCCATTCCATGCCATTCCATGCCATTCCATGCCATTCCATGCCATTCCATGCCATTCCATGCCATTCCATGCCATTCCATGCCATTCCATGCCATTCCATGCCATTCCATGCCATTCCATGCCATTCCATGCCATTCCATGCCATTCCATGCCATTCCATGCCATTCCATGCCATTCCATGACATTCCATGCCATTCCATGCCATTCCATGCCATTCCATGCCATTCCATGCCATTCCATGCCATTCCATGCCATTCCATGCCATTCCATGCCATTCCATGCCATTCCATGCCATTCCATGCCATTCCATGCCATTCCATGCCATTCCATGCCATTCCATGCCATTCCATGCCATTCCATGCCATTCCATGCCATTCCATGCCATTCCATGCCATTCCATGCCATTCCATGCCATTCCATGCCATTCCATGCCATTCCATGCCATTCAATGCCGTGCCATGCCGTGCCATGCCGGTGCCATGCCGGTGCCATGCCGGTGCCATGCCGTGCCATGCCGGTGCCATGCCGGTGCCATGCCGGTGCCATGCCGTGCCATGCCGTGCCATGCCGGTGCCATGCCGTGCCATGCCGGTGCCATGCCGTGCCATGCCGGTGCCATGCCGTGCCATGCCGGTGCCATGCCGTGCCATGCCGGTGCCATGCCGTGCCATGCGGTGCCATGCCATTCCATGCGGTGCCATGCCATTCCATGCGGTGCCATGCCATTCCACGCCATTCCATGCCATTCCACGCCATTCCATGCCATTCCACGCCATTCCATGCCATTCCATGCCATTCCATGCCATTCCATGCCATTCCATGCCATTCCATGCCATTCCATGCCATTCCATGCCATTCCATGCCATTCCATGTCATTCCATGTCATTCCATGCCATTCCATGCCATTCCATGCCATTCCATGCCATTCCATGCCATTCCATGCCATTCCATGCCATTCCATGCCATTCCATGCCATTCCATGCCATTCCATGCCATTCCATGCCATTCCATGCCATTCCATGCCATTCCATGCCATTCCATGCCATTCCATGCCATTCCATGCCATTCCATGCCATTCCATGCCATTCAATGCCGTGCCATGCCGTGCCATGCCGGAGCCATGCCGTGCCATGCCGGTGCCATGTCGTGCCATGCCGGTGCCATGCCGTGCCATGCCGGTGCCATGCCGGTGCCATGCCGTGCCATGCCGGTGCCATGCCGTGCCATGCGGTGCCATGCCATTCCATGCCATTCCATGCGGTGCCATGCCATTCCATGCCATTCCATGCCATTCCATGCCATTCCATGCCATTCCATGCCATTCCACGCCATTCCATGCCATTCCATGCCATTCCATGCCATTCCATGCCATTCCATGCCATTCCATGCCATTCCATGCCATTCCATGCCATTCCATGCCATTCCATGCCATTCCATGCCATTCAATGCCGTGCCATGCCGTGCCATGCCGTGCCATGCCGTGCCATGCCGTGCCATGCCGTGCCATGCCGGTGCCATGCCGGTGCCATGCCGGTGCCATGCCGTGCCATGCCGGTGCCATGCCGTGCCATGCCGTGCCATGCCGGTGCCATGCCGTGCCATGCGGTGCCATGCCATTCCATGCCATTCCATGCCATTCCATGCCATTCCATGCCATTCCATGCCATTCCATGCCATTCCATGCCATTCCATGCCATTCCATGCCATTCCATGCCATTCCATGCCATTCCATGCCATTCCATGCCATTCCATGCCATTCCATGCCATTCCATGCCATTCCATGCCATTCCATGCTATTCAATGCCGTGCCATGCCGTGCCATGCCGTGCCATGCCGTGCCATGCCGGTGCCATGCCGGTGCCATGCCGGTGCCATGCCGTGCCATGCCGGTGCCATGCCGGTGCCATGCCGGTGCCATGCCGTGCCATGCCGTGCCATGCCGGTGCCATGTCGTGCCATGCCGGTGCCATGCCGTGCCATGCGGTGCCATGCCATTCCATGCGGTGCCATGCCATTCCATGCGGTGCCATGCCATTCCATGCCATTCCATGCCATTCCACGCCATTCCATGCCATTCCACGCCATTCCATGCCATTCCATGCCATTCCATGCCATTCCATGCCATTCCATGCCATTCCATGCCATTCCATGCCATTCCATGCCATTCCATGCCATTCCATGCCATTCCATGCCATTCCATGCCATTCCATGCCATTCCATGCCATTCCATGCCATTCCATGCCATTCCATGCCATTCCATGCCATTCCATGCCATTCCATGCCATTCCATGCCATTCCATGCCATTCCATGCCATTCCATGCCATTCCATGCCATTCCATGCCATTCCATGCCATTCCATGCCATTCCATGCCATTCCATGCCATTCCATGCCATTCCATGCCATTCCATGCCATTCCATGCCATTCCATGCCATTCCATGCCATTCCATGCCATTCCATGCCAATCCATGCCATTCCATGCCATTCCATGCCATTCCATGCCATTCCATGCTATTCCATGCTATTCCTTGCCATTCCATGCCATTCCATGCCATTCCATGCCATTCCATGCCATTCCATGCCATTCCATGCCATTCCATGCCATTCCATGCCATTCCATGCCATTCCATGCCATTCCATGCCATTCCATGCCATTCCATGCCATTCCATGCCATTCCATGCCATTCCATGCCATTCCATGCCATTCCATGCCATTCCATGCCATTCCATGCCATTCCATGCCATTCCATGCCATTCCATGCCATTCCATGCCATTCCATGCCATTCCATGCCATTCCATGCCATTCCATGCCATTCCATGCCATTCCATGCCATTCCATGCCATTCCATGCCATTCCATGCCATTCCATGACATTCCATGCCATTCCATGCCATTCCATGCCATTCCATGCCATTCCATGCCATTCCATGCCATTCCATGCCATTCCATGCCATTCCATGCCATTCCATGCCATTCCATGCCATTCCATGCCATTCCATGCCATTCCATGCCATTCCATGCCATTCCATGCCATTCCATGCCATTCCATGCCATTCAATGCCGTGCCATGCCGTGCCATGCCGTGCCATGCCGTGCCATGCCGGTGCCATGCCGGTGCCATGCCGGTGCCATGCCGTGCCATGCCGGTGCCATGCCGGTGCCATGCCGGTGCCATGCCGTGCCATGCCGTGCCATGCCGGTGCCATGTCGTGCCATGCCGGTGCCATGCCGTGCCATGCCGGTGCCATGCCGTGCCATGCCGGTGCCATGCCGTGCCATGCCGGTGCCATGCCGTGCCATGCCGGTGCCATGCCGTGCCATGCGGTGCCATGCCATTCCATGCGGTGCCATGCCATTCCATGCGGTGCCATGCCATTCCACGCCATTCCATGCCATTCCACGCCATTCCATGCCATTCCATGCCATTCCATGCCATTCCATGCCATTCCATGCCATTCCATGCCATTCCATGCCATTCCATGCCATTCCATGCCATTCCATGCCATTCCATGCCATTCCATGCCATTCCATGCCATTCCATGCCATTCCATGTCATTCCATGCCATTCCATGCCATTCCATGCCATTCCATGCCATTCCATGCCATTCCATGCCATTCCATGCCATTCCATGCCATTCCATGCCATTCCATGCCATTCCATGCCATTCCATGCCATTCCATGCCATTCCATGCCATTCCATGCCATTCCATGCCATTCCATGCCATTCAATGCCGTGCCATGCCGTGCCATGCCGGAGCCATGCCGTGCCATGCCGGTGCCATGTCGTGCCATGCCGGTGCCATGCCGTGCCATGCCGGTGCCATGCCGTGCCATGCCGGTGCCATGCCGTGCCATGCGGTGCCATGCCATTCCATGCCATTCCATGCGGTGCCATGCCATTCCATGCGGTGCCATGCCATTCCATGCCATTCCATGCCATTCCATGCCATTCCATGCCATTCCACGCCATTCCATGCCATTCCATGCCATTCCATGCCATTCCATGCCATTCCATGCCATTCCATGCCATTCCATGCCATTCCATGCCATTCCATGCCATTCCATGCCATTCCATGCCATTCCATGCCATTCCATGCCATTCCATGCCATTCCATGCCATTCCATGCCATTCAATGCCGTGCCATGCCGTGCCATGCCGTGCCATGCCGTGCCATGCCGTGCCATGCCGGTGCCATGCCGGTGCCATGCCGGTGCCATGCCGTGCCATGCCGGTGCCATGCCGTGCCATGCCGTGCCATGCCGGTGCCATGCCGTGCCATGCGGTGCCATGCCGTTCCATGCCATTCCATGCCATTCCATGCCATTCCATGCCATTCCATGCCATTCCATGCCATTCCATGCCATTCCATGCCATTCCATGCCATTCCATGCCATTCCATGCCATTCCATGCCATTCCATGCCATTCCATGCCATTCCATGCCATTCCATGCCATTCCATGCCATTCCATGCCATTCCATGCCATTCCATGCCATTCCATGCCATTCAATGCCGTGCCATGCCGTGCCATGCCGTGCCATGCCGTGCCATGCCGTGCCATGCCGTGCCATGCCGTGCCATGCCGTGCCATGCCGTGCCATGCCGTGCCATGCCGTGCCATGCCGTGCCATGCCGTGCCATGCCGTGCCATGCCGTGCCATGCCGTGCCATGCCGTGCCATGCCGTGCCATGCCGTGCCATGCCGTGCCATGCCGTGCCATGCCGTGCCATGCCGTGCCATGCCGTGCCATGCCGTGCCATGCCGTGCCATGCCGTGCCATGCCGGTGCCATGCCGGTGCCATGCCGTGCCATGCCGGTGCCATGCCGGTGCCATGCCGTGCCATGCCGGTGCCATGCCGTGCCATGCCGGTGCCATGCCGTGCCATGCCGGTGCCATGCCGTGCCATGCCGGTGCCATGCCGTGCCATGCCGGTGCCATGCCGTGCCATGCCGGTGCCATGCCGTGCCATGCCGTGCCATGCCGGTGCCATGCCGTGCCATGCCGTGCCATGCCGTGCCATGCCGTGCCATGCCGTGCCATGCCGTGCCATGCCGTGCCATGCCGTGCCATGCCGTGCCATGCCGTGCCATGCCGTGCCATGCCGTGCCATGCCGTGCCATGCCGTGCCATGCCGTGCCATGCCGTGCCATGCCGTGCCATGCCGTGCCATGCCGTGCCATGCCGTGCCATGCCGTGCCATGCCGTGCCATGCCGTGCCATGCCGTGCCATGCCGTGCCATGCCGTGCCATGCCGTGCCATGCCGTGCCATGCCGTGCCATGCCGTGCCATGCCGTGCCATGCCGTGCCATGCCGTGCCATGCCGTGCCATGCCGTGCCATGCCGTGCCATGCCGTGCCATGCCGTGCCATGCCGTGCCATGCCGTGCCATGCCGTGCCATGCCGTGCCATGCCGTGCCATGCCGTGCCATGCCGTGCCATGCCGTGCCATGCCGTGCCATGCCGTGCCATGCCGTGCCATGCCGTGCCATGCCGTGCCATGCCGTGCCATGCCGTGCCATGCCGTGCCATGCCGTGCCATGCCGTGCCATGCCGTGCCATGCCGTGCCATGCCGTGCCATGCCGTGCCATGCCGTGCCATGCCGTGCCATGCCGTGCCATGCCGTGCCATGCCGTGCCATGCCGTGCCATGCCGTGCCATGCCGTGCCATGCCGTGCCATGCCGTGCCATGCCGTGCCATGCCGTGCCATGCCGTGCCATGCCGTGCCATGCCGTGCCATGCCGTGCCATGCCGTGCCATGCCGTGCCATGCCGTGCCATGCCGTGCCATGCCGTGCCATGCCGTGCCATGCCGTGCCATGCCGTGCCATGCCGTGCCATGCCGTGCCATGCCGTGCCATGCCGTGCCATGCCGTGCCATGCCGTGCCATGCCGTGCCATGCCGTGCCATGCCGTGCCATGCCGTGCCATGCCGTGCCATGCCGTGCCATGCCGTGCCATGCCGTGCCATGCCGTGCCATGCCGTGCCATGCCGTGCCATGCCGTGCCATGCCGTGCCATGCCGTGCCATGCCGTGCCATGCCGTGCCATGCCGTGCCATGCCGTGCCATGCCGTGCCATGCCGTGCCATGCCGTGCCATGCCGTGCCATGCCGTGCCATGCCGTGCCATGCCGTGCCATGCCGTGCCATGCCGTGCCATGCCGGTGCCATGCCGGTGCCATGCCGGTGCCATGCCGATGCCATGCCGGTGCCATGCCGATGCCATGCCGGTGCCATGCCGGTGCCATGCCGGTGCCATGCCGATGCCATGCCGGTGCCATGCCGATGCCATGCCGGTGCCATGCCGATGCCATGCCGGTGCCATGCCGATGCCATGCCGGTGCCATGCCGATGCCATGCCGGTGCCATGCCGATGCCATGCCGGTGCCATGCCGATGCCATGCCGGTGCCATGCCGATGCCATGCCGGTGCCATGCCGATGCCATGCCGGTGCCATGCCGATGCCATGCCGGTGCCATGCCGATGCCATGCCGGTGCCATGCCGATGCCATGCCGGTGCCATGCCGATGCCATGCCGGTGCCATGCCGATGCCATGCCGGTGCCATGCCGATGCCATGCCGGTGCCATGCCGATGCCATGCCGGTGCCATGCCGATGCCATGCCGGTGCCATGCCGATGCCATGCCGGTGCCATGCCGATGCCATGCCGGTGCCATGCCGGTGCCATGCCGTGCCATGCGGTGCCATGCCATTCCATGCCATTCCATGCCATTCCATGCCATTCCATGCCATTCCATGCCATTCCATGCCATTCCATGCCATTCCATGCCATTCCATGCCATTCCATGCCATTCCATGCCATTCCATGCCATTCCATGCCATTCCATGCCATTCCATGCCATTCCATGCCATTCCATGCCATTCCATGCCAGTCCATGCCAGTCCATGCCAGTCCATGCCATTCCATGCCATTCCATGCCATTCCATGCCACTCAATGCGGTGCCATGCCGTGCCATGCCGGTGCCATGCCGTGCCATGCCGGTGCCATGCCGTGCCATGCTGGTGCCATGCCGTGCCATGCCGGTGCCATGCCGTGCCATGCCGTGCCATGCCGGTGCCATGCCGTGCCATGCCGGTGCCATGCCGTGCCATGCCGTGCCATGCCGGTGCCATGCCGTGCCATGCCGGTGCCATGCCGTGCCATGCCGGTGCCATGCCGGTGCCATGCCGTGCCATGCCATTCCATGCCATTCCATGCCATTCCATGCCATTCCATGCCATTCCATGCCATTCCATGCCATTCCATGCCATTCCATGCCATTCCATGCCATTCCATGCCATTCCATGCCATTCCATGCCATTCCATGCCATTCCATGCCATTCCATGCCATTCCATGCCATTCCATGCCATTCCATGCCATTCCATGCCATTCCATGCCATTCCATGCCATTCCATGCCATTCCATGCCATTCCATGCCATTCCATGCCATTCCATGCCATTCCATGCCATTCCATGCCATTCCATGCCATTCCATGCCATTCCATGCCATTCCATGCCATTCCATGCCATTCCATGCCATTCCATGCCATTCCATGCCATTCCATGCCATTCCATGCCATTCCATGCCATTCCATGCCATTCCATGCCATTCCATGCCATTCCATGCCATTCCATGCCATTCCATGCTATTCCTTGCCATTCCATGCCATTCCATGCCATTCCATGCCATTCCATGCCATTCCATGCCATTCCATGCCATTCCATGCCATTCCATGCCATTCCATGCCATTCCATGCCATTCCATGCCATTCCATGCCATTCCATGCCATTCCATGCCATTCCATGCCATTCCATGCCATTCCATGCCATTCCATGCCATTCCATGCCATTCCATGCCATTCCATGCCATTCCATGCCATTCCATGCCATTCCATGCCATTCCATGCCATTCCATGCCATTCCATGCCATTCCATGCCATTCCATGCCATTCCATGCCATTCCATGCCATTCCATGCCATTCCATGCCATTCCATGCCATTCCATGCCATTCCATGCCATTCCATGCCATTCCATGCCATTCCATGCCATTCCATGCCATTCCATGCCATTCCATGCCATTCCATGCCATTCCATGCCATTCCATGCCATTCCATGCCGTGCCATGCCGGTGCCATGCCGTGCCATGCCGGTGCCATGCCGTGCCATACCGGTGCCATGCCGTGCCATGCCGTGCCATGCCGGTGCCATGCCGTGCCATGCCGGTGCCATGCCGTGCCATGCCGGTGCCATGCCGTGCCATGCCGGTGCCATGCCGTGCCATGCCGGTGCCATGCCGTGCCATGCCGGTGCCATGCCGTGCCATGCCGGTGCCATGCCGTGCCATGCCGGTGCCATGCCGTGCCATGCCGGTGCCATGCCGTGCCATGCCGTGCCATGCCGTGCCATGCCGTGCCATGCCGGTGCCATGCCGTGCCATGCCGGTGCCATGCCGTGCCATGCCGGTGCCATGCCGTGCCATGCCGTGCCATGCCGGTGCCATGTCGTGCCATGCCGGTGCCATACCGTGCCATGCCGTGCCATGCCGTGCCATGCCGGTGCCATGCCGTGCCATGCCGGTGCCATGCCGTGCCATGCCGGTGCCATGCCGTGCCATGCCGGTGCCATGCCGTGCCATGCCATTCCATGCCATTCCATGCCATTCCATGCCATTCCATGCCATTCCATGCCATTCCATGCCATTCCATGCCATTCCATGCCATTCCATGCCATTCCATGCCATTCCATGCCATTCCATGCCATTCCATGCCATTCCATGCCATTCCATGCCATTCCATGCCATTCCATGCCATTCCATGCCATTCCATGCCATTCCATGCCATTCCATGCCATTCCATGCCATTCCATGCCATTCCATGCCATTCCATGCCATTCCATGCCATTCCATGCCATTCCATGCCATTCCATGCCATTCCATGCCATTCCATGCCATTCCATGCCATTCCATGCCATTCCATGCCATTCCATGCCATTCCATGCCATTCCATGCCATTCCATGCCATTCCATGCCATTCCATGCCATTCCATGCCATTCCATGCCATTCCATGCCATTCCATGCCATTCCATGCCATTCCATGCCATTCCATGCCATTCCATGCCATTCCATGCCATTCCATGCCATTCCATGCCATTCCATGCCATTCCATGCCATTCCATGCCATTCCATGCCATTCCATGCCATTCCATGCCATTCCATGCCATTCCATGCCATTCCATGCCATTCCATGCCATTCCATGCCATTCCATGCCATTCCATGCCATTCCATGCCATTCCATGCCATTCCATGCCATTCCATGCCATTCCATGCCATTCCATGCCATTCCATGCCATTCCATGCCATTCCATGCCATTCCATGCCATTCCATGCCATTCCATGCCATTCCATGCCATTCCATGCCATTCCATGCCATTCCATGCCATTCCATGCCATTCCATGCCATTCCATGCCATTCCATGCCATTCCATGCCATTCCATGCCATTCCATGCCATTCCATGCCATTCCATGCCATTCCATGCCATTCCATGCCATTCCATGCCATTCCATGCCATTCCATGCCATTCCATGCCATTCCATGCCATTCCATGCCATTCCATGCCATTCCATGCCATTCCATGCCATTCCATGCCATTCCATGCCATTCCATGCCATTCCATGCCATTCCATGCCATTCCATGCCATTCCATGCCATTCCATGCCATTCCATGCCATTCCATGCCATTCCATGCCATTCCATGCCATTCCATGCCATTCCATGCCATTCCATGCCATTCCATGCCATTCCATGCCATTCCATGCCATTCCATGCCATTCCATGCCATTCCATGCCATTCCATGCCATTCCATGCCATTCCATGCCATTCCATGCCATTCCATGCCATTCCTTGCCATTCCATGCCATTCCATGCCATTCCATGCCATTCCATGCCATTCCATGCCATTCCATGCCATTCCATGCCATTCCATGCCATTCCATGCCATTCCATGCCATTCCATGCCATTCCATGCCATTCCATGCCATTCCATGCCATTCCATGCCATTCCATGCCATTCCATGCCATTCCATGCCATTCCATGCCATTCCATGCCATTCCTTGCCATTCCATGCCATTCCATGCCATTCCATGCCATTCCATGCCATTCCATGCCATTCCATGCCATTCCATGCCATTCCATGCCATTCCATGCCATTCCATGCCATTCCATGCCATTCCATGCCATTCCATGCCATTCCATGCCATTCCATGCCATTCCATGCCATTCCATGCCATTCCATGCCATTCCATGCCATTCCATGCTATTCAATGCCGTGCCATGCCGTGCCATGCCGTGCCATGCCGTGCCATGCCGGTGCCATGCCGGTGCCATGCCGGTGCCATGCCGTGCCATGCCGGTGCCATGCCGGTGCCATGCCGGTGCCATGCCGTGCCATGCCGTGCCATGCCGGTGCCATGTCGTGCCATGCCGGTGCCATGCCGTGCCATGCGGTGCCATGCCATTCCATGCGGTGCCATGCCATTCCATGCGGTGCCATGCCATTCCATGCCATTCCATGCCATTCCACGCCATTCCATGCCATTCCACGCCATTCCATGCCATTCCATGCCATTCCATGCCATTCCATGCCATTCCATGCCATTCCATGCCATTCCATGCCATTCCATGCCATTCCATGCCATTCCATGCCATTCCATGCCATTCCATGCCATTCCATGCCATTCCATGCCATTCCATGCCATTCCATGCCATTCCATGCCATTCCATGCCATTCCATGCCATTCCATGCCATTCCATGCCATTCCATGCCATTCCATGCCATTCCATGCCATTCCATGCCATTCCATGCCATTCCATGCCATTCCATGCCATTCCATGCCATTCCATGCCATTCCATGCCATTCCATGCCATTCCATGCCATTCCATGCCATTCCATGCCATTCCATGCCAATCCATGCCATTCCATGCCATTCCATGCCATTCCATGCCATTCCATGCTATTCCATGCTATTCCTTGCCATTCCATGCCATTCCATGCCATTCCATGCCATTCCATGCCATTCCATGCCATTCCATGCCATTCCATGACATTCCATGCCATTCCATGCCATTCCATGCCATTCCATGCCATTCCATGCCATTCCATGCCATTCCATGCCATTCCATGCCATTCCATGCCATTCCATGCCATTCCATGCCATTCCATGCCATTCCATGCCATTCCATGCCATTCCATGCCATTCCATGCCATTCCATGCCATTCCATGCCATTCCATGCCATTCCATGCCATTCCATGCCATTCCATGCCATTCCATGCCATTCCATGCCATTCCATGCCATTCCATGACATTCCATGCCATTCCATGCCATTCCATGCCATTCCATGCCATTCCATGCCATTCCATGCCATTCCATGCCATTCCATGCCATTCCATGCCATTCCATGCCATTCCATGCCATTCCATGCCATTCCATGCCATTCCATGCCATTCCATGCCATTCCATGCCATTCCATGCCATTCCATGCCATTCCATGCCATTCCATGCCATTCCATGCCATTCAATGCCGTGCCATGCCGTGCCATGCCGTGCCATGCCGTGCCATGCCGGTGCCATGCCGGTGCCATGCCGGTGCCATGCCGTGCCATGCCGGTGCCATGCCGGTGCCATGCCGGTGCCATGCCGTGCCATGCCGTGCCATGCCGGTGCCATGTCGTGCCATGCCGGTGCCATGCCGTGCCATGCCGGTGCCATGCCGTGCCATGCCGGTGCCATGCCGTGCCATGCCGGTGCCATGCCGTGCCATGCCGGTGCCATGCCGTGCCATGCGGTGCCATGCCATTCCATGCGGTGCCATGCCATTCCATGCGGTGCCATGCCATTCCATGCCATTCCATGCCATTCCACGCCATTCCATGCCATTCCATGCCATTCCATGCCATTCCATGCCATTCCATGCCATTCCATGCCATTCCATGCCATTCCATGCCATTCCATGCCATTCCATGCCATTCCATGCCATTCCATGCCATTCCATGTCATTCCATGCCATTCCATGCCATTCCATGCCATTCCATGCCATTCCATGCCATTCCATGCCATTCCATGCCATTCCATGCCATTCCATGCCATTCCATGCCATTCCATGCCATTCCATGCCATTCCATGCCATTCCATGCCATTCCATGCCATTCCATGCCATTCCATGCCATTCATGCCATTCCATGCCATTCCATGCCATTCCATGCCATTCAATGCCGTGCCATGCCGTGCCATGCCGAGCCATGCCGTGCCATGCCGGTGCCATGTCGTGCCATGCCCGGTGCCATGCCGTGCCATGCCGGTGCCATGCCGTGCCATGCCGGTGCCATGCCGTGCCATGCGGTGCCATGCCATTCCATGCCATTCCATGCGGTGCCATGCCATTCCATGCCATTCCATGCCATTCCATGCCATTCCATGCCATTCCATGCCATTCCACGCCATTCCATGCATTCCATGCCATTCCATGCCATTCCATGCCATTCCATGCCATTCCATGCCATTCCATGCCATTCCATGCCATTCCATGCCATTCCATGCCATTCCATGCCATTCCATGCCATTCCATGCCATTCCATGCCATTCAATGCCGTGCCATGCCGTGCCATGCCGTGCCATGCCGTGCCATGCCGTGCCATGCCGGTGCCATGCCGGTGCCATGCCGGTGCCATGCCGTGCCATGCCGGTGCCATGCCGTGCCATGCCGTGCCATGCCGGTGCCATGCCGTGCCATGCCGTTGCCATGCCGTGGCCATGCCGTGCCATGCCGGTGCCATGCCGTGCCATGCGGTGCCATGCCGTTCCATGCCATTCCATGCCATTCCATGCCATTCCATGCGATTCCATGCCATTCCATGCCATTCCATGCCTTCATGCCATTCCATGCCATTCCATGCCATTCCATGCCATTCCATGCCATTCCATGCCATTCCATGCCATTCCATGCCATTCCATGGCCATTCCATGCCATTCCATGCCATTCCATGCCATTCATGCCATTCCATGCCATTCCATGCATTCCATGCATTCAATGCCGTGCCATGCCGTGCCATGCCGTGCCATGCCGTGCCATGCCGTGCCATGCCGTGCCATGCCGTGCCATGCCGTGCCATGCCGTGCCATGCCGTGCCATGCGTGCCATGCCGTGCCATGCCGTGCCATGCCGTGCCATGCCGTGCCATGCCGTGCCATGCCGTGCCATGCCGTGCCATGCCGTGCCATGCCCGTGCCATGCCGTGCCATGCCGTGCCATGCCGTGCCATGCCGTGCCATGCCGGTGCCATGCCGTGCCATGCCGGTGCCATGCCGGTGCCATGCCGTGCCATGCCGGTGCCATGCCGTGCCATGCCGGTGCCATGCCGTGCCATGCCGGTGCCATGCCGGTGCCATGCCGTGCCATGCCGGTGCCATGCCGTGCCATGCGTGCCATGCCGGTGCCATGCCGTGCCATGCCGTGCCATGCCGTGCCATGCCGTGCCATGCCGTGCCATGCCGTGCCATGCCGTGCCATGCCGTGCCATGCCGTGCCATGCCGTGCCATGCCGTGCCATGCCGTGCCATGCCGTGCCATGCCGTGCCATGCCGTGCCATGCCGTGCCATGCCGTGCCATGCCGTGCCATGCCGTGCCATGCCGTGCCATGCCGTGCCATGCCGTGCCATGCCGTGCCATGCCGTGCCATGCCGTGCCATGCCGTGCCATGCCGTGCCATGCCGTGCCATGCCGTGCCATGCCGTGCCATGCCGTGCCATGCCGTGCCATGCCGTGCCATGCCGTGCCATGCCGTGCCATGCCGTGCCATGCCGTGCCATGCCGTGCCATGCCGTGCCATGCCGTGCCATGCCGTGCCATGCCGTGCCATGCCGTGCCATGCCGTGCCATGCCGTGCCATGCCGTGCCATGCCGTGCCATGCCGTGCCATGCCGTGCCATGCCGTGCCATGCGTGCCATGCCGTGCCATGCCGTGCCATGCCGTGCCATGCCGTGCCATGCCGTGCCATGCCGTGCCATGCCGTGCCATGCCGTGCCATGCCGTGCCATGCCGTGCCATGCCGTGCCATGCCGTGCCATGCCGTGCCATGCCGTGCCATGCCGTGCCATGCCGTGCCATGCCGTGCCATGCCGTGCCATGCCGTGCCATGCCGTGCCATGCCGTGCCATGCCGTGCCATGCCGTGCCATGCCGTGCCATGCCGTGCCATGCCGTGCCATGCCGTGCCATGCCGTGCCATGCCGTGCCATGCCGTGCCATTGCCGTGCCATGCCGTGCCATGCCGTGCCATGCCGTGCCATGCCGTGCCATGCCGTGCCATGCCGTGCCATGCCGTGCCATGCCGTGCCATGCCGTGCCATGCCGTGCCATGCCGTGCCATGCCGTGCCATGCCGTGCCATGCCGTGCCATGCCGTGCCATGCCGTGCCATGCCGTGCCAATGCCGTGCCATGCCGTGCCATGCCGTGCCATGCCGTGCCATGCCGTGCCATGCCGTGCCATGCCGTGCCATGCCGTGCCATGCCGTGCCATGCCGTGCCATGCCGTGCCATGCCGTGCCATGCCGTGCCATGCCGTGCCATGCCGTGCCATGCAGTGCCATGCCGTGCCATGCCGTGCCATGCCGTGCCATGCCGTGCCATGCCGTGCCATGCCGTGCCATGCCGTGCCATGCCGTGCCATGCCGTGCCATGCCGTGCCATGCCGTGCCATGCCGTGCCATGCCGTGCCATGCCGTGCCATGCCGTGCCATGCCGTGCCATGCCGTGCCATGCCGTGCCATGCCGTGCCATGCCGTGCCATGCCGTGCCATGCCGTGCCATGCCGTGCCATGCCGTGCCATGCCGTGCCATGCCGTGCCATGCCGTGCCATGCCGTGCCATGCCGTGCCATGCCGTGCCATGCCGTGCCATGCCGTGCCATGCCGTGCCATGCCGTGCCATGCCGTGCCATGCCGTGCCATGCCGTGCCATGCCGTGCCATGCCGGTGCCATGCCGGTGCCATGCCGATGCCATGCCGTGCCATGCCGAGCCATGCCGGTGCCATGCCGGTGCCATGCCGGTGCCATGCCGATGCCATGCCGGTGCCATGCCGATGCCATGCCGGTGCCATGCCGATGCCATGCCGGTGCCATGCCGATGCCATGCCGGTGCCATGCCGGATGCCATGCGGTGCCATGCCGATGCCATGCCGGTGCCATGCCGATGCATGCCGGTGCCATGCCGATGCCATGCCGGTGCCATGCCGATGCCATGGCCGGTGCCATGCCGATGCCATGCCGGTGCCATGCCGATGCCATGCCGGTGCCATGCCGATGCCATGCCGGTGCCATGCCGATGCCATGCCGGTGCCATGCCGATGCCATGCCGGTGCCATGCCGATGCCATGCCGGTGCCATGCCGATGCCATGCCGGTGCCATGCCGATGCCATGCCGGTGCCATGCCGATGCCATGCCGGTGCCATGCCGATGCCATGCCGGTGCCATGCCGATGCCATGCCGGTGCCATGCCGATGCCATGCCGGTGCCATGCCGATGCCATGCCGGTGCCATGCCGATGCCATGCCGGTGCCATGCCGATGCCATGCCGGTGCCATGCCGATGCCATGCCGGTGCCATGCCGATGCCATGCCATTCCATGCCATTCCATGCCATTCCATGCCATTCCATGCCATTCCATGCCATTCCATGCCATTCCATGCCATTCCATGCCATTCCATGCCATTCCATGCCATTCCATGCCATTCCATGCCATTCCATGCCATTCCATGCCATTCCATGCCATTCCATGCCATTCCATGCCATTCCATGCCATTCCATGCCATTCCATGCCATTCCATGCCATTCCATGCCATTCCATGCCATTCCATGCCATTCCATGCCATTCCATGCCATTCCATGCCATTCCATGCCATTCCATGCCATTCCATGCCATTCCATGCCATTCCATGCCATTCCATGCCATTCCATGCCATTCCATGCCATTCCATGCCATTCCATGCCGTGCCATGCCGGTGCCATGCCGTGCCATGCCGGTGCCATGCCGTGCCATGCCGGTGCCATGCCGTGCCATGCCGGTGCCATGCCGTGCCATGCCGGTGCCATGCCGTGCCATGCCGGTGCCATGCCGTGCCATGCCGGTGCCATGCCGTGCCATGCCGGTGCCATGCCGTGCCATGCCGGTGCCATGCCGTGCCATGCCGGTGCCATGCCGTGCCATGCCGGTGCCATGCCGTGCCATGCCGGTGCCATGCCGTGCCATGCCGGTGCCATGCCGTGCCATGCCGTGCCATGCCGTGCCATGCCGTGCCATGCCGGTGCCATGCCGTGCCATGCCGGTGCCATGCCGTGCCATGCCGGTGCCATGCCGTGCCATGCCGTGCCATGCCGGTGCCATGCCGTGCCATGCCGGTGCCATACCGTGCCATGCCGTGCCATGCCGTGCCATGCCGGTGCCATGCCGTGCCATGCCGGTGCCATGCCATTCCATGCCATTCCATGCCATTCCATGCCATTCCATGCCATTCCATGCCATTCCATGCCATTCCATGCCATTCCATGCCATTCCATGCCATTCCATGCCATTCCATGCCATTCCATGCCATTCCATGCCATTCCATGCCATTCCATGCCATTCCATGCCATTCCATGCCATTCCATGCCATTCCATGCCATTCCATGCCATTCCATGCCATTCCATGCCATTCCATGCCATTCCATGCCATTCCATGCCATTCCATGCCATTCCATGCCATTCCATGCCAGTCCATGCCAGTCCATGCCAGTCCATGCCATTCCATGGCATTCCATGCCATTCCATGCCACTCAACGCGGTGCCATGCCGTGCCATGCCGGTGCCATGCCGTGCCATGCCGGTGCCATGCCGTGCCATGCCGGTGCCATGCCGTGCCATGCCGGTGCCATGCCGTGCCATGCCGGTGCCATGCCGTGCCATGCCGGTGCCATGCCGTGCCATGCCGTGCCATGCCGGTGCCATGCCGTGCCATGCCGTGCCATGCCGTGCCATGCCGTGCCATGCGGTGCCATGCCATTCGATGCCATTCCATGCCATTCCATGTCATTCCATGTCATTCCATGCCATTCCATGCCATTCCATGCCATTCCATGCCATTCCATGCCATTCCATGCCATTCCATGCCATTCCATGCCATTCCATGCCATTCCATGCCATTCCATGCCATTCCATGCCATTCCATGCCATTCCATGCCATTCCATGCCATTCCATGCCATTCCATGCCATTCCATGCCATTCCATGCCATTCCATGCCATTCCATGCCATTCCATGCCATTCCATGCCATTCCATGCCATTCCATGCCATTCCATGCCATTCCATGCCATTCCATGCCATTCCATGCCATTCCATGCCATTCCATGCCATTCCATGCCATTCCATGCCATTCCATGCCATTCCATGCCATTCCATGCCATTCCATGCCATTCCATGCCATTCCATGCCATTCCATGCCATTCCATGCCATTCCATGCCAGTCCATGCCAGTCCATGCCAGTCCATGCCATTCCATGCCATTCCATGCCATTCCATGCCACTCAATGCGGTGCCATGCCGTGCCATGCCGGTGCCATGCCGTGCCATGCCGGTGCCATGCCGTGCCATGCTGGTGCCATGCCGTGCCATGCCGGTGCCATGCCGTGCCATGCCGTGCCATGCCGGTGCCATGCCGTGCCATGCCGGTGCCATGCCGTGCCATGCCGTGCCATGCCGGTGCCATGCCGTGCCATGCCGGTGCCATGCCGTGCCATGCCGGTGCCATGCCGTGCCATGCCGGTGCCATGCCGGTGCCATGCCGTGCCATGCCATTCCATGCCATTCCATGCCATTCCATGCCATTCCATGCCATTCCATGCCATTCCATGCCATTCCATGCCATTCCATGCCATTCCATGCCATTCCATGCCATTCCATGCCATTCCATGCCATTCCATGCCATTCCATGCCATTCCATGCCATTCCATGCCATTCCATGCCATTCCATGCCATTCCATGCCATTCCATGCCATTCCATGCCATTCCATGCCATTCCATGCCATTCCATGCCATTCCATGCCATTCCATGCCATTCCATGCCATTCCATGCCATTCCATGCCATTCCATGCCATTCCATGCCATTCCATGCCATTCCATGCCATTCCATGCCATTCCATGCCATTCCATGCCATTCCATGCCATTCCATGCCATTCCATGCCATTCCATGCCATTCCATGCCATTCCATGCCATTCCATGCCATTCCATGCCATTCCATGCCATTCCATGCCATTCCATGCCATTCCATGCCATTCCATGCCATTCCATGCCATTCCATGCCATTCCATGCCATTCCATGCCATTCCATGCCATTCCATGCCATTCCATGCCATTCCATGCCATTCCATGCCATTCCATGCCATTCCATGCCATTCCATGCCATTCCATGCCATTCCATGCCATTCCATGCCATTCCATGCCATTCCATGCCATTCCATGCCATTCCATGCCATTCCATGCCATTCCATGCCATTCCATGCCATTCCATGCCATTCCATGCCATTCCATGCCATTCCATGCCATTCCATGCCATTCCATGCCATTCCATGCCATTCCATGCCATTCCATGCCATTCCATGCCATTCCATGCCATTCCATGCCATTCCATGCCATTCCATGCCATTCCATGCCATTCCATGCCATTCCATGCCATTCCATGCCATTCCATGCCATTCCATGCCATTCCATGCCATTCCATGCCATTCCATGCCATTCCATGCCATTCCATGCCATTCCATGCCATTCCATGCCATTCCATGCCATTCCATGCCATTCCATGCCATTCCATGCCATTCCATGCCATTCCATGCCATTCCATGCCATTCCATGCCATTCCATGCCATTCCATGCCATTCCATGCCATTCCATGCCATTCCATGCCATTCCATGCCATTCCATGCCATTCCATGCCATTCCATGCCATTCCATGCCATTCCATGCCATTCCATGCCATTCCATGCCATTCCATGCCATTCCATGCCATTCCATGCCATTCCATGCCATTCCATGCCATTCCATGCCATTCCATGCCATTCCATGCCATTCCATGCCATTCCATGCCATTCCATGCCATTCCATGCCATTCCATGCCATTCCATGCCATTCCATGCCATTCCATGCCATTCCATGCCATTCCATGCCATTCCATGCCATTCCATGCCATTCCATGCCATTCCATGCCATTCCATGCCATTCCATGCCATTCCATGCTATTCCTTGCCATTCCATGCCATTCCATGCCATTCCATGCCATTCCATGCCATTCCATGCCATTCCATGCCATTCCATGCCATTCCATGCCATTCCATGCCATTCCATGCCATTCCATGCCATTCCATGCCATTCCATGCCATTCCATGCCATTCCATGCCATTCCATGCCATTCCATGCCATTCCATGCCATTCCATGCCATTCCATGCCATTCCATGCCATTCCATGCCATTCCATGCCATTCCATGCCATTCCATGCCATTCCATGCCATTCCATGCCATTCCATGCCATTCCATGCCATTCCATGCCATTCCATGCCATTCCATGCCATTCCATGCCATTCCATGCCATTCCATGCCATTCCATGCCATTCCATGCCATTCCATGCCATTCCATGCCATTCCATGCCATTCCATGCCATTCCATGCCATTCCATGCCATTCCATGCCATTCCATGCCATTCCATGCCATTCCATGCCGTGCCATGCCGGTGCCATGCCGTGCCATGCCGGTGCCATGCCGTGCCATACCGGTGCCATGCCGTGCCATGCCGTGCCATGCCGGTGCCATGCCGTGCCATGCCGGTGCCATGCCGTGCCATGCCGGTGCCATGCCGTGCCATGCCGGTGCCATGCCGTGCCATGCCGGTGCCATGCCGTGCCATGCCGGTGCCATGCCGTGCCATGCCGGTGCCATGCCGTGCCATGCCGGTGCCATGCCGTGCCATGCCGGTGCCATGCCGTGCCATGCCGGTGCCATGCCGTGCCATGCCGTGCCATGCCGTGCCATGCCGTGCCATGCCGGTGCCATGCCGTGCCATGCCGGTGCCATGCCGTGCCATGCCGGTGCCATGCCGTGCCATGCCGTGCCATGCCGGTGCCATGTCGTGCCATGCCGGTGCCATACCGTGCCATGCCGTGCCATGCCGTGCCATGCCGGTGCCATGTCGTGCCATGCCGGTGCCATACCGTGCCATGCCGTGCCATGCCGTGCCATGCCGGTGCCATGCCGTGCCATGCCGGTGCCATGCCGTGCCATGCCGGTGCCATGCCGTGCCATGCCGGTGCCATGCCGTGCCATGCCATTCCATGCCATTCCATGCCATTCCATGCCATTCCATGCCATTCCATGCCATTCCATGCCATTCCATGCCATTCCATGCCATTCCATGCCATTCCATGCCATTCCATGCCATTCCATGCCATTCCATGCCATTCCATGCCATTCCATGCCATTCCATGCCATTCCATGCCATTCCATGCCATTCCATGCCATTCCATGCCATTCCATGCCATTCCATGCCATTCCATGCCATTCCATGCCATTCCATGCCATTCCATGCCATTCCATGCCATTCCATGCCATTCCATGCCATTCCATGCCATTCCATGCCATTCCATGCCATTCCATGCCATTCCATGCCATTCCATGCCATTCCATGCCATTCCATGCCATTCCATGCCATTCCATGCCATTCCATGCCATTCCATGCCATTCCATGCCATTCCATGCCATTCCATGCCATTCCATGCCATTCCATGCCATTCCATGCCATTCCATGCCATTCCATGCCATTCCATGCCATTCCATGCCATTCCATGCCATTCCATGCCATTCCATGCCATTCCATGCCATTCCATGCCATTCCATGCCATTCCATGCCATTCCATGCCATTCCATGCCATTCCATGCCATTCCATGCCATTCCATGCCATTCCATGCCATTCCATGCCATTCCATGCCATTCCATGCCATTCCATGCCATTCCATGCCATTCCATGCCATTCCATGCCATTCCATGCCATTCCATGCCATTCCATGCCATTCCATGCCATTCCATGCCATTCCATGCCATTCCATGCCATTCCATGCCATTCCATGCCATTCCATGCCATTCCATGCCATTCCATGCCATTCCATGCCATTCCATGCCATTCCATGCCATTCCATGCCATTCCATGCCATTCCATGCCATTCCATGCCATTCCATGCCATTCCATGCCATTCCATGCCATTCCATGCCATTCCATGCCATTCCATGCCATTCCATGCCATTCCATGCCATTCCATGCCATTCCATGCCATTCCATGCCATTCCATGCCATTCCATGCCATTCCATGCCATTCCATGCCATTCCATGCCATTCCATGCCATTCCATGCCATTCCATGCCATTCCATGCCATTCCATGCCATTCCATGCCATTCCATGCCATTCCATGCCATTCCATGCCATTCCATGCCATTCCATGCCATTCCATGCCATTCCATGCCATTCCATGCCATTCCATGCCATTCCATGCCATTCCATGCCATTCCATGCCATTCCATGCCATTCCATGCCATTCCATGCCATTCCATGCCATTCCATGCCATTCCATGCCATTCCATGCCATTCCATGCCATTCCTTGCCATTCCATGCCATTCCATGCCATTCCATGCCATTCCATGCCATTCCATGCCATTCCATGCCATTCCATGCCATTCCATGCCATTCCATGCCATTCCATGCCATTCCATGCCATTCCATGCCATTCCATGCCATTCCATGCCATTCCATGCCATTCCATGCCATTCCATGCCATTCCATGCCATTCCATGCCATTCCATGCCATTCCATGCCATTCCATGCCATTCCATGCCATTCCATGCCATTCCATGCCATTCCATGCCATTCCATGCCATTCCATGCCATTCCATGCCATTCCATGCCATTCCATGCCATTCCATGCCATTCCATGCCATTCCATGCCATTCCATGCCATTCCATGCCATTCCATGCCATTCCATGCCATTCCATGCCGTGCCATGCCGGTGCCATGCCGTGCCATGCCGGTGCCATGCCGTGCCATGCCGTGCCATGCCGTGCCATGCGGTGCCATGCCATTCGATGCCATGTCGTGCCATGCCGGTGCCATACCGTGCCATGCCGTGCCATGCCGTGCCATGCCGGTGCCATGCCGTGCCATGCCGGTGCCATGCCGTGCCATGCCGGTGCCATGCCGTGCCATGCCGGTGCCATGCCGTGCCATGCCATTCCATGCCATTCCATGCCATTCCATGCCATTCCATGCCATTCCATGCCATTCCATGCCATTCCATGCCATTCCATGCCATTCCATGCCATTCCATGCCATTCCATGCCATTCCATGCCATTCCATGCCATTCCATGCCATTCCATGCCATTCCAATGCCATTCCATGCCATTCCATGCCATTCCATGCCATTCCATGCCATTCCATGCCATTCCATGCCATTCCATGCCATTCCATGCCATTCCATGCCATTCCATGCCAGTCCATGCCAGTCCATGCCAGTCCATGCCATTCCATGCCATTCCATGCCATTCCATGCCACTCAATGCGGTGCCATGCCGTGCCATGCCGGTGCCATGCCGTGCCATGCCGGTGCCATGCCGTGCCATGCTGGTGCCATGCCGTGCCATGCCGGTGCCATGCCGTGCCATGCCGTGCCATGCCGGTGCCATGCCGTGCCATGCCGGTGCCATGCCGTGCCATGCCGTGCCATGCCGGTGCCATGCCGTGCCATGCCGGTGCCATGCCGTGCCATGCCGGTGCCATGCCGTGCCATGCCGGTGCCATGCCGTGCCATGCCGGTGCCATGCCGTGCCATGCCGTGCCATGCCGGTGCCATGCCGTGCCATGCCGGTGCCATGCCGTGCCATGCCGGTGCCATGCCGTGCCATGCCGCTGCCATGCCGTGCCATGCCGCTGCCATGCCGTGCCATGCCGGTGCCATGCCGTGCCATGCCATTCGATGCCATTCCATGCCATTCCATGTCATTCCATGCCATTCCATGCCAGTCCATGCCAGTCCATGCCAGTCCATGCCATTCCATGCCATTCCATGCCATTCCATGCCAGTCCATGCCAGTCCATGCCAGTCCATGCCATTCCATGCCATTCCATGCCATTCCATGCCAGTCCATGCCAGTCCATGCCAGTCCATGCCATTCCATGCCATTCCATGCCATTCCATGCCACTCAATGCGGTGCCATGCCGTGCCATGCCGTGCCATGCCGGTGCCATGCCGTGCCATGCCGGTGCCATGCCGGTGCCATGCCGGTGCCATGCCGTGCCATGCCGGTGCCATGCCGTGCCATGCCGGTGCCATGCCGTGCCATGCCGGTGCCATGCCGTGCCATGCCGGTGCCATGCCGGTGCCATGCCGTGCCATACCGTGCCATGCCGTGCCATGCCGGTGCCATGCCGGTGCCATGCCGTGCCATGCCGGTGCCATGCCGTGCCATGCCATTCCATGCCATTCCATGCCATTCCATGCCATTCCATGCCATTCCATGCCATTCCATGCCATTCCATGCCATTCCATGCCATTCCATGCCATTCCATGCCATTCCATGCCATTCCATGCCATTCCATGCCATTCCATGCCATTCCATGCCATTCCATGCCATTCCATGCCATTCCATGCCATTCCATGCCATTCCATGCCATTCCATGCCATTCCATGCCATTCCATGCCATTCCATGCCATTCCATGCCATTCCATGCCATTCCATGCCATTCCATGCCATTCCATGCCATTCCATGCCATTCCATGCCATTCCATGCCATTCCATGCCATTCCATGCCATTCCATGCCATTCCATGCCATTCCATGCCATTCCATGCCATTCCATGCCATTCCATGCCATTCCATGCCATTCCATGCCATTCCATGCCATTCCATGCCATTCCATGCCATTCCATGCCATTCCATGCCATTCCATGCCATTCCATGCCATTCCATGCCATTCCATGCCATTCCATGCCATTCCATGCCATTCCATGCCATTCCATGCCATTCCATGCATTCCATGCCATTCCATGCCATTCCATGCCATTCCATGCCATTCCATGCCATTCCATGCCATTCCATGCCATTCCATGCCATTCCATGCCATTCCATGCCATTCCATGCCATTCCATGCCATTCCATGCCATTCCATGCCATTCCATGCCATTCCATGCCATTCCATGCCATTCCATGCCATTCCATGCCATTCCATGCCATTCCATGCCATTCCATGCCATTCCATGCCATTCCATGCCATTCCATGCCATTCCATGCCATTCCATGCCATTCCATGCCATTCCATGCCATTCCATGCCATTCCATGCCATTCCATGCCATTCCATGCCATTCCATGCCATTCCATGCCATTCCATGCCATTCCATGCCATTCCATGCCATTCCATGCCATTCCATGCCATTCCATGCCATTCCATGCCATTCCATGCCATTCCATGCCATTCCATGCCATTCCATGCCATTCCATGCCATTCCATGCCATTCCATGCCATTCCATGCCATTCCATGCCATTCCATGCCATTCCATGCCATTCCATGCCATTCCATGCCATTCCATGCCATTCCATGCCATTCCATGCCATTCCATGCCATTCCATGCCATTCCATGCCATTCCATGCCATTCCATGCCATTCCATGCCATTCCATGCCATTCCATGCCATTCCATGCCATTCCATGCCATTCCATGCCATTCCATGCCATTCCATGCCATTCCATGCCATTCCATGCTATTCCTTGCCATTCCATGCCATTCCATGCCATTCCATGCCATTCCATGCCATTCCATGCCATTCCATGCCATTCCATGCCATTCCATGCCATTCCATGCCATTCCATGCCATTCCATGCCATTCCATGCCATTCCATGCCATTCCATGCCATTCCATGCCATTCCATGCCATTCCATGCCATTCCATGCCATTCCATGCCATTCCATGCCATTCCATGCCATTCCATGCCATTCCATGCCATTCCATGCCATTCCATGCCATTCCATGCCATTCCATGCCATTCCATGCCATTCCATGCCATTCCATGACATTCCATGCCATTCCATGCCATTCCATGCCATTCCATGCCATTCCATGCCATTCCATGCCATTCCATGCCATTCCATGCCATTCCATGCCATTCCATGCCATTCCATGCCATTCCATGCCATTCCATGCCATTCCATGCCATTCCATGCCATTCCATGCCATTCCATGCCATTCCATGCCATTCCATGCCATTCCATGCCATTCCATGCCATTCCATGCCATTCCATGCCATTCCATGCCATTCCATGCCATTCAATGCCGTGCCATGCCGTGCCATGCCGTGCCATGCCGTGCCATGCCGGTGCCATGCCGGTGCCATGCCGGTGCCATGCCGTGCCATGCCGGTGCCATGCCGGTGCCATGCCGGTGCCATGCCGTGCCATGCCGTGCCATGCCGGTGCCATGTCGTGCCATGCCGGTGCCATGCCGTGCCATGCCGGTGCCATGCCGTGCCATGCCGGTGCCATGCCGTGCCATGCCGGTGCCATGCCGTGCCATGCCGGTGCCATGCCGTGCCATGCGGTGCCATGCCATTCCATGCGGTGCCATGCCATTCCATGCGGTGCCATGCCATTCCATGCCATTCCATGCCATTCCACGCCATTCCATGCCATTCCATGCCATTCCATGCCATTCCATGCCATTCCATGCCATTCCATGCCATTCCATGCCATTCCATGCCATTCCATGCCATTCCATGCCATTCCATGCCATTCCATGCCATTCCATGCCATTCCATGCCATTCCATGCCATTCCATGTCATTCCATGCCATTCCATGCCATTCCATGCCATTCCATGCCATTCCATGCCATTCCATGCCATTCCATGCCATTCCATGCCATTCCATGCCATTCCATGCCATTCCATGCCATTCCATGCCATTCCATGCCATTCCATGCCATTCCATGCTATTCCATGCCATTCCATGCCATTCCATGCCATTCCATGCCATTCCATGCCATTCCATGCCATTCCATGCCATTCAATGCCGTGCCATGCCGTGCCATGCCGGAGCCATGCCGTGCCATGCCGGTGCCATGTCGTGCCATGCCGGTGCCATGCCGTGCCATGCCGGTGCCATGCCGTGCCATGCCGGTGCCATGCCGTGCCATGCGGTGCCATGCCATTCCATGCCATTCCATGCGGTGCCATGCCATTCCATGCCATTCCATGCCATTCCATGCCATTCCATGCCATTCCATGCCATTCCACGCCATTCCATGCCATTCCATGCCATTCCATGCCATTCCATGCCATTCCATGCCATTCCATGCCATTCCATGCCATTCCATGCCATTCCATGCCATTCCATGCCATTCCATGCCATTCCATGCCATTCCATGCCATTCCATGCCATTCCATGCCATTCAATGCCGTGCCATGCCGTGCCATGCCGTGCCATGCCGTGCCATGCCGTGCCATGCCGGTGCCATGCCGGTGCCATGCCGGTGCCATGCCGTGCCATGCCGGTGCCATGCCGTGCCATGCCGTGCCATGCCGGTGCCATGCCGTGCCATGCGGTGACATGCCGTTCCATGCCATTCCATGCCATTCCATGCCATTCCATGCCATTCCATGCCATTCCATGCCATTCCATGCCATTCCATGCCATTCCATGCCATTCCATGCCATTCCATGCCATTCCATGCCATTCCATGCCATTCCATGCCATTCCATGCCATTCCATGCCATTCCATGCCATTCCATGCCATTCCATGCCATTCCATGCCATTCAATGCCGTGCCATGCCGTGCCATGCCGTGCCATGCCGTGCCATGCCGTGCCATGCCGTGCCATGCCGTGCCATGCCGTGCCATGCCGTGCCATGCCGTGCCATGCCGTGCCATGCCGTGCCATGCCGTGCCATGCCGTGCCATGCCGTGCCATGCCGTGCCATGCCGTGCCATGCCGTGCCATGCCGTGCCATGCCGTGCCATGCCGTGCCATGCCGTGCCATGCCGTGCCATGCCGTGCCATGCCGTGCCATGCCGTGCCATGCCGTGCCATGCCGTGCCATGCCGTGCCATGCCGTGCCATGCCGTGCCATGCCGTGCCATGCCGGTGCCATGCCGTGCCATGCCGGTGCCATGCCGGTGCCATGCCGTGCCATGCCGGTGCCATGCCGTGCCATGCCGGTGCCATGCCGTGCCATGCCGGTGCCATGCCGTGCCATGCCGGTGCCATGCCGTGCCATGCCGGTGCCATGCCGTGCCATGCCGGTGCCATGCCGTGCCATGCCGTGCCATGCCGGTGCCATGCCGTGCCATGCCGTGCCATGCCGTGCCATGCCGTGCCATGCCGGTGCCATGCCGTGCCATGCCGTGCCATGCCGTGCCATGCCGTGCCATGCCGTGCCATGCCGTGCCATGCCGTGCCATGCCGTGCCATGCCGTGCCATGCCGTGCCATGCCGTGCCATGCCGTGCCATGCCGTGCCATGCCGTGCCATGCCGTGCCATGCCGTGCCATGCCGTGCCATGCCGTGCCATGCCGTGCCATGCCGTGCCATGCCGTGCCATGCCGTGCCATGCCGTGCCATGCCGTGCCATGCCGTGCCATGCCGTGCCATGCCGTGCCATGCCGTGCCATGCCGTGCCATGCCGTGCCATGCCGTGCCATGCCGTGCCATGCCGTGCCATGCCGTGCCATGCCGTGCCATGCCGTGCCATGCCGTGCCATGCCGTGCCATGCCGTGCCATGCCGTGCCATGCCGTGCCATGCCGTGCCATGCCGTGCCATGCCGTGCCATGCCGTGCCATGCCGTGCCATGCCGTGCCATGCCGTGCCATGCCGTGCCATGCCGTGCCATGCCGTGCCATGCCGTGCCATGCCGTGCCATGCCGTGCCATGCCGTGCCATGCCGTGCCATGCCGTGCCATGCCGTGCCATGCCGTGCCATGCCGTGCCATGCCGTGCCATGCCGTGCCATGCCGTGCCATGCCGTGCCATGCCGTGCCATGCCGTGCCATGCCGTGCCATGCCGTGCCATGCCGTGCCATGCCGTGCCATGCCGTGCCATGCCGTGCCATGCCGTGCCATGCCGTGCCATGCCGTGCCATGCCGTGCCATGCCGTGCCATGCCGTGCCATGCCGTGCCATGCCGTGCCATGCCGTGCCATGCCGTGCCATGCCGTGCCATGCCGTGCCATGCCGTGCCATGCCGTGCCATGCCGTGCCATGCCGTGCCATGCCGTGCCATGCCGTGCCATGCCGTGCCATGCCGTGCCATGCCGTGCCATGCCGTGCCATGCCGTGCCATGCCGTGCCATGCCGTGCCATGCCGTGCCATGCCGTGCCATGCCGTGCCATGCCGTGCCATGCCGTGCCATGCCGTGCCATGCCGTGCCATGCCGTGCCATGCCGTGCCATGCCGTGCCATGCCGTGCCATGCCGTGCCATGCCGTGCCATGCCGTGCCATGCCGTGCCATGCCGTGCCATGCCGTGCCATGCCGTGCCATGCCGTGCCATGCCGTGCCATGCCGTGCCATGCCGTGCCATGCCGTGCCATGCCGTGCCATGCCGTGCCATGCCGTGCCATGCCGTGCCATGCCGTGCCATTCCGTGCCATTCCGTGCCATTCCGTGCCATTCCGTGCCATTCCGTGCCATTCCGTGCCATTCCGTGCCATTCCGTGCCATTCCGTGCCATTCCGTGCCATTCCGTGCCATTCCGTGCCATTCCGTGCCATTCCGTGCCATTCCGTGCCATTCCGTGCCATTCCGTGCCATTCCGTGCCATTCCGTGCCATTCCGTGCCATTCCGTGCCATTCCGTGCCATTCCGTGCCATTCCGTGCCATTCCGTGCCATTCCGTGCCATTCCGTGCCATTCCGTGCCATTCCGTGCCATTCCGTGCCATTCCGTGCCATTCCGTGCCATTCCGTGCCATTCCGTGCCATTCCGTGCCATTCCGTGCCATTCCGTGCCATTCCGTGCCATTCCGTGCCATTCCGTGCCATTCCGTGCCATTCCGTGCCATTCCGTGCCATTCCGTGCCATTCCGTGCCATTCCGTGCCATTCCGTGCCATTCCGTGCCATTCCGTGCCATTCCGTGCCATTCCATGACATTCCATGCCATTCCATGACATTCCATGCCATTCCATGCCATTCCATGCCATTCCATGCCATTCCATGCCATTCCATGCCATTCCATGCCATTCCATGCCATTCCATGCCATTCCATGCCATTCCATGCCATTCCATGCCATTCCATGCCATTCCATGCCATTCCATGCCATTCCATGCCATTCCATGCCATTCCATGCCATTCCATGCCATTCCATGCCATTCCATGCCATTCCATGCCATTCCATGCCATTCCATGCCATTCCATGCCATTCCATGCCATTCCATGCCATTCCATGCCATTCCATGCCATTCCATGCCATTCCATGCCATTCCATGCCATTCCATGCCATTCCATGCCATTCCATGCCGTGCCATGCCGGTGCCATGCCGTGCCATGCCGGTGCCATGCCGGTGCCATGCCGGTGCCATGCCGGTGCCATGCCGGTGCCATGCCGTGCCATGCCGTGCCATGCCGGTGCCATGTCGTGCCATGCCGGTGCCATGCCGTGCCATGCCGGTGCCATGCCGTGCCATGCCGGTGCCATGCCGTGCCATGCCGGTGCCATGCCGTGCCATGCCGGTGCCATGCCGTGCCATGCGGTGCCATGCCATTCCATGCGGTGCCATGCCATTCCATGCGGTGCCATGCCATTCCACGCCATTCCACGCCATTCCACGCCATTCCACGCCATTCCACGCCATTCCACGCCATTCCATGCCATTCCATGCCATTCCATGCCATTCCATGCCATTCCATGCCATTCCATGTCATTCCATGCCATTCCATGCCATTCCATGCCATTCCATGCCATTCCATGCCATTCCATGCCATTCCATGCCATTCCATGCCATTCCATGCCATTCCATGCCATTCCATGCCATTCCATGCCATTCCATGCCATTCCATGCCATTCCATGCCATTCCATGCCATTCCATGCCATTCCATGCCATTCCATGCCATTCCATGCCATTCCATGCCATTCCATGCCATTCCATGCCATTCCATGCCATTCCATGCCATTCCATGCCATTCAATGCCGTGCCATGCCGTGCCATGCCGGAGCCATGCCGTGCCATGCCGGTGCCATGTCGTGCCATGCCGGTGCCATGTCGTGCCATGCCGGTGCCATGCCGTGCCATGCCGGTGCCATGCCGTGCCATGCCGGTGCCATGCCGTGCCATGCGGTGCCATGCCATTCCATGCCATTCCATGCGGTGCCATGCCATTCCATGCCATTCCATGCCATTCCATGCCATTCCATGCCATTCCACGCCATTCCATGCCATTCCATGCCATTCCATGCCATTCCATGCCATTCCATGCCATTCCATGCCATTCCATGCCATTCCATGCCATTCCATGCCATTCCATGCCATTCCATGCCATTCCATGCCATTCCATGCCATTCCATGCCATTCCATGCCATTCCATGCCATTCAATGCCGTGCCATGCCGTGCCATGCCGTGCCATGCCGTGCCATGCCGTGCCATGCCGGTGCCATGCCGGTGCCATGCCGGTGCCATGCCGGTGCCATGCCGTGCCATGCCGGTGCCATGCCGTGCCATTCCATGCCATTCCATGCCATTCCATGCCATTCCATGCCATTCCATGCCATTCCATGCCATTCCATGCCATTCCATGCCATTCCATGCCATTCCATGCCATTCCATGCCATTCCATGCCATTCCATGCCATTCCATGCCATTCCATGCCATTCCATGCCATTCCATGCCATTCCATGCCATTCCATGCCATTCCATGCCATTCCATGCCATTCCATGCCATTCCATGCCATTCAATGCCGTGCCATGCCGTGCCATGCCGGAGCCATGCCGTGCCATGCCGGTGCCATGTCGTGCCATGCCGGTGCCATGTCGTGCCATGCCGGTGCCATGCCGTGCCATGCCGGTGCCATGCCGTGCCATGCCGGTGCCATGCCGTGCCATGCGGTGCCATGCCATTCCATGCCATTCCATGCGGTGCCATGCCATTCCATGCCATTCCATGCCATTCCATGCCATTCCATGCCATTCCACGCCATTCCATGCCATTCCATGCCATTCCATGCCATTCCATGCCATTCCATGCCATTCCATGCCATTCCATGCCATTCCATGCCATTCCATGCCATTCCATGCCATTCCATGCCATTCAATGCCGTGCCATGCCGTGCCATGCCGTGCCATGCCGTGCCATGCCGTGCCATGCCGGTGCCATGCCGGTGCCATGCCGGTGCCATGCCGGTGCCATGCCGTGCCATGCCGGTGCCATGCCGTGCCA
The DNA here is from genome assembly GCA_963971235.1 of Cryptus armator. Lineage (NCBI taxonomy): Eukaryota > Metazoa > Arthropoda > Insecta > Hymenoptera > Ichneumonidae > Cryptus > Cryptus armator. The sequence goes on from CAXARG010000168.1 coordinate 293,086, forward strand.
TTCCATGCCATTCCATGCCATTCCATGCCATTCCATGCCATTCCATGCCATTCCATGCCATTCCATGCCATTCCATGCCATTCCATGCCATTCCATGCCATTCCATGCCATTCCATGCCATTCCATGCCATTCCATGCCATTCCATGCCATTCCATGCCATTCCATGCCATTCCATGCCATTCCATGCCATTCCATGCCATTCCATGCCATTCCATGCCATTCCATGCCATTCCATGCCATTCCATGCCATTCCATGCCATTCCATGCCATTCCATGCCATTCCATGCCATTCAATGCCGTGCCATGCCGTGCCATGCCGGAGCCATGCCGTGCCATGCCGGTGCCATGTCGTGCCATGCCGGTGCCATGCCGTGCCATGCCGGTGCCATGCCGTGCCATGCCGGTGCCATGCCGTGCCATGCCGGTGCCATGCCGTGCCATGCGGTGCCATGCCATTCCATGCCATTCCATGCGGTGCCATGCCATTCCATGCCTTCCATGCCATTCCATGCCATTCCACGCCATTCCATGCCATTCCATGCCATTCCATGCCATTCCATGCCATTCCATGCCATTCCATGCCATTCCATGCCATTCCATGCCATTCCATGCCATTCCATGCCATTCCATGCCATTCCATGCCATTCCATGCCATTCCATGCCATTCTATGCCATTCCATGCCATTCCATGCCATTCCATGCCATTCCATGCCATTCCATGCCATTCCATGCCATTCCATGCCATTCCATGCCATTCCATGCCATTCCATGCCATTCCATGCCATTCCATGCCATTCCATGCCATTCCATGCCATTCCATGCCATTCCATGCCATTCCATGCCATTCCATGCCATTCCATGCCATTCCATGCCATTCCATGCCATTCCATGCCATTCCATGCCATTCCATGCCATTCCATGCCATTCCATGCCATTCCATGCCATTCCATGCCATTCCATGCCATTCCATGCCATTCCATGCCATTCCATGCCATTCCATGCCATTCAATGCCGTGCCATGCCGTGCCATGCCGTGCCATGCCGTGCCATGCCGGTGCCATGCCGGTGCCATGCCGGTGCCATGCCGTGCCATGCCGGTGCCATGCCGTGCCATGCCGTGCCATGCCGGTGCCATGCCGTGCCATGCGGTGCCATGCCATTCCATGCCATTCCATGCCATTCCATGCCATTCCATGCCATTCCATGCCATTCCATGCCATTCCATGCCATTCCATGCCATTCCATGCCATTCCATGCCATTCAATGCCGTGCCATGCCGTGCCATGCCGGTGCCATGCCGTGCCATGCCGGTGCCATGCCGGTGCCATGCCGGTGCCATGCCGGTGCCATGCCGGTGCCATGCCGTGCCATGCCGTGCCATGCCGGTGCCATGTCGTGCCATGCCGGTGCCATGCCGTGCCATGCCGGTGCCATGCCGTGCCATGCCGGTGCCATGCCGTGCCATGCCGGTGCCATGCCGTGCCATGCCGGTGCCATGCCGTGCCATGCGGTGCCATGCCATTCCATGCGGTGCCATGCCATTCCATGCGGTGCCATGCCATTCCATGCCATTCCACGCCATTCCACGCCATTCCACGCCATTCCACGCCATTCCACGCCATTCCACGCCATTCCATGCCATTCCATGCCATTCCATGCCATTCCATGCCATTCCATGCCATTCCATGTCATTCCATGCCATTCCATGCCATTCCATGCCATTCCATGCCATTCCATGCCATTCCATGCCATTCCATGCCATTCCATGCCATTCCATGCCATTCCATGCCATTCCATGCCATTCCATGCCATTCCATGCCATTCCATGCCATTCCATGCCATTCCATGCCATTCCATGCCATTCCATGCCATTCCATGCCATTCCATGCCATTCCATGCCATTCCATGCCATTCCATGCCATTCCATGCCATTCAATGCCGTGCCATGCCGTGCCATGCCGGAGCCATGCCGTGCCATGCCGGTGCCATGTCGTGCCATGCCGGTGCCATGTCGTGCCATGCCGGTGCCATGCCGTGCCATGCCGGTGCCATGCCGTGCCATGCCGGTGCCATGCCGTGCCATGCGGTGCCATGCCATTCCATGCCATTCCATGCGGTGCCATGCCATTCCATGCCATTCCATGCCATTCCACGCCATTCCATGCCATTCCACGCCATTCCATGCCATTCCATGCCATTCCATGCCATTCCATGCCATTCCATGCCATTCCATGCCATTCCATGCCATTCCATGCCATTCCATGCCATTCCATGCCATTCCATGCCATTCCATGCCATTCCATGCCATTCAATGCCGTGCCATGCCGTGCCATGCCGTGCCATGCCGTGCCATGCCGTGCCATGCCGGTGCCATGCCGGTGCCATGCCGGTGCCATGCCGGTGCCATGCCGTGCCATGCCGGTGCCATGCCGTGCCATTCCATGCCATTCCATGCCATTCCATGCCATTCCATGCCATTCCATGCCATTCCATGCCATTCCATGCCATTCCATGCCATTCCATGCCATTCCATGCCATTCCATGCCATTCCATGCCATTCCATGCCATTCCATGCCATTCCATGCCATTCCATGCCATTCCATGCCATTCCATGCCATTCCATGCCATTCCATGCCATTCCATGCCATTCCATGCCATTCCATGCCATTCAATGCCGTGCCATGCCGTGCCATGCCGGAGCCATGCCGTGCCATGCCGGTGCCATGTCGTGCCATGCCGGTGCCATGTCGTGCCATGCCGGTGCCATGCCGTGCCATGCCGGTGCCATGCCGTGCCATGCCGGTGCCATGCCGTGCCATGCGGTGCCATGCCATTCCATGCCATTCCATGCGGTGCCATGCCATTCCATGCCATTCCATGCCATTCCATGCCATTCCATGCCATTCCACGCCATTCCATGCCATTCCATGCCATTCCATGCCATTCCATGCCATTCCATGCCATTCCATGCCATTCCATGCCATTCCATGCCATTCCATGCCATTCCATGCCATTCCATGCCATTCCATGCCATTCAATGCCGTGCCATGCCGTGCCATGCCGTGCCATGCCGTGCCATGCCGTGCCATGCCGGTGCCATGCCGGTGCCATGCCGGTGCCATGCCGGTGCCATGCCGTGCCATGCCGGTGCCATGCCGTGCCATTCCATGCCATTCCATGCCATTCCATGCCATTCCATGCCATTCCATGCCATTCCATGCCATTCCATGCCATTCCATGCCATTCCATGCCATTCCATGCCATTCCATGCCATTCCATGCCATTCAATGCCGTGCCATGCCGTGCCATGCCGGAGCCATGCCGTGCCATGCCGGTGCCATGTCGTGCCATGCCGGTGCCATGCCGTGCCATGCCGGTGCCATGCCGTGCCATGCCGGTGCCATGCCGTGCCATGCCGGTGCCATGCCGTGCCATGCGGTGCCATGCCATTCCATGCCATTCCATGCGGTGCCATGCCATTCCATGCCATTCCATGCCATTCCATGCCATTCCACGCCATTCCATGCCATTCCATGCCATTCCATGCCATTCCATGCCATTCCATGCCATTCCATGCCATTCCATGCCATTCCATGCCATTCCATGCCATTCCATGCCATTCCATGCCATTCCATGCCATTCCATGCCATTCCATGCCATTCCATGCCATTCCATGCCATTCCATGCCATTCCATGCCATTCCATGCCATTCCATGCCATTCCATGCCATTCCATGCCATTCCATGCCATTCCATGCCATTCCATGCCATTCCATGCCATTCCATGCCATTCCATGCCATTCCATGCCATTCCATGCCATTCCATGCCATTCCATGCCATTCCATGCCATTCCATGCCATTCCATGCCATTCCATGCCATTCCATGCCATTCCATGCCATTCCATGCCATTCAATGCCGTGCCATGCCGTGCCATGCCGTGCCATGCCGTGCCATGCCGGTGCCATGCCGGTGCCATGCCGGTGCCATGCCGTGCCATGCCGGTGCCATGCCGTGCCATGCCGTGCCATGCCGGTGCCATGCCGTGCCATGCGGTGCCATGCCATTCCATGCCATTCCATGCCATTCCATGCCATTCCATGCCATTCCATGCCATTCCATGCCATTCCATGCCATTCCATGCCATTCCATGCCATTCAATGCCGTGCCATGCCGTGCCATGCCGTGCCATGCCGTGCCATGCCGTGCCATGCCGGTGCCATGCCGGTGCCATGCCGGTGCCATGCCGGTGCCATGCCGTGCCATGCCGGTGCCATGCCGTGCCATTCCATGCCATTCCATGCCATTCCATGCCATTCCATGCCATTCCATGCCATTCCATGCCATTCCATGCCATTCCATGCCATTCCATGCCATTCCATGCCATTCCATGCCATTCCATGCCATTCCATGCCATTCCATGCCATTCCATGCCATTCCATGCCATTCCATGCCATTCCATGCCATTCCATGCCATTCCATGCCATTCCATGCCATTCCATGCCATTCCATGCCATTCCATGCCATTCCATGCCATTCCATGCCATTCCATGCCATTCAATGCCGTGCCATGCCGTGCCATGCCGGAGCCATGCCGTGCCATGCCGGTGCCATGTCGTGCCATGCCGGTGCCATGTCGTGCCATGCCGGTGCCATGCCGTGCCATGCCGGTGCCATGCCGTGCCATGCCGGTGCCATGCCGTGCCATGCGGTGCCATGCCATTCCATGCCATTCCATGCGGTGCCATGCCATTCCATGCCATTCCATGCCATTCCATGCCATTCCATGCCATTCCACGCCATTCCATGCCATTCCATGCCATTCCATGCCATTCCATGCCATTCCATGCCATTCCATGCCATTCCATGCCATTCCATGCCATTCCATGCCATTCCATGCCATTCCATGCCATTCCATGCCATTCAATGCCGTGCCATGCCGTGCCATGCCGTGCCATGCCGTGCCATGCCGTGCCATGCCGGTGCCATGCCGGTGCCATGCCGGTGCCATGCCGGTGCCATGCCGTGCCATGCCGGTGCCATGCCGTGCCATTCCATGCCATTCCATGCCATTCCATGCCATTCCATGCCATTCCATGCCATTCCATGCCATTCCATGCCATTCCATGCCATTCCATGCCATTCCATGCCATTCCATGCCATTCCATGCCATTCCATGCCATTCCATGCCATTCCATGCCATTCCATGCCATTCCATGCCATTCCATGCCATTCCATGCCATTCCATGCCATTCCATGCCATTCCATGCCATTCCATGCCATTCCATGCCATTCCATGCCATTCCATGCCATTCCATGCCATTCCATGCCATTCAATGCCGTGCCATGCCGTGCCATGCCGGAGCCATGCCGTGCCATGCCGGTGCCATGTCGTGCCATGCCGGTGCCATGCCGTGCCATGCCGGTGCCATGCCGTGCCATGCCGGTGCCATGCCGTGCCATGCCGGTGCCATGCCGTGCCATGCGGTGCCATGCCATTCCATGCCATTCCATGCGGTGCCATGCCATTCCATGCCATTCCATGCCATTCCACGCCATTCCATGCCATTCCATGCCATTCCATGCCATTCCATGCCATTCCATGCCATTCCATGCCATTCCATGCCATTCCATGCCATTCCATGCCATTCCATGCCATTCCATGCCATTCCATGCCATTCCATGCCATTCCATGCCATTCCATGCCATTCCATGCCATTCCATGCCATTCCATGCCATTCCATGCCATTCCATGCCATTCCATGCCATTCCATGCCATTCCATGCCATTCCATGCCATTCCATGCCATTCCATGCCATTCCATGCCATTCCATGCCATTCCATGCCATTCCATGCCATTCCATGCCATTCCATGCCATTCCATGCCATTCCATGCCATTCCATGCCATTCCATGCCATTCCATGCCATTCCATGCCATTCCATGCCATTCCATGCCATTCCATGCCATTCCATGCCATTCCATGCCATTCAATGCCGTGCCATGCCGTGCCATGCCGTGCCATGCCGTGCCATGCCGGTGCCATGCCGGTGCCATGCCGGTGCCATGCCGTGCCATGCCGGTGCCATGCCGTGCCATGCCGTGCCATGCCGGTGCCATGCCGTGCCATGCGGTGCCATGCCATTCCATGCCATTCCATGCCATTCCATGCCATTCCATGCCATTCCATGCCATTCCATGCCATTCCATGCCATTCCATGCCATTCCATGCCATTCCATGCCATTCCATGCCATTCAATGCCGTGCCATGCCGTGCCATGCCGTGCCATGCCGTGCCATGCCGTGCCATGCCGGTGCCATGCCGTGCCATGCCGGTGCCATGCCGTGCCATGCCGGTGCCATGCCGGTGCCATGCCGTGCCATGCCGGTGCCATGCCGTGCCATGCCGGTGCCATGCCGTGCCATGCCGGTGCCATGCCGTGCCATGCCGGTGCCATGCCGTGCCATGCCGTGCCATGCCGGTGCCATGCCGTGCCATGCCGGTGCCATGCCGTGCCATGCCGGTGCCATGCCGTGCCATGCCGGTGCCATGCCGTGCCATGCCGGTGCCATGCCGTGCCATGCCGTGCCATGCCGGTGCCATGCCGTGCCATGCGGTGCCATGCCATTCCATGCCATTCCATGCCATTCCATGCCATTCCATGCCATTCCATGCCATTCCATGCCATTCCATGCCATTCCATGCCATTCCATGCCATTCCATGCCATTCAATGCCGTGCCATGCCGTGCCATGCCGTGCCATGCCGTGCCATGCCGTGCCATGCCGGTGCCATGCCGGTGCCATGCCGGTGCCATGCCGGTGCCATGCCGTGCCATGCCGGTGCCATGCCGTGCCATTCCATGCCATTCCATGCCATTCCATGCCATTCCATGCCATTCCATGCCATTCCATGCCATTCCATGCCATTCCATGCCATTCCATGCCATTCCATGCCATTCCATGCCATTCCATGCCATTCCATGCCATTCCATGCCATTCCATGCCATTCCATGCCATTCCATGCCATTCCATGCCATTCCATGCCATTCCATGCCATTCCATGCCATTCCATGCCATTCCATGCCATTCCATGCCATTCCATGCCATTCAATGCCGTGCCATGCCGTGCCATGCCGGAGCCATGCCGTGCCATGCCGGTGCCATGTCGTGCCATGCCGGTGCCATGTCGTGCCATGCCGGTGCCATGCCGTGCCATGCCGGTGCCATGCCGTGCCATGCCGGTGCCATGCCGTGCCATGCGGTGCCATGCCATTCCATGCCATTCCATGCGGTGCCATGCCATTCCATGCCATTCCATGCCATTCCATGCCATTCCATGCCATTCCATGCCATTCCATGCCATTCCACGCCATTCCATGCCATTCCATGCCATTCCATGCCATTCCATGCCATTCCATGCCATTCCATGCCATTCCATGCCATTCCATGCCATTCCATGCCATTCCATGCCATTCCATGCCATTCCATGCCATTCCATGCCATTCAATGCCGTGCCATGCCGTGCCATGCCGTGCCATGCCGTGCCATGCCGTGCCATGCCGGTGCCATGCCGGTGCCATGCCGGTGCCATGCCGGTGCCATGCCGTGCCATGCCGGTGCCATGCCGTGCCATTCCATGCCATTCCATGCCATTCCATGCCATTCCATGCCATTCCATGCCATTCCATGCCATTCCATGCCATTCCATGCCATTCCATGCCATTCCATGCCATTCCATGCCATTCCATGCCATTCCATGCCATTCCATGCCATTCCATGCCATTCCATGCCATTCCATGCCATTCCATGCCATTCCATGCCATTCCATGCCATTCCATGCCATTCCATGCCATTCCATGCCATTCCATGCCATTCCATGCCATTCCATGCCATTCCATGCCATTCAATGCCGTGCCATGCCGTGCCATGCCGGAGCCATGCCGTGCCATGCCGGTGCCATGTCGTGCCATGCCGGTGCCATGCCGTGCCATGCCGGTGCCATGCCGTGCCATGCCGGTGCCATGCCGTGCCATGCCGGTGCCATGCCGTGCCATGCGGTGCCATGCCATTCCATGCCATTCCATGCGGTGCCATGCCATTCCATGCCATTCCATGCCATTCCATGCCATTCCACGCCATTCCATGCCATTCCATGCCATTCCATGCCATTCCATGCCATTCCATGCCATTCCATGCCATTCCATGCCATTCCATGCCATTCCATGCCATTCCATGCCATTCCATGCCATTCCATGCCATTCCATGCCATTCCATGCCATTCCATGCCATTCCATGCCATTCCATGCCATTCCATGCCATTCCATGCCATTCCATGCCATTCCATGCCATTCCATGCCATTCCATGCCATTCCATGCCATTCCATGCCATTCCATGCCATTCCATGCCATTCCATGCCATTCCATGCCATTCCATGCCATTCCATGCCATTCCATGCCATTCCATGCCATTCCATGCCATTCCATGCCATTCCATGCCATTCCATGCCATTCCATGCCATTCCATGCCATTCAATGCCGTGCCATGCCGTGCCATGCCGTGCCATGCCGTGCCATGCCGTGCCATGCCGGTGCCATGCCGGTGCCATGCCGGTGCCATGCCGTGCCATGCCGGTGCCATGCCGTGCCATGCCGTGCCATGCCGGTGCCATGCCGTGCCATGCGGTGCCATGCCATTCCATGCCATTCCATGCCATTCCATGCCATTCCATGCCATTCCATGCCATTCCATGCCATTCCATGCCATTCCATGCCATTCCATGCCATTCCATGCCATTCCATGCCATTCCATGCCATTCAATGCCGTGCCATGCCGTGCCATGCCGTGCCATGCCGTGCCATGCCGTGCCATGCCGGTGCCATGCCGTGCCATGCCGGTGCCATGCCGTGCCATGCCGGTGCCATGCCGGTGCCATGCCGTGCCATGCCGGTGCCATGCCGTGCCATGCCGGTGCCATGCCGTGCCATGCCGGTGCCATGCCGTGCCATGCCGGTGCCATGCCGTGCCATGCCGGTGCCATGCCGTGCCATGCCGTGCCATGCCGGTGCCATGCCGTGCCATGCCGTGCCATGCCGGTGCCATGCCGTGCCATGCCGGTGCCATGCCGTGCCATGCCGGTGCCATGCCGTGCCATGCCGTGCCATGCCGTGCCATGCCGTGCCATGCCGTGCCATGCCGTGCCATGCCGTGCCATGCCGTGCCATGCCGTGCCATGCCGTGCCATGCCGTGCCATGCCGTGCCATGCCGTGCCATGCCGTGCCATGCCGTGCCATGCCGTGCCATGCCGTGCCATGCCGTGCCATGCCGTGCCATGCCGTGCCATGCCGTGCCATGCCGTGCCATGCCGTGCCATGCCGTGCCATGCCGTGCCATGCCGTGCCATGCCGTGCCATGCCGTGCCATGCCGTGCCATGCCGTGCCATGCCGTGCCATGCCGTGCCATGCCGTGCCATGCCGTGCCATGCCGTGCCATGCCGTGCCATGCCGTGCCATGCCGTGCCATGCCGTGCCATGCCGTGCCATGCCGTGCCATGCCGTGCCATGCCGTGCCATGCCGTGCCATGCCGTGCCATGCCGTGCCATGCCGTGCCATGCCGTGCCATGCCGTGCCATGCCGTGCCATGCCGTGCCATGCCGTGCCATGCCGTGCCATGCCGTGCCATGCCGTGCCATGCCGTGCCATGCCGTGCCATGCCGTGCCATGCCGTGCCATGCCGTGCCATGCCGTGCCATGCCGTGCCATGCCGTGCCATGCCGTGCCATGCCGTGCCATGCCGTGCCATGCCGGTGCCATGCCGATGCCATGCCGGTGCCATGCCGATGCCATGCCGGTGCCATGCCGATGCCATGCCGGTGCCATGCCGATGCCATGCCGGTGCCATGCCGATGCCATGCCGGTGCCATGCCGATGCCATGCCGGTGCCATGCCGATGCCATGCCGGTGCCATGCCGATGCCATGCCGGTGCCATGCCGATGCCATGCCGGTGCCATGCCGATGCCATGCCGGTGCCATGCCGATGCCATGCCGGTGCCATGCCGATGCCATGCCGGTGCCATGCCGATGCCATGCCGGTGCCATGCCGATGCCATGCCGGTGCCATGCCGATGCCATGCCATTCCATGCCATTCCATGCCATTCCATGCCATTCCATGCCATTCCATGCCATTCCATGCCATTCCATGCCATTCCATGCCATTCCATGCCATTCCATGCCATTCCATGCCATTCCATGCCATTCCATGCCATTCCATGCCATTCCATGCCATTCCATGCCATTCCATGCCATTCCATGCCATTCCATGCCATTCCATGCCATTCCATGCCATTCCATGCCATTCCATGCCATTCCATGCCATTCCATGCCATTCCATGCCATTCCATGCCATTCCATGCCATTCCATGCCATTCCATGCCATTCCATGCCATTCCATGCCATTCCATGCCATTCCATGCCATTCCATGCCATTCCATGCCATTCCATGCCGGTGCCATGCCGTGCCATGCCGGTGCCATGCCGTGCCATGCCGGTGCCATGCCGTGCCATGCCGGTGCCATGCCGTGCCATGCCGGTGCCATGCCGTGCCATGCCGGTGCCATGCCGTGCCATGCCGGTGCCATGCCGTGCCATGCCGGTGCCATGCCGTGCCATGCCGGTGCCATGCCGTGCCATGCCGGTGCCATGCCGTGCCATGCCGGTGCCATGCCGTGCCATGCCGGTGCCATGCCGTGCCATGCCGGTGCCATGCCGTGCCATGCCGGTGCCATGCCGTGCCATGCCGGTGCCATGCCGTGCCATGCCGTGCCATGCCGTGCCATGCCGTGCCATGCCGTGCCATGCCGTGCCATGCCGTGCCATGCCGTGCCATGCCGGTGCCATGCCGTGCCATGCCGGTGCCATGCCGTGCCATGCCGGTGCCATGCCGTGCCATGCCGTGCCATGCCGGTGCCATGCCGTGCCATGCCGGTGCCATACCGTGCCATGCCGTGCCATGCCGTGCCATGCCGGTGCCATGCCGTGCCATGCCGGTGCCATGCCATTCCATGCCATTCCATGCCATTCCATGCCATTCCATGCCATTCCATGCCATTCCATGCCATTCCATGCCATTCCATGCCATTCAATGCCATTCCATGCCATTCCATGCCATTCCATGCCATTCCATGCCATTCCATGCCATTCCATGCCATTCCATGCCATTCCATGCCATTCCATGCCATTCCATGCCATTCCATGCCATTCCATGCCATTCCATGCCATTCCATGCCATTCCATGCCATTCCATGCCATTCCATGCCATTCCATGCCATTCCATGCCATTCCATGCCATTCCATGCCATTCCATGCCATTCCATGCCATTCCATGCCATTCCATGCCATTCCATGCCATTCCATGCCAGTCCATGCCAGTCCATGCCAGTCCATGCCAGTCCATGCCAGTCCATGCCATTCCATGGCATTCCATGCCATTCCATGCCACTCAACGCGGTGCCATGCCGTGCCATGCCGGTGCCATGCCGTGCCATGCCGGTGCCATGCCATGCCATGCCGGTGCCATGCCGTGCCATGCCGGTGCCATGCCGTGCCATGCCGGTGCCATGCCGTGCCATGCCGTGCCATGCCGGTGCCATGCCGTGCCATGCCGTGCCATGCCGTGCCATGCCGTGCCATGCGGTGCCATGCCATTCGATGCCATTCCATGCCATTCCATGTCATTCCATGTCATTCCATGCCATTCCATGCCATTCCATGCCATTCCATGCCATTCCATGCCATTCCATGCCATTCCATGCCATTCCATGCCATTCCATGCCATTCCATGCCATTCCATGCCATTCCATGCCATTCCATGCCATTCCATGCCATTCCATGCCATTCCATGCCATTCCATGCCATTCCATGCCATTCCATGCCATTCCATGCCATTCCATGCCATTCCATGCCATTCCATGCCATTCCATGCCATTCCATGCCATTCCATGCCATTCCATGCCATTCCATGCCATTCCATGCCATTCCATGCCATTCCATGCCATTCCATGCCATTCCATGCCATTCCATGCCATTCCATGCCATTCCATGCCAGTCCATGCCAGTCCATGCCAGTCCATGCCATTCCATGCCATTCCATGCCATTCCATGCCACTCAATGCGGTGCCATGCCGTGCCATGCCGGTGCCATGCCGTGCCATGCCGGTGCCATGCCGTGCCATGCTGGTGCCATGCCGTGCCATGCCGGTGCCATGCCGTGCCATGCCGTGCCATGCCGGTGCCATGCCGTGCCATGCCGGTGCCATGCCGTGCCATGCCGGTGCCATGCCGTGCCATGCCGCTGCCATGCCGTGCCATGCCGCTGCCATGCCGTGCCATGCCGGTGCCATGCCGTGCCATGCCATTCGATGCCATTCCATGCCATTCCATGTCATTCCATGCCATTCCATGCCATTCCATGCCATTCCATGCCATTCCATGCCATTCCATGCCATTCCATGCCATTCCATGCCATTCCATGCCATTCCATGCCATTCCATGCCATTCCATGCCATTCAATGCCGTGCCATGCCGTGCCATGCCGTGCCATGCCGTGCCATGCCGTGCCATGCCGGTGCCATGCCGGTGCCATGCCGTGCCATGCCGGTGCCATGCCGTGCCATGCCGTGCCATGCCGGTGCCATGCCGTGCCATGCGGTGCCATGCCGTTCCATGCCATTCCATGCCATTCCATGCCATTCCATGCCATTCCATGCCATTCCATGCCATTCCATGCCATTCCATGCCATTCCATGCCATTCCATGCCATTCCATGCCATTCCATGCCATTCCATGCCATTCCATGCCATTCCATGCCATTCCGTGCCATTCCGTGCCATTCCGTGCCATTCCGTGCCATTCCGTGCCATTCCGTGCCATTCCGTGCCATTCCGTGCCATTCCGTGCCATTCCGTGCCATTCCGTGCCATTCCGTGCCATTCCGTGCCATTCCGTGCCATTCCGTGCCATTCCGTGCCATTCCGTGCCATTCCGTGCCATTCCGTGCCATTCCGTGCCATTCCGTGCCATTCCGTGCCATTCCGTGCCATTCCGTGCCATTCCGTGCCATTCCGTGCCATTCCGTGCCATTCCGTGCCATTCCGTGCCATTCCGTGCCATTCCGTGCCATTCCGTGCCATTCCGTGCCATTCCGTGCCATTCCGTGCCATTCCGTGCCATTCCGTGCCATTCCGTGCCATTCCGTGCCATTCCATGCCATTCCATGCCATTCCATGCCATTCCATGCCATTCCATGCCATTCCATGCCATTCCATGCCATTCCATGCCATTCCATGCCATTCCATGCCATTCCATGCCATTCCATGCCATTCCATGCCATTCCATGCCATTCCATGCCATTCCATGCCATTCCATGCCATTCCATGCCATTCCATGCCATTCCATGCCATTCCATGCCATTCCATGCCATTCCATGCCATTCCATGCCATTCCATGCCATTCCATGCCATTCCATGCCATTCCATGCCATTCCATGCCATTCCATGCCATTCCATGCCATTCCATGACATTCCATGCCATTCCATGCCATTCCATGCCATTCCATGCCATTCCATGCCATTCCATGCCATTCCATGCCATTCCATGCCATTCAATGCCGTGCCATGCCGTGCCATGCCGGTGCCATGCCGTGCCATGCCGGTGCCATGCCGGTGCCATGCCGGTGCCATGCCGGTGCCATGCCGGTGCCATGCCGTGCCATGCCGTGCCATGCCGGTGCCATGTCGTGCCATGCCGGTGCCATGCCGTGCCATGCCGGTGCCATGCCGTGCCATGCCGGTGCCATGCCGTGCCATGCCGGTGCCATGCCGTGCCATGCCGGTGCCATGCCGTGCCATGCGGTGCCATGCCATTCCATGCGGTGCCATGCCATTCCATGCGGTGCCATGCCATTCCATGCCATTCCACGCCATTCCACGCCATTCCACGCCATTCCACGCCATTCCACGCCATTCCACGCCATTCCATGCCATTCCATGCCATTCCATGCCATTCCATGCCATTCCATGCCATTCCATGTCATTCCATGCCATTCCATGCCATTCCATGCCATTCCATGCCATTCCATGCCATTCCATGCCATTCCATGCCATTCCATGCCATTCCATGCCATTCCATGCCATTCCATGCCATTCCATGCCATTCCATGCCATTCCATGCCATTCCATGCCATTCCATGCCATTCCATGCCATTCCATGCCATTCCATGCCATTCCATGCCATTCCATGCCATTCCATGCCATTCCATGCCATTCCATGCCATTCCATGCCATTCCATGCCATTCAATGCCGTGCCATGCCGTGCCATGCCGGAGCCATGCCGTGCCATGCCGGTGCCATGTCGTGCCATGCCGGTGCCATGTCGTGCCATGCCGGTGCCATGCCGTGCCATGCCGGTGCCATGCCGTGCCATGCCGGTGCCATGCCGTGCCATGCGGTGCCATGCCATTCCATGCCATTCCATGCGGTGCCATGCCATTCCATGCCATTCCATGCCATTCCATGCCATTCCATGCCATTCCACGCCATTCCATGCCATTCCATGCCATTCCATGCCATTCCATGCCATTCCATGCCATTCCATGCCATTCCATGCCATTCCATGCCATTCCATGCCATTCCATGCCATTCCATGCCATTCCATGCCATTCCATGCCATTCCATGCCATTCAATGCCGTGCCATGCCGTGCCATGCCGTGCCATGCCGTGCCATGCCGTGCCATGCCGGTGCCATGCCGGTGCCATGCCGGTGCCATGCCGGTGCCATGCCGTGCCATGCCGGTGCCATGCCGTGCCATTCCATGCCATTCCATGCCATTCCATGCCATTCCATGCCATTCCATGCCATTCCATGCCATTCCATGCCATTCCATGCCATTCCATGCCATTCCATGCCATTCCATGCCATTCCATGCCATTCCATGCCATTCCATGCCATTCCATGCCATTCCATGCCATTCCATGCCATTCCATGCCATTCCATGCCATTCCATGCCATTCAATGCCGTGCCATGCCGTGCCATGCCGGAGCCATGCCGTGCCATGCCGGTGCCATGTCGTGCCATGCCGGTGCCATGCCGTGCCATGCCGGTGCCATGCCGTGCCATGCCGGTGCCATGCCGTGCCATGCCGGTGCCATGCCGTGCCATGCGGTGCCATGCCATTCCATGCCATTCCATGCGGTGCCATGCCATTCCATGCCATTCCATGCCATTCCATGCCATTCCACGCCATTCCATGCCATTCCATGCCATTCCATGCCATTCCATGCCATTCCATGCCATTCCATGCCATTCCATGCCATTCCATGCCATTCCATGCCATTCCATGCCATTCCATGCCATTCCATGCCATTCCATGCCATTCCATGCCATTCCATGCCATTCCATGCCATTCCATGCCATTCCATGCCATTCCATGCCATTCCATGCCATTCCATGCCATTCCATGCCATTCCATGCCATTCCATGCCATTCCATGCCATTCCATGCCATTCCATGCCATTCCATGCCATTCCATGCCATTCCATGCCATTCCATGCCATTCCATGCCATTCCATGCCATTCCATGCCATTCCATGCCATTCCATGCCATTCCATGCCATTCCATGCCATTCCATGCCATTCCATGCCATTCCATGCCATTCCATGCCATTCCATGCCATTCAATGCCGTGCCATGCCGTGCCATGCCGTGCCATGCCGTGCCATGCCGGTGCCATGCCGGTGCCATGCCGGTGCCATGCCGTGCCATGCCGGTGCCATGCCGTGCCATGCCGTGCCATGCCGTGCCATGCCGTGCCATGCCGGTGCCATGCCGTGCCATGCGGTGCCATGCCATTCCATGCCATTCCATGCCATTCCATGCCATTCCATGCCATTCCATGCCATTCCATGCCATTCCATGCCATTCCATGCCATTCCATGCCATTCCATGCCATTCCATGCCATTCCATGCCATTCAATGCCGTGCCATGCCGTGCCATGCCGTGCCATGCCGTGCCATGCCGTGCCATGCCGGTGCCATGCCGTGCCATGCCGGTGCCATGCCGTGCCATGCCGGTGCCATGCCGGTGCCATGCCGTGCCATGCCGGTGCCATGCCGTGCCATGCCGGTGCCATGCCGTGCCATGCCGGTGCCATGCCGTGCCATGCCGGTGCCATGCCGTGCCATGCCGGTGCCATGCCGTGCCATGCCGTGCCATGCCGGTGCCATGCCGTGCCATGCCGGTGCCATGCCGTGCCATGCCGGTGCCATGCCGTGCCATGCCGGTGCCATGCCGTGCCATGCCGTGCCATGCCGTGCCATGCCGTGCCATGCCGTGCCATGCCGTGCCATGCCGTGCCATGCCGTGCCATGCCGTGCCAAGCCGTGCCATGCCGTGCCATGCCGTGCCATGCCGTGCCATGCCGTGCCATGCCGTGCCATGCCGTGCCATGCCGTGCCATGCCGTGCCATGCCGTGCCATGCCGTGCCATGCCGTGCCATGCCGTGCCATGCCGTGCCATGCCGTGCCATGCCGTGCCATGCCGTGCCATGCCGTGCCATGCCGTGCCATGCCGTGCCATGCCGTGCCATGCCGTGCCATGCCGTGCCATGCCGTGCCATGCCGTGCCATGCCGTGCCATGCCGTGCCATGCCGTGCCATGCCGTGCCATGCCGTGCCATGCCGTGCCATGCCGTGCCATGCCGTGCCATGCCGTGCCATGCCGTGCCATGCCGTGCCATGCCGTGCCATGCCGTGCCATGCCGTGCCATGCCGTGCCATGCCGTGCCATGCCGTGCCATGCCGTGCCATGCCGTGCCATGCCGTGCCATGCCGTGCCATGCCGTGCCATGCCGTGCCATGCCGTGCCATGCCGTGCCATGCCGTGCCATGCCGTGCCATGCCGTGCCATGCCGTGCCATGCCGGTGCCATGCCGGTGCCATGCCGATGCCATGCCGGTGCCATGCCGATGCCATGCCGGTGCCATGCCGATGCCATGCCGGTGCCATGCCGATGCCATGCCGGTGCCATGCCGATGCCATGCCGGTGCCATGCCGATGCCATGCCGGTGCCATGCCGATGCCATGCCGGTGCCATGCCGATGCCATGCCGGTGCCATGCCGATGCCATGCCGGTGCCATGCCGATGCCATGCCGGTGCCATGCCGATGCCATGCCGGTGCCATGCCGATGCCATGCCGGTGCCATGCCGATGCCATGCCGGTGCCATGCCGATGCCATGCCGGTGCCATGCCGATGCCATGCCGGTGCCATGCCGATGCCATGCCGGTGCCATGCCGATGCCATGCCGGTGCCATGCCGATGCCATGCCGGTGCCATGCCGATGCCATGCCGGTGCCATGCCGATGCCATGCCGGTGCCATGCCGATGCCATGCCGGTGCCATGCCGATGCCATGCCGGTGCCATGCCGATGCCATGCCGGTGCCATGCCGATGCCATGCCGGTGCCATGCCGATGCCATGCCGGTGCCATGCCGATGCCATGCCGGTGCCATGCCGATGCCATGCCGGTGCCATGCCGATGCCATGCCGGTGCCATGCCGATGCCATGCCATTCCATGCCATTCCATGCCATTCCATGCCATTCCATGCCATTCCATGCCATTCCATGCCATTCCATGCCATTCCATGCCATTCCATGCCATTCCATGCCATTCCATGCCATTCCATGCCATTCCATGCCATTCCATGCCATTCCATGCCATTCCATGCCATTCCATGCCATTCCATGCCATTCCATGCCATTCCATGCCATTCCATGCCATTCCATGCCATTCCATGCCATTCCATGCCATTCCATGCCATTCCATGCCATTCCATGCCATTCCATGCCATTCCATGCCATTCCATGCCATTCCATGCCATTCCATGCCATTCCATGCCATTCCATGCCATTCCATGCCATTCCATGCCATTCCATGCCATTCCATGCCATTCCATGCCATTCCATGCCGGTGCCATGCCGTGCCATGCCGGTGCCATGCCGTGCCATGCCGGTGCCATGCCGTGCCATGCCGGTGCCATGCCGTGCCATGCCGGTGCCATGCCGTGCCATGCCGGTGCCATGCCGTGCCATGCCGGTGCCATGCCGTGCCATGCCGGTGCCATGCCGTGCCATGCCGGTGCCATGCCGTGCCATGCCGGTGCCATGCCGTGCCATGCCGGTGCCATGCCGTGCCATGCCGTGCCATGCCGTGCCATGCCGGTGCCATGCCGTGCCATGCCGGTGCCATGCCATTCCATGCCATTCCATGCCATTCCATGCCATTCCATGCCATTCCATGCCATTCCATGCCATTCCATGCCATTCAATGCCATTCCATGCCATTCCATGCCATTCCATGCCATTCCATGCCATTCCATGCCATTCCATGTCATTCCATGCCATTCCATGCCATTCCATGCCATTCCATGCCATTCCATGCCATTCCATGCCATTCCATGCCATTCCATGCCATTCCATGCCATTCCATGCCATTCCATGCCATTCCATGCCATTCCATGCCATTCCATGCCATTCCATGCCATTCCATGCCATTCCATGCCATTCCATGCCATTCCATGCCATTCCATGCCATTCCATGCCATTCCATGCCATTCCATGCCATTCCATGCCAGTCCATGCCAGTCCATGCCAGTCCATGCCAGTCCATGCCATTCCATGGCATTCCATGCCATTCCATGCCACTCAACGCGGTGCCATGCCGTGCCATGCCGGTGCCATGCCGTGCCATGCCGGTGCCATGCCGTGCCATGCCGGTGCCATGCCGTGCCATGCCGGTGCCATGCCGTGCCATGCCGGTGCCATGCCGTGCCATGCCGTGCCATGCCGGTGCCATGCCGTGCCATGCCGTGCCATGCCGTGCCATGCCGTGCCATGCGGTGCCATGCCATTCGATGCCATTCCATGCCATTCCATGTCATTCCATGTCATTCCATGCCATTCCATGCCATTCCATGCCATTCCATGCCATTCCATGCCATTCCATGCCATTCCATGCCATTCCATGCCATTCCATGCCATTCCATGCCATTCCATGCCATTCCATGCCATTCCATGCCATTCCATGCCATTCCATGCCATTCCATGCCATTCCATGCCATTCCATGCCATTCCATGCCATTCCATGCCATTCCATGCCATTCCATGCCATTCCATGCCATTCCATGCCATTCCATGCCATTCCATGCCATTCCATGCCATTCCATGCCATTCCATGCCATTCCATGCCATTCCATGCCAGTCCATGCCAGTCCATGCCAGTCCATGCCATTCCATGCCATTCCATGCCATTCCATGCCACTCAATGCGGTGCCATGCCGTGCCATGCCGGTGCCATGCCGTGCCATGCCGGTGCCATGCCGTGCCATGCTGGTGCCATGCCGTGCCATGCCGGTGCCATGCCGTGCCATGCCGTGCCATGCCGGTGCCATGCCGTGCCATGCCGGTGCCATGCCGTGCCATGCCGGTGCCATGCCGTGCCATGCCGTGCCATGCCGGTGCCATGCCGTGCCATGCCGGTGCCATGCCGTGCCATGCCGGTGCCATGCCGTGCCATGCCGGTGCCATGCCGTGCCATGCCGTGCCATGCCGGTGCCATGCCGTGCCATGCCGGTGCCATGCCGTGCCATGCCGGTGCCATGCCGTGCCATGCCGCTGCCATGCCGTGCCATGCCGCTGCCATGCCGTGCCATGCCGGTGCCATGCCGTGCCATGCCATTCGATGCCATTCCATGCCATTCCATGTCATTCCATGCCATTCCATGCCATTCCATGCCATTCCATGCCATTCCATGCCATTCCATGCCATTCCATGCCATTCCATGCCATTCCATGCCATTCCATGCCATTCCATGCCATTCCATGCCATTCCATGCCATTCCATGCCATTCCATGCCATTCCATGCCATTCCATGCCATTCCATGCCATTCCATGCCATTCCATGCCATTCCATGCCATTCCATGCCATTCCATGCCATTCCATGCCATTCCATGCCATTCCATGCCATTCCATGCCATTCAATGCCGTGCCATGCCGTGCCATGCCGGAGCCATGCCGTGCCATGCCGGTGCCATGTCGTGCCATGCCGGTGCCATGCCGTGCCATGCCGGTGCCATGCCGTGCCATGCCGGTGCCATGCCGTGCCATGCGGTGCCATGCCATTCCATGCCATTCCATGCGGTGCCATGCCATTCCATGCCATTCCATGCCATTCCATGCCATTCCATGCCATTCCATGCCATTCCACGCCATTCCATGCCATTCCATGCCATTCCATGCCATTCCATGCCATTCCATGCCATTCCATGCCATTCCATGCCATTCCATGCCATTCCATGCCATTCCATGCCATTCCATGCCATTCCATGCCATTCCATGCCATTCCATGCCATTCCATGCCATTCCATGCCATTCAATGCCGTGCCATGCCGTGCCATGCCGTGCCATGCCGTGCCATGCCGTGCCATGCCGGTGCCATGCCGGTGCCATGCCGGTGCCATGCCGTGCCATGCCGGTGCCATGCCGTGCCATGCCGTGCCATGCCGGTGCCATGCCGTGCCATGCGGTGCCATGCCGTTCCATGCCATTCCATGCCATTCCATGCCATTCCATGCCATTCCATGCCATTCCATGCCATTCCATGCCATTCCATGCCATTCCATGCCATTCCATGCCATTCCATGCCATTCCATGCCATTCCATGCCATTCCATGCCATTCCATGCCATTCCATGCCATTCCATGCCATTCCATGCCATTCCATGCCATTCCATGCCATTCCATGCCATTCAATGCCGTGCCATGCCGTGCCATGCCGGAGCCATGCCGTGCCATGCCGGTGCCATGTCGTGCCATGCCGGTGCCATGCCGTGCCATGCCGGTGCCATGCCGTGCCATGCCGGTGCCATGCCGTGCCATGCCGGTGCCATGCCGTGCCATGCGGTGCCATGCCATTCCATGCCATTCCATGCGGTGCCATGCCATTCCATGCCATTCCATGCCATTCCATGCCATTCCACGCCATTCCATGCCATTCCATGCCATTCCATGCCATTCCATGCCATTCCATGCCATTCCATGCCATTCCATGCCATTCCATGCCATTCCATGCCATTCCATGCCATTCCATGCCATTCCATGCCATTCCATGCCATTCCATGCCATTCCATGCCATTCCATGCCATTCCATGCCATTCCATGCCATTCCATGCCATTCCATGCCATTCCATGCCATTCCATGCCATTCCATGCCATTCCATGCCATTCCATGCCATTCCATGCCATTCCATGCCATTCCATGCCATTCCATGCCATTCCATGCCATTCCATGCCATTCCATGCCATTCCATGCCATTCCATGCCATTCCATGCCATTCCATGCCATTCCATGCCATTCCATGCCATTCCATGCCATTCAATGCCGTGCCATGCCGTGCCATGCCGTGCCATGCCGTGCCATGCCGGTGCCATGCCGGTGCCATGCCGGTGCCATGCCGTGCCATGCCGGTGCCATGCCGTGCCATGCCGTGCCATGCCGGTGCCATGCCGTGCCATGCGGTGCCATGCCATTCCATGCCATTCCATGCCATTCCATGCCATTCCATGCCATTCCATGCCATTCCATGCCATTCCATGCCATTCCATGCCATTCCATGCCATTCCATGCCATTCCATGCCATTCAATGCCGTGCCATGCCGTGCCATGCCGTGCCATGCCGTGCCATGCCGTGCCATGCCGGTGCCATGCCGTGCCATGCGGTGCCATGCCATTCCATGCCATTCCATGCCATTCCATGCCATTCCATGCCATTCCATGCCATTCCATGCCATTCCATGCCATTCCATGCCATTCCATGCCATTCCATGCCATTCCATGCCATTCCATGCCATTCCATGCCATTCCATGCCATTCCATGCCATTCCATGCCATTCCATGCCATTCCATGCCATTCCATGCCATTCCATGCCATTCCATGCCATTCAATGCCGTGCCATGCCGTGCCATGCCGGAGCCATGCCGTGCCATGCCGGTGCCATGTCGTGCCATGCCGGTGCCATGCCGTGCCATGCCGGTGCCATGCCGTGCCATGCCGGTGCCATGCCGTGCCATGCCGGTGCCATGCCGTGCCATGCGGTGCCATGCCATTCCATGCCATTCCATGCGGTGCCATGCCATTCCATGCCATTCCATGCCATTCCATGCCATTCCACGCCATTCCATGCCATTCCATGCCATTCCATGCCATTCCATGCCATTCCATGCCATTCCATGCCATTCCATGCCATTCCATGCCATTCCATGCCATTCCATGCCATTCCATGCCATTCCATGCCATTCCATGCCATTCCATGCCATTCCATGCCATTCCATGCCATTCCATGCCATTCCATGCCATTCCATGCCATTCCATGCCATTCCATGCCATTCCATGCCATTCCATGCCATTCCATGCCATTCCATGCCATTCCATGCCATTCCATGCCATTCCATGCCATTCCATGCCATTCAATGCCGTGCCATGCCGTGCCATGCCGTGCCATGCCGTGCCATGCCGGTGCCATGCCGGTGCCATGCCGGTGCCATGCCGTGCCATGCCGGTGCCATGCCGTGCCATGCCGTGCCATGCCGGTGCCATGCCGTGCCATGCGGTGCCATGCCATTCCATGCCATTCCATGCCATTCCATGCCATTCCATGCCATTCCATGCCATTCCATGCCATTCCATGCCATTCCATGCCATTCCATGCCATTCCATGCCATTCCATGCCATTCCATGCCATTCAATGCCGTGCCATGCCGTGCCATGCCGTGCCATGCCGTGCCATGCCGTGCCATGCCGGTGCCATGCCGTGCCATGCCGGTGCCATGCCGTGCCATGCCGGTGCCATGCCGGTGCCATGCCGTGCCATGCCGGTGCCATGCCATGCCATGCCGGTGCCATGCCGTGCCATGCCGGTGCCATGCCGTGCCATGCCGGTGCCATGCCGTGCCATGCCGGTGCCATGCCGTGCCATGCCGTGCCATGCCGGTGCCATGCCGTGCCATGCCGGTGCCATGCCGTGCCATGCCGGTGCCATGCCGTGCCATGCCGGTGCCATGCCGTGCCATGCCGTGCCATGCCGTGCCATGCCGTGCCATGCCGTGCCATGCCGTGCCATGCCGTGCCATGTCGTGCCATGCCGTGCCAAGCCGTGCCATGCCGTGCCATGCCGTGCCATGCCGTGCCATGCCGTGCCATGCCGTGCCATGCCGTGCCATGCCGTGCCATGCCGTGCCATGCCGTGCCATGCCGTGCCATGCCGTGCCATGCCGTGCCATGCCGTGCCATGCCGTGCCATGCCGTGCCATGCCGTGCCATGCCGTGCCATGCCGTGCCATGCCGTGCCATGCCGTGCCATGCCGTGCCATGCCGTGCCATGCCGTGCCATGCCGTGCCATGCCGTGCCATGCCGTGCCATGCCGTGCCATGCCGTGCCATGCCGTGCCATGCCGTGCCATGCCGTGCCATGCCGTGCCATGCCGTGCCATGCCGTGCCATGCCGTGCCATGCCGTGCCATGCCGTGCCATGCCGTGCCATGCCGTGCCATGCCGTGCCATGCCGTGCCATGCCGTGCCATGCCGTGCCATGCCGTGCCATGCCGTGCCATGCCGTGCCATGCCGTGCCATGCCGTGCCATGCCGTGCCATGCCGTGCCATGCCGGTGCCATGCCGGTGCCATGCCGATGCCATGCCGGTGCCATGCCGATGCCATGCCGGTGCCATGCCGATGCCATGCCGGTGCCATGCCGATGCCATGCCGGTGCCATGCCGATGCCATGCCGGTGCCATGCCGATGCCATGCCGGTGCCATGCCGATGCCATGCCGGTGCCATGCCGATGCCATGCCGGTGCCATGCCGATGCCATGCCGGTGCCATGCCGATGCCATGCCGGTGCCATGCCGATGCCATGCCGGTGCCATGCCGATGCCATGCCGGTGCCATGCCGATGCCATGCCGGTGCCATGCCGATGCCATGCCGGTGCCATGCCGATGCCATGCCGGTGCCATGCCGATGCCATGCCGGTGCCATGCCGATGCCATGCCGGTGCCATGCCGATGCCATGCCGGTGCCATGCCGATGCCATGCCGGTGCCATGCCGATGCCATGCCGGTGCCATGCCGATGCCATGCCGGTGCCATGCCGATGCCATGCCGGTGCCATGCCGATGCCATGCCGGTGCCATGCCGATGCCATGCCGGTGCCATGCCGATGCCATGCCGGTGCCATGCCGATGCCATGCCGGTGCCATGCCGATGCCATGCCGGTGCCATGCCGATGCCATGCCGGTGCCATGCCGATGCCATGCCGGTGCCATGCCGATGCCATGCCGGTGCCATGCCGATGCCATGCCGGTGCCATGCCGATGCCATGCCGGTGCCATGCCGATGCCATGCCATTCCATGCCATTCCATGCCATTCCATGCCATTCCATGCCATTCCATGCCATTCCATGCCATTCCATGCCATTCCATGCCATTCCATGCCATTCCATGCCATTCCATGCCATTCCATGCCATTCCATGCCATTCCATGCCATTCCATGCCATTCCATGCCATTCCATGCCATTCCATGCCATTCCATGCCATTCCATGCCATTCCATGCCATTCCATGCCATTCCATGCCATTCCATGCCATTCCATGCCATTCCATGCCATTCCATGCCATTCCATGCCATTCCATGCCATTCCATGCCATTCCATGCCATTCCATGCCATTCCATGCCATTCCATGCCATTCCATGCCATTCCATGCCATTCCATGCCATTCCATGCCATTCCATGCCATTCCATGCCATTCCATGCCATTCCATGCCATTCCATGCCATTCCATGCCATTCCATGCCATTCCATGCCGGTGCCATGCCGTGCCATGCCGGTGCCATGCCGTGCCATGCCGGTGCCATGCCGTGCCATGCCGGTGCCATGCCGTGCCATGCCGGTGCCATGCCGTGCCATGCCGGTGCCATGCCGTGCCATGCCGGTGCCATGCCGTGCCATGCCGGTGCCATGCCGTGCCATGCCGGTGCCATGCCGTGCCATGCCGGTGCCATGCCGTGCCATGCCGGTGCCATGCCGTGCCATGCCGGTGCCATGCCGTGCCATGCCGGTGCCATGCCGTGCCATGCCGTGCCATGCCGTGCCATGCCGTGCCATGCCGTGCCATGCCGGTGCCATGCCGTGCCATGCCGGTGCCATGCCGTGCCATGCCGGTGCCATGCCGTGCCATGCCGTGCCATGCCGGTGCCATGCCGTGCCATGCCGGTGCCATACCGTGCCATGCCGTGCCATGCCGTGCCATGCCGGTGCCATGCCGTGCCATGCCGGTGCCATGCCATTCCATGCCATTCCATGCCATTCCATGCCATTCCATGCCATTCCATGCCATTCCATGCCATTCCATGCCATTCAATGCCATTCCATGCCATTCCATGCCATTCCATGCCATTCCATGCCATTCCATGCCATTCCATGCCATTCCATGCCATTCCATGCCATTCCATGCCATTCCATGCCATTCCATGCCATTCCATGCCATTCCATGCCATTCCATGCCATTCCATGCCATTCCATGCCATTCCATGCCATTCCATGCCATTCCATGCCATTCCATGCCATTCCATGCCATTCCATGCCATTCCATGCCATTCCATGCCATTCCATGCCATTCCATGCCATTCCATGCCATTCCATGCCATTCCATGCCATTCCATGCCATTCCATGCCATTCCATGCCAGTCCATGCCAGTCCATGCCAGTCCATGCCAGTCCATGCCATTCCATGGCATTCCATGCCATTCCATGCCACTCAACGCGGTGCCATGCCGGTGCCATGCCGTGCCATGCCGGTGCCATGCCGTGCCATGCCGGTGCCATGCCGTGCCATGCCGGTGCCATGCCGTGCCATGCCGTGCCATGCCGGTGCCATGCCGTGCCATGCCGTGCCATGCCGTGCCATGCCGTGCCATGCGGTGCCATGCCATTCGATGCCATTCCATGCCATTCCATGTCATTCCATGTCATTCCATGCCATTCCATGCCATTCCATGCCATTCCATGCCATTCCATGCCATTCCATGCCATTCCATGCCATTCCATGCCATTCCATGCCATTCCATGCCATTCCATGCCATTCCATGCCATTCCATGCCATTCCATGCCATTCCATGCCATTCCATGCCATTCCATGCCATTCCATGCCATTCCATGCCATTCCATGCCATTCCATGCCATTCCATGCCATTCCATGCCATTCCATGCCATTCCATGCCATTCCATGCCATTCCATGCCATTCCATGCCATTCCATGCCATTCCATGCCATTCCATGCCATTCCATGCCATTCCATGCCATTCCATGCCATTCCATGCCATTCCATGCCATTCCATGCCAGTCCATGCCAGTCCATGCCAGTCCATGCCATTCCATGCCATTCCATGCCATTCCATGCCACTCAATGCGGTGCCATGCCGTGCCATGCCGGTGCCATGCCGTGCCATGCCGGTGCCATGCCGTGCCATGCTGGTGCCATGCCGTGCCATGCCGGTGCCATGCCGTGCCATGCCGTGCCATGCCGGTGCCATGCCGTGCCATGCCGGTGCCATGCCGTGCCATGCCGTGCCATGCCGGTGCCATGCCGTGCCATGCCGGTGCCATGCCGTGCCATGCCGGTGCCATGCCGTGCCATGCCGGTGCCATGCCGTGCCATGCCGGTGCCATGCCGTGCCATGCCGTGCCATGCCGGTGCCATGCCGTGCCATGCCGGTGCCATGCCGTGCCATGCCGGTGCCATGCCGTGCCATGCCGCTGCCATGCCGTGCCATGCCGCTGCCATGCCGTGCCATGCCGGTGCCATGCCGTGCCATGCCATTCGATGCCATTCCATGCCATTCCATGTCATTCCATGCCATTCCATGCCATTCCATGCCATTCCATGCCATTCCATGCCATTCCATGCCATTCCATGCCATTCCATGCCATTCCATGCCATTCCATGCCATTCCATGCCATTCCATGCCATTCCATGCCATTCCATGCCATTCCATGCCATTCCATGCCATTCCATGCCATTCCATGCCATTCCATGCCATTCCATGCCATTCCATGCCATTCAATGCCGTGCCATGCCGTGCCATGCCGGAGCCATGCCGTGCCATGCCGGTGCCATGTCGTGCCATGCCGGTGCCATGCCGTGCCATGCCGGTGCCATGCCGTGCCATGCCGGTGCCATGCCGTGCCATGCGGTGCCATGCCATTCCATGCCATTCCATGCGGTGCCATGCCATTCCATGCCATTCCATGCCATTCCATGCCATTCCATGCCATTCCATGCCATTCCATGCCATTCCACGCCATTCCATGCCATTCCATGCCATTCCATGCCATTCCATGCCATTCCATGCCATTCCATGCCATTCCATGCCATTCCATGCCATTCCATGCCATTCCATGCCATTCCAT
The DNA here is from genome assembly GCA_963971235.1 of Cryptus armator. Taxonomy (NCBI): domain Eukaryota; kingdom Metazoa; phylum Arthropoda; class Insecta; order Hymenoptera; family Ichneumonidae; genus Cryptus; species Cryptus armator. The sequence continues at coordinate 320,667 of CAXARG010000168.1, forward strand.
GCCATTCCATGCCATTCCATGCCATTCCATGCCATTCAATGCCGTGCCATGCCGTGCCATGCCGTGCCATGCCGTGCCATGCCGTGCCATGCCGGTGCCATGCCGGTGCCATGCCGGTGCCATGCCGTGCCATGCCGGTGCCATGCCGTGCCATGCCGTGCCATGCCGGTGCCATGCCGTGCCATGCGGTGCCATGCCGTTCCATGCCATTCCATGCCATTCCATGCCATTCCATGCCATTCCATGCCATTCCATGCCATTCCATGCCATTCCATGCCATTCCATGCCATTCCATGCCATTCCATGCCATTCCATGCCATTCCATGCCATTCCATGCCATTCCATGCCATTCCATGCCATTCCATGCCATTCCATGCCATTCCATGCCATTCAATGCCGTGCCATGCCGTGCCATGCCGTGCCATGCCGTGCCATGCCGTGCCATGCCGTGCCATGCCGTGCCATGCCGTGCCATGCCGTGCCATGCCGTGCCATGCCGTGCCATGCCGTGCCATGCCGTGCCATGCCGTGCCATGCCGTGCCATGCCGTGCCATGCCGTGCCATGCCGTGCCATGCCGTGCCATGCCGTGCCATGCCGTGCCATGCCGTGCCATGCCGTGCCATGCCGTGCCATGCCGTGCCATGCCGTGCCATGCCGTGCCATGCCGTGCCATGCCGTGCCATGCCGGTGCCATGCCGTGCCATGCCGGTGCCATGCCGGTGCCATGCCGTGCCATGCCGGTGCCATGCCGTGCCATGCCGGTGCCATGCCGTGCCATGCCGGTGCCATGCCGTGCCATGCCGGTGCCATGCCGTGCCATGCCGGTGCCATGCCGTGCCATGCCGTGCCATGCCGGTGCCATGCCGTGCCATGCCGTGCCATGCCGTGCCATGCCGTGCCATGCCGTGCCATGCCGTGCCATGCCGTGCCATGCCGTGCCATGCCGTGCCATGCCGTGCCATGCCGTGCCATGCCGTGCCATGCCGTGCCATGCCGTGCCATGCCGTGCCATGCCGGTGCCATGCCGTGCCATGCCGGTGCCATGCCGTGCCATGCCGGTGCCATGCCGTGCCATGCCGTGCCATGCCGGTGCCATGCCGTGCCATGCCGGTGCCATACCGTGCCATGCCGTGCCATGCCGTGCCATGCCGGTGCCATGCCGTGCCATGCCGGTGCCATGCCATTCCATGCCATTCCATGCCATTCCATGCCATTCCATGCCATTCCATGCCATTCCATGCCATTCCATGCCATTCAATGCCATTCCATGCCATTCCATGCCATTCCATGCCATTCCATGCCATTCCATGCCATTCCATGCCATTCCATGCCATTCCATGCCATTCCATGCCATTCCATGCCATTCCATGCCATTCCATGCCATTCCATGCCATTCCATGCCATTCCATGCCATTCCATGCCATTCCATGCCATTCCATGCCATTCCATGCCATTCCATGCCATTCCATGCCATTCCATGCCATTCCATGCCATTCCATGCCATTCCATGCCATTCCATGCCATTCCATGCCATTCCATGCCATTCCATGCCATTCCATGCCATTCCATGCCATTCCATGCCAGTCCATGCCAGTCCATGCCAGTCCATGCCAGTCCATGCCATTCCATGGCATTCCATGCCATTCCATGCCACTCAACGCGGTGCCATGCCGGTGCCATGCCGTGCCATGCCGGTGCCATGCCGTGCCATGCCGGTGCCATGCCGTGCCATGCCGGTGCCATGCCGTGCCATGCCGTGCCATGCCGGTGCCATGCCGTGCCATGCCGTGCCATGCCGTGCCATGCCGTGCCATGCGGTGCCATGCCATTCGATGCCATTCCATGCCATTCCATGTCATTCCATGTCATTCCATGTCATTCCATGCCATTCCATGCCATTCCATGCCATTCCATGCCATTCCATGCCATTCCATGCCATTCCATGCCATTCCATGCCATTCCATGCCATTCCATGCCATTCCATGCCATTCCATGCCATTCCATGCCATTCCATGCCATTCCATGCCATTCCATGCCATTCCATGCCATTCCATGCCATTCCATGCCATTCCATGCCATTCCATGCCATTCCATGCCATTCCATGCCATTCCATGCCATTCCATGCCATTCCATGCCATTCCATGCCATTCCATGCCATTCCATGCCATTCCATGCCATTCCATGCCATTCCATGCCATTCCATGCCATTCCATGCCATTCCATGCCATTCCATGCCATTCCATGCCATTCCATGCCATTCCATGCCAGTCCATGCCAGTCCATGCCAGTCCATGCCATTCCATGCCATTCCATGCCATTCCATGCCACTCAATGCGGTGCCATGCCGTGCCATGCCGGTGCCATGCCGTGCCATGCCGGTGCCATGCCGTGCCATGCTGGTGCCATGCCGTGCCATGCCGGTGCCATGCCGTGCCATGCCGTGCCATGCCGGTGCCATGCCGTGCCATGCCGGTGCCATGCCGTGCCATGCCGTGCCATGCCGGTGCCATGCCGTGCCATGCCGGTGCCATGCCGTGCCATGCCGGTGCCATGCCGTGCCATGCCGGTGCCATGCCGTGCCATGCCGGTGCCATGCCGTGCCATGCCGTGCCATGCCGGTGCCATGCCGTGCCATGCCGGTGCCATGCCGTGCCATGCCGGTGCCATGCCGTGCCATGCCGCTGCCATGCCGTGCCATGCCGCTGCCATGCCGTGCCATGCCGGTGCCATGCCGTGCCATGCCATTCGATGCCATTCCATGCCATTCCATGTCATTCCATGCCATTCCATGCCATTCCATGCCATTCCATGCCATTCCATGCCATTCCATGCCATTCCATGCCATTCCATGCCATTCCATGCCATTCCATGCCATTCCATGCCATTCCATGCCATTCCATGCCATTCCATGCCATTCCATGCCATTCCATGCCATTCCATGCCATTCCATGCCATTCCATGCCATTCCATGCCATTCAATGCCGTGCCATGCCGTGCCATGCCGGAGCCATGCCGTGCCATGCCGGTGCCATGTCGTGCCATGCCGGTGCCATGCCGTGCCATGCCGGTGCCATGCCGTGCCATGCCGGTGCCATGCCGTGCCATGCGGTGCCATGCCATTCCATGCCATTCCATGCGGTGCCATGCCATTCCATGCCATTCCATGCCATTCCATGCCATTCCATGCCATTCCATGCCATTCCATGCCATTCCACGCCATTCCATGCCATTCCATGCCATTCCATGCCATTCCATGCCATTCCATGCCATTCCATGCCATTCCATGCCATTCCATGCCATTCCATGCCATTCCATGCCATTCCATGCCATTCCATGCCATTCCATGCCATTCAATGCCGTGCCATGCCGTGCCATGCCGTGCCATGCCGTGCCATGCCGTGCCATGCCGGTGCCATGCCGGTGCCATGCCGGTGCCATGCCGTGCCATGCCGGTGCCATGCCGTGCCATGCCGTGCCATGCCGGTGCCATGCCGTGCCATGCGGTGCCATGCCGTTCCATGCCATTCCATGCCATTCCATGCCATTCCATGCCATTCCATGCCATTCCATGCCATTCCATGCCATTCCATGCCATTCCATGCCATTCCATGCCATTCCATGCCATTCCATGCCATTCCATGCCATTCCATGCCATTCCATGCCATTCCATGCCATTCCATGCCATTCCATGCCATTCCATGCCATTCAATGCCGTGCCATGCCGTGCCATGCCGTGCCATGCCGTGCCATGCCGTGCCATGCCGTGCCATGCCGTGCCATGCCGTGCCATGCCGTGCCATGCCGTGCCATGCCGTGCCATGCCGTGCCATGCCGTGCCATGCCGTGCCATGCCGTGCCATGCCGTGCCATGCCGTGCCATGCCGTGCCATGCCGTGCCATGCCGTGCCATGCCGTGCCATGCCGTGCCATGCCGTGCCATGCCGTGCCATGCCGTGCCATGCCGTGCCATGCCGTGCCATGCCGTGCCATGCCGTGCCATGCCGGTGCCATGCCGTGCCATGCCGGTGCCATGCCGGTGCCATGCCGTGCCATGCCGGTGCCATGCCGTGCCATGCCGGTGCCATGCCGTGCCATGCCGGTGCCATGCCGTGCCATGCCGGTGCCATGCCGTGCCATGCCGGTGCCATGCCGTGCCATGCCGTGCCATGCCGGTGCCATGCCGTGCCATGCCGTGCCATGCCGTGCCATGCCGTGCCATGCCGTGCCATGCCGTGCCATGCCGTGCCATGCCGTGCCATGCCGTGCCATGCCGTGCCATGCCGTGCCATGCCGTGCCATGCCGTGCCATGCCGTGCCATGCCGTGCCATGCCGTGCCATGCCGTGCCATGCCGTGCCATGCCGTGCCATGCCGTGCCATGCCGTGCCATGCCGTGCCATGCCGTGCCATGCCGTGCCATGCCGTGCCATGCCGTGCCATGCCGTGCCATGCCGTGCCATGCCGTGCCATGCCGTGCCATGCCGTGCCATGCCGTGCCATGCCGTGCCATGCCGTGCCATGCCGTGCCATGCCGTGCCATGCCGTGCCATGCCGTGCCATGCCGTGCCATGCCGTGCCATGCCGTGCCATGCCGTGCCATGCCGTGCCATGCCGTGCCATGCCGTGCCATGCCGTGCCATGCCGTGCCATGCCGTGCCATGCCGTGCCATGCCGTGCCATGCCGTGCCATGCCGTGCCATGCCGTGCCATGCCGTGCCATGCCGTGCCATGCCGTGCCATGCCGTGCCATGCCGTGCCATGCCGTGCCATGCCGTGCCATGCCGTGCCATGCCGTGCCATGCCGTGCCATGCCGTGCCATGCCGTGCCATGCCGTGCCATGCCGTGCCATGCCGTGCCATGCCGTGCCATGCCGTGCCATGCCGTGCCATGCCGTGCCATGCCGTGCCATGCCGTGCCATGCCGTGCCATGCCGTGCCATGCCGTGCCATGCCGTGCCATGCCGTGCCATGCCGTGCCATGCCGTGCCATGCCGTGCCATGCCGTGCCATGCCGTGCCATGCCGTGCCATGCCGTGCCATGCCGTGCCATGCCGTGCCATGCCGTGCCATGCCGTGCCATGCCGTGCCATGCCGTGCCATGCCGTGCCATGCCGTGCCATGCCGTGCCATGCCGTGCCATGCCGTGCCATGCCGTGCCATGCCGTGCCATGCCGTGCCATGCCGTGCCATGCCGTGCCATGCCGTGCCATGCCGTGCCATGCCGTGCCATGCCGTGCCATGCCGTGCCATGCCGTGCCATGCCGTGCCATGCCGTGCCATGCCGTGCCATGCCGTGCCATGCCGTGCCATGCCGTGCCATGCCGTGCCATGCCGTGCCATGCCGTGCCATGCCGTGCCATGCCGTGCCATGCCGTGCCATGCCGTGCCATGCCGTGCCATGCCGTGCCATGCCGTGCCATGCCGTGCCATGCCGTGCCATGCCGTGCCATGCCGTGCCATGCCGTGCCATGCCGTGCCATGCCGTGCCATGCCGTGCCATGCCGTGCCATGCCGTGCCATGCCGTGCCATGCCGTGCCATGCCGTGCCATGCCGTGCCATGCCGTGCCATGCCGTGCCATGCCGTGCCATGCCGTGCCATGCCGTGCCATGCCGTGCCATGCCGTGCCATGCCGTGCCATGCCGTGCCATGCCGTGCCATGCCGTGCCATGCCGTGCCATGCCGTGCCATGCCGTGCCATGCCGTGCCATGCCGTGCCATGCCGTGCCATGCCGTGCCATGCCGTGCCATGCCGTGCCATGCCGTGCCATGCCGTGCCATGCCGTGCCATTCCGTGCCATTCCATGCCATGCCGGTGCCATGCCGATGCCATGCCGGTGCCATGCCGATGCCATGCCGGTGCCATGCCGATGCCATGCCGGTGCCATGCCGATGCCATGCCGGTGCCATGCCGATGCCATGCCGGTGCCATGCCGATGCCATGCCGGTGCCATGCCGATGCCATGCCGGTGCCATGCCGATGCCATGCCGGTGCCATGCCGATGCCATGCCGGTGCCATGCCGATGCCATGCCGGTGCCATGCCGATGCCATGCCGGTGCCATGCCGATGCCATGCCGGTGCCATGCCGATGCCATGCCGGTGCCATGCCGATGCCATGCCGGTGCCATGCCGATGCCATGCCGGTGCCATGCCGATGCCATGCCGGTGCCATGCCGATGCCATGCCGGTGCCATGCCGATGCCATGCCGGTGCCATGCCGATGCCATGCCGGTGCCATGCCGATGCCATGCCGGTGCCATGCCGATGCCATGCCGGTGCCATGCCGATGCCATGCCGGTGCCATGCCGATGCCATGCCATTCCATGCCATTCCATGCCATTCCATGCCATTCCATGCCATTCCATGCCATTCCATGCCATTCCATGCCATTCCATGCCATTCCATGCCATTCCATGCCATTCCATGCCATTCCATGCCATTCCATGCCATTCCATGCCATTCCATGCCATTCCATGCCATTCCATGCCATTCCATGCCATTCCATGCCATTCCATGCCATTCCATGCCATTCCATGCCATTCCATGCCGGTGCCATGCCGTGCCATGCCGGTGCCATGCCGTGCCATGCCGGTGCCATGCCGTGCCATGCCGGTGCCATGCCGTGCCATGCCGGTGCCATGCCGTGCCATGCCGGTGCCATGCCGTGCCATGCCGGTGCCATGCCGTGCCATGCCGGTGCCATGCCGTGCCATGCCGGTGCCATGCCGTGCCATGCCGGTGCCATGCCGTGCCATGCCGGTGCCATGCCGTGCCATGCCGGTGCCATGCCGTGCCATGCCGGTGCCATGCCGTGCCATGCCGGTGCCATGCCGTGCCATGCCGTGCCATGCCGTGCCATGCCGTGCCATGCCGTGCCATGCCGTGCCATGCCGGTGCCATGCCGTGCCATGCCGGTGCCATGCCGTGCCATGCCGGTGCCATGCCGTGCCATGCCGTGCCATGCCGGTGCCATGCCGTGCCATGCCGGTGCCATACCGTGCCATGCCGTGCCATGCCGTGCCATGCCGGTGCCATGCCGTGCCATGCCGGTGCCATGCCGTGCCATGCGGTGCCATGCCATTCCATGCCATTCCATGCCATTCCATGCCATTCCATGCCATTCCATGCCATTCCATGCCATTCCATGCCATTCCATGCCATTCCATGCCATTCCATGCCATTCCATGCCATTCAATGCCGTGCCATGCCGTGCCATGCCGTGCCATGCCGTGCCATGCCGTGCCATGCCGGTGCCATGCCGTGCCATGCCGGTGCCATGCCGTGCCATGCCGGTGCCATGCCGGTGCCATGCCGTGCCATGCCGGTGCCATGCCATGCCATGCCGGTGCCATGCCGTGCCATGCCGGTGCCATGCCGTGCCATGCCGGTGCCATGCCGTGCCATGCCGGTGCCATGCCGTGCCATGCCGTGCCATGCCGGTGCCATGCCGTGCCATGCCGGTGCCATGCCGTGCCATGCCGGTGCCATGCCGTGCCATGCCGGTGCCATGCCGTGCCATGCCGTGCCATGCCGTGCCATGCCGTGCCATGCCGTGCCATGCCGTGCCATGCCGTGCCATGTCGTGCCATGCCGTGCCAAGCCGTGCCATGCCGTGCCATGCCGTGCCATGCCGTGCCATGCCGTGCCATGCCGTGCCATGCCGTGCCATGCCGTGCCATGCCGTGCCATGCCGTGCCATGCCGTGCCATGCCGTGCCATGCCGTGCCATGCCGTGCCATGCCGTGCCATGCCGTGCCATGCCGTGCCATGCCGTGCCATGCCGTGCCATGCCGTGCCATGCCGTGCCATGCCGTGCCATGCCGTGCCATGCCGTGCCATGCCGTGCCATGCCGTGCCATGCCGTGCCATGCCGTGCCATGCCGTGCCATGCCGTGCCATGCCGTGCCATGCCGTGCCATGCCGTGCCATGCCGTGCCATGCCGTGCCATGCCGTGCCATGCCGTGCCATGCCGTGCCATGCCGTGCCATGCCGTGCCATGCCGTGCCATGCCGTGCCATGCCGTGCCATGCCGTGCCATGCCGTGCCATGCCGTGCCATGCCGTGCCATGCCGTGCCATGCCGTGCCATGCCGTGCCATGCCGTGCCATGCCGTGCCATGCCGTGCCATGCCGTGCCATGCCGTGCCATGCCGTGCCATGCCGTGCCATGCCGTGCCATGCCGGTGCCATGCCGGTGCCATGCCGATGCCATGCCGGTGCCATGCCGATGCCATGCCGGTGCCATGCCGATGCCATGCCGGTGCCATGCCGATGCCATGCCGGTGCCATGCCGATGCCATGCCGGTGCCATGCCGATGCCATGCCGGTGCCATGCCGATGCCATGCCGGTGCCATGCCGATGCCATGCCGGTGCCATGCCGATGCCATGCCGGTGCCATGCCGATGCCATGCCGGTGCCATGCCGATGCCATGCCGGTGCCATGCCGATGCCATGCCGGTGCCATGCCGATGCCATGCCGGTGCCATGCCGATGCCATGCCGGTGCCATGCCGATGCCATGCCGGTGCCATGCCGATGCCATGCCGGTGCCATGCCGATGCCATGCCGGTGCCATGCCGATGCCATGCCGGTGCCATGCCGATGCCATGCCGGTGCCATGCCGATGCCATGCCGGTGCCATGCCGATGCCATGCCGGTGCCATGCCGATGCCATGCCGGTGCCATGCCGATGCCATGCCGGTGCCATGCCGATGCCATGCCGGTGCCATGCCGATGCCATGCCGGTGCCATGCCGATGCCATGCCGGTGCCATGCCGATGCCATGCCGGTGCCATGCCGATGCCATGCCGGTGCCATGCCGATGCCATGCCGGTGCCATGCCGATGCCATGCCGGTGCCATGCCGATGCCATGCCGGTGCCATGCCGATGCCATGCCGGTGCCATGCCGATGCCATGCCGGTGCCATGCCGATGCCATGCCATTCCATGCCATTCCATGCCATTCCATGCCATTCCATGCCATTCCATGCCATTCCATGCCATTCCATGCCATTCCATGCCATTCCATGCCATTCCATGCCATTCCATGCCATTCCATGCCATTCCATGCCATTCCATGCCATTCCATGCCATTCCATGCCATTCCATGCCATTCCATGCCATTCCATGCCATTCCATGCCATTCCATGCCATTCCATGCCATTCCATGCCATTCCATGCCATTCCATGCCATTCCATGCCATTCCATGCCATTCCATGCCATTCCATGCCATTCCATGCCATTCCATGCCATTCCATGCCATTCCATGCCATTCCATGCCATTCCATGCCATTCCATGCCATTCCATGCCATTCCATGCCATTCCATGCCATTCCATGCCATTCCATGCCATTCCATGCCATTCCATGCCATTCCATGCCATTCCATGCCGGTGCCATGCCGTGCCATGCCGGTGCCATGCCGTGCCATGCCGGTGCCATGCCGTGCCATGCCGGTGCCATGCCGTGCCATGCCGGTGCCATGCCGTGCCATGCCGGTGCCATGCCGTGCCATGCCGGTGCCATGCCGTGCCATGCCGGTGCCATGCCGTGCCATGCCGGTGCCATGCCGTGCCATGCCGGTGCCATGCCGTGCCATGCCGGTGCCATGCCGTGCCATGCCGGTGCCATGCCGTGCCATGCCGGTGCCATGCCGTGCCATGCCGTGCCATGCCGTGCCATGCCGTGCCATGCCGTGCCATGCCGGTGCCATGCCGTGCCATGCCGGTGCCATGCCGTGCCATGCCGGTGCCATGCCGTGCCATGCCGTGCCATGCCGGTGCCATGCCGTGCCATGCCGGTGCCATACCGTGCCATGCCGTGCCATGCCGTGCCATGCCGGTGCCATGCCGTGCCATGCCGGTGCCATGCCATTCCATGCCATTCCATGCCATTCCATGCCATTCCATGCCATTCCATGCCATTCCATGCCATTCCATGCCATTCAATGCCATTCCATGCCATTCCATGCCATTCCATGCCATTCCATGCCATTCCATGCCATTCCATGCCATTCCATGCCATTCCATGCCATTCCATGCCATTCCATGCCATTCCATGCCATTCCATGCCATTCCATGCCATTCCATGCCATTCCATGCCATTCCATGCCATTCCATGCCATTCCATGCCATTCCATGCCATTCCATGCCATTCCATGCCATTCCATGCCATTCCATGCCATTCCATGCCATTCCATGCCATTCCATGCCATTCCATGCCATTCCATGCCATTCCATGCCAGTCCATGCCAGTCCATGCCAGTCCATGCCAGTCCATGCCATTCCATGGCATTCCATGCCATTCCATGCCACTCAACGCGGTGCCATGCCGGTGCCATGCCGTGCCATGCCGGTGCCATGCCGTGCCATGCCGGTGCCATGCCGTGCCATGCCGGTGCCATGCCGTGCCATGCCGTGCCATGCCGGTGCCATGCCGTGCCATGCCGTGCCATGCCGTGCCATGCCGTGCCATGCGGTGCCATGCCATTCGATGCCATTCCATGCCATTCCATGTCATTCCATGTCATTCCATGCCATTCCATGCCATTCCATGCCATTCCATGCCATTCCATGCCATTCCATGCCATTCCATGCCATTCCATGCCATTCCATGCCATTCCATGCCATTCCATGCCATTCCATGCCATTCCATGCCATTCCATGCCATTCCATGCCATTCCATGCCATTCCATGCCATTCCATGCCATTCCATGCCATTCCATGCCATTCCATGCCATTCCATGCCATTCCATGCCATTCCATGCCATTCCATGCCATTCCATGCCATTCCATGCCATTCCATGCCATTCCATGCCATTCCATGCCATTCCATGCCATTCCATGCCATTCCATGCCATTCCATGCCATTCCATGCCATTCCATGCCATTCCATGCCAGTCCATGCCAGTCCATGCCAGTCCATGCCATTCCATGCCATTCCATGCCATTCCATGCCACTCAATGCGGTGCCATGCCGTGCCATGCCGGTGCCATGCCGTGCCATGCCGGTGCCATGCCGTGCCATGCTGGTGCCATGCCGTGCCATGCCGGTGCCATGCCGTGCCATGCCGTGCCATGCCGGTGCCATGCCGTGCCATGCCGGTGCCATGCCGTGCCATGCCGTGCCATGCCGGTGCCATGCCGTGCCATGCCGGTGCCATGCCGTGCCATGCCGGTGCCATGCCGTGCCATGCCGGTGCCATGCCGTGCCATGCCGGTGCCATGCCGTGCCATGCCGTGCCATGCCGGTGCCATGCCGTGCCATGCCGGTGCCATGCCGTGCCATGCCGGTGCCATGCCGTGCCATGCCGCTGCCATGCCGTGCCATGCCGCTGCCATGCCGTGCCATGCCGGTGCCATGCCGTGCCATGCCATTCGATGCCATTCCATGCCATTCCATGTCATTCCATGCCATTCCATGCCATTCCATGCCATTCCATGCCATTCCATGCCATTCCATGCCATTCCATGCCATTCCATGCCATTCCATGCCATTCCATGCCATTCCATGCCATTCCATGCCATTCCATGCCATTCCATGCCATTCCATGCCATTCCATGCCATTCCATGCCATTCCATGCCATTCCATGCCATTCCATGCCATTCCATGCCATTCAATGCCGTGCCATGCCGTGCCATGCCGGAGCCATGCCGTGCCATGCCGGTGCCATGTCGTGCCATGCCGGTGCCATGCCGTGCCATGCCGGTGCCATGCCGTGCCATGCCGGTGCCATGCCGTGCCATGCGGTGCCATGCCATTCCATGCCATTCCATGCGGTGCCATGCCATTCCATGCCATTCCATGCCATTCCATGCCATTCCATGCCATTCCATGCCATTCCACGCCATTCCATGCCATTCCATGCCATTCCATGCCATTCCATGCCATTCCATGCCATTCCATGCCATTCCATGCCATTCCATGCCATTCCATGCCATTCCATGCCATTCCATGCCATTCCATGCCATTCCATGCCATTCCATGCCATTCAATGCCGTGCCATGCCGTGCCATGCCGTGCCATGCCGTGCCATGCCGTGCCATGCCGGTGCCATGCCGGTGCCATGCCGGTGCCATGCCGTGCCATGCCGGTGCCATGCCGTGCCATGCCGTGCCATGCCGGTGCCATGCCGTGCCATGCGGTGCCATGCCGTTCCATGCCATTCCATGCCATTCCATGCCATTCCATGCCATTCCATGCCATTCCATGCCATTCCATGCCATTCCATGCCATTCCATGCCATTCCATGCCATTCCATGCCATTCCATGCCATTCCATGCCATTCCATGCCATTCCATGCCATTCCATGCCATTCCATGCCATTCCATGCCATTCCATGCCATTCAATGCCGTGCCATGCCGTGCCATGCCGTGCCATGCCGTGCCATGCCGTGCCATGCCGTGCCATGCCGTGCCATGCCGTGCCATGCCGTGCCATGCCGTGCCATGCCGTGCCATGCCGTGCCATGCCGTGCCATGCCGTGCCATGCCGTGCCATGCCGTGCCATGCCGTGCCATGCCGTGCCATGCCGTGCCATGCCGTGCCATGCCGTGCCATGCCGTGCCATGCCGTGCCATGCCGTGCCATGCCGTGCCATGCCGTGCCATGCCGTGCCATGCCGTGCCATGCCGTGCCATGCCGGTGCCATGCCGTGCCATGCCGGTGCCATGCCGGTGCCATGCCGTGCCATGCCGGTGCCATGCCGTGCCATGCCGGTGCCATGCCGTGCCATGCCGGTGCCATGCCGTGCCATGCCGGTGCCATGCCGTGCCATGCCGGTGCCATGCCGTGCCATGCCGGTGCCATGCCGTGCCATGCCGGTGCCATGCCGTGCCATGCCGTGCCATGCCGGTGCCATGCCGTGCCATGCCGTGCCATGCCGTGCCATGCCGTGCCATGCCGTGCCATGCCGTGCCATGCCGTGCCATGCCGTGCCATGCCGTGCCATGCCGTGCCATGCCGTGCCATGCCGTGCCATGCCGTGCCATGCCGTGCCATGCCGTGCCATGCCGTGCCATGCCGTGCCATGCCGTGCCATGCCGTGCCATGCCGTGCCATGCCGTGCCATGCCGTGCCATGCCGTGCCATGCCGTGCCATGCCGTGCCATGCCGTGCCATGCCGTGCCATGCCGTGCCATGCCGTGCCATGCCGTGCCATGCCGTGCCATGCCGTGCCATGCCGTGCCATGCCGTGCCATGCCGTGCCATGCCGTGCCATGCCGTGCCATGCCGTGCCATGCCGTGCCATGCCGTGCCATGCCGTGCCATGCCGTGCCATGCCGTGCCATGCCGTGCCATGCCGTGCCATGCCGTGCCATGCCGTGCCATGCCGTGCCATGCCGTGCCATGCCGTGCCATGCCGTGCCATGCCGTGCCATGCCGTGCCATGCCGTGCCATGCCGTGCCATGCCGTGCCATGCCGTGCCATGCCGTGCCATGCCGTGCCATGCCGTGCCATGCCGTGCCATGCCGTGCCATGCCGTGCCATGCCGTGCCATGCCGTGCCATGCCGTGCCATGCCGTGCCATGCCGTGCCATGCCGTGCCATGCCGTGCCATGCCGTGCCATGCCGTGCCATGCCGTGCCATGCCGTGCCATGCCGTGCCATGCCGTGCCATGCCGTGCCATGCCGTGCCATGCCGTGCCATGCCGTGCCATGCCGTGCCATGCCGTGCCATGCCGTGCCATGCCGTGCCATGCCGTGCCATGCCGTGCCATGCCGTGCCATGCCGTGCCATGCCGTGCCATGCCGTGCCATGCCGTGCCATGCCGTGCCATGCCGTGCCATGCCGTGCCATGCCGTGCCATGCCGTGCCATGCCGTGCCATGCCGTGCCATGCCGTGCCATGCCGTGCCATGCCGTGCCATGCCGTGCCATGCCGTGCCATGCCGTGCCATGCCGTGCCATGCCGTGCCATGCCGTGCCATGCCGTGCCATGCCGTGCCATGCCGTGCCATGCCGTGCCATGCCGTGCCATGCCGTGCCATGCCGTGCCATGCCGTGCCATGCCGTGCCATGCCGTGCCATGCCGTGCCATGCCGTGCCATGCCGTGCCATGCCGTGCCATGCCGTGCCATGCCGTGCCATGCCGTGCCATGCCGTGCCATGCCGTGCCATGCCGTGCCATGCCGTGCCATGCCGTGCCATGCCGTGCCATGCCGTGCCATGCCGTGCCATGCCGTGCCATGCCGTGCCATGCCGTGCCATGCCGTGCCATGCCGTGCCATGCCGTGCCATGCCGTGCCATGCCGTGCCATGCCGTGCCATGCCGTGCCATGCCGTGCCATGCCGTGCCATGCCGTGCCATGCCGTGCCATTCCGTGCCATTCCATGCCATGCCGGTGCCATGCCGATGCCATGCCGGTGCCATGCCGATGCCATGCCGGTGCCATGCCGATGCCATGCCGGTGCCATGCCGATGCCATGCCGGTGCCATGCCGATGCCATGCCGGTGCCATGCCGATGCCATGCCGGTGCCATGCCGATGCCATGCCGGTGCCATGCCGATGCCATGCCGGTGCCATGCCGATGCCATGCCGGTGCCATGCCGATGCCATGCCGGTGCCATGCCGATGCCATGCCGGTGCCATGCCGATGCCATGCCGGTGCCATGCCGATGCCATGCCGGTGCCATGCCGATGCCATGCCGGTGCCATGCCGATGCCATGCCGGTGCCATGCCGATGCCATGCCGGTGCCATGCCGATGCCATGCCGGTGCCATGCCGATGCCATGCCGGTGCCATGCCGATGCCATGCCGGTGCCATGCCGATGCCATGCCGGTGCCATGCCGATGCCATGCCGGTGCCATGCCGATGCCATGCCGGTGCCATGCCGATGCCATGCCGGTGCCATGCCGATGCCATGCCATTCCATGCCATTCCATGCCATTCCATGCCATTCCATGCCATTCCATGCCATTCCATGCCATTCCATGCCATTCCATGCCATTCCATGCCATTCCATGCCATTCCATGCCATTCCATGCCATTCCATGCCATTCCATGCCATTCCATGCCATTCCATGCCATTCCATGCCATTCCATGCCATTCCATGCCATTCCATGCCATTCCATGCCATTCCATGCCGGTGCCATGCCGTGCCATGCCGGTGCCATGCCGTGCCATGCCGGTGCCATGCCGTGCCATGCCGGTGCCATGCCGTGCCATGCCGGTGCCATGCCGTGCCATGCCGGTGCCATGCCGTGCCATGCCGGTGCCATGCCGTGCCATGCCGGTGCCATGCCGTGCCATGCCGGTGCCATGCCGTGCCATGCCGGTGCCATGCCGTGCCATGCCGGTGCCATGCCGTGCCATGCCGGTGCCATGCCGTGCCATGCCGGTGCCATGCCGTGCCATGCCGGTGCCATGCCGTGCCATGCCGTGCCATGCCGTGCCATGCCGTGCCATGCCGTGCCATGCCGTGCCATGCCGGTGCCATGCCGTGCCATGCCGGTGCCATGCCGTGCCATGCCGGTGCCATGCCGTGCCATGCCGTGCCATGCCGGTGCCATGCCGTGCCATGCCGGTGCCATACCGTGCCATGCCGTGCCATGCCGTGCCATGCCGGTGCCATGCCGTGCCATGCCGGTGCCATGCCATTCCATGCCATTCCATGCCATTCCATGCCATTCCATGCCATTCCATGCCATTCCATGCCATTCCATGCCATTCAATGCCATTCCATGCCATTCCATGCCATTCCATGCCATTCCATGCCATTCCATGCCATTCCATGCCATTCCATGCCATTCCATGCCATTCCATGCCATTCCATGCCATTCCATGCCATTCCATGCCATTCCATGCCATTCCATGCCATTCCATGCCATTCCATGCCATTCCATGCCATTCCATGCCATTCCATGCCATTCCATGCCATTCCATGCCATTCCATGCCATTCCATGCCATTCCATGCCATTCCATGCCATTCCATGCCATTCCATGCCATTCCATGCCATTCCATGCCAGTCCATGCCAGTCCATGCCAGTCCATGCCAGTCCATGCCATTCCATGGCATTCCATGCCATTCCATGCCACTCAACGCGGTGCCATGCCATTCCATGCCATTCCATGCCATTCCATGCCATTCCATGCCATTCCATGCCAGTCCATGCCAGTCCATGCCAGTCCATGCCATTCCATGCCATTCCATGCCATTCCATGCCAGTCCATGCCAGTCCATGCCAGTCCATGCCATTCCATGCCATTCCATGCCATTCCATGCCACTCAATGCGGTGCCATGCCGTGCCATGCCGTGCCATGCCGGTGCCATGCCGTGCCATGCCGGTGCCATGCCGGTGCCATGCCGGTGCCATGCCGTGCCATGCCGGTGCCATGCCGTGCCATGCCGGTGCCATGCCGTGCCATGCCGGTGCCATGCCGGTGCCATGCCGTGCCATGCCGGTGCCATGCCGGTGCCATGCCGTGCCATGCCATTCCATGCCATTCCATGCCATTCCATGCCATTCCATGCCATTCCATGCCATTCCATGCCATTCCATGCCATTCCATGCCATTCCATGCCATTCCATGCCATTCCATGCCATTCCATGCCATTCCATGCCATTCCATGCCATTCAATGCCATTCCATGCCATTCCATGCCATTCCATGCCATTCCATGCCATTCCATGCCATTCCATGCCATTCCATGCCATTCCATGCCATTCCATGCCATTCCATGCCATTCCATGCCATTCCATGCCATTCCATGCCATTCCATGCCATTCCATGCCATTCCATGCCATTCCATGCCATTCCATGCCATTCCATGCCATTCCATGCCATTCCATGCCATTCCATGCCATTCCATGCCATTCCATGCCATTCCATGCCATTCCATGCCATTCCATGCCATTCCATGCCATTCCATGCCAGTCCATGCCAGTCCATGCCAGTCCATGCCAGTCCATGCCATTCCATGGCATTCCATGCCATTCCATGCCACTCAACGCGGTGCCATGCCATTCCATGCCATTCCATGCCATTCCATGCCATTCCATGCCATTCCATGCCAGTCCATGCCAGTCCATGCCAGTCCATGCCATTCCATGCCATTCCATGCCATTCCATGCCAGTCCATGCCAGTCCATGCCAGTCCATGCCATTCCATGCCATTCCATGCCATTCCATGCCACTCAATGCGGTGCCATGCCGTGCCATGCCGTGCCATGCCGGTGCCATGCCGTGCCATGCCGGTGCCATGCCGGTGCCATGCCGGTGCCATGCCGTGCCATGCCGGTGCCATGCCGTGCCATGCCGGTGCCATGCCGTGCCATGCCGGTGCCATGCCGGTGCCATGCCGTGCCATGCCGGTGCCATGCCGGTGCCATGCCGTGCCATGCCGGTGCCATGCCGTGCCATGCCATTCCATGCCATTCCATGCCATTCCATGCCATTCCATGCCATTCCATGCCATTCCATGCCATTCCATGCCATTCCATGCCATTCCATGCCATTCCATGCCATTCCATGCCATTCCATGCCATTCCATGCCATTCCATGCCATTCCATGCCATTCCATGCCATTCCATGCCATTCCATGCCATTCCATGCCATTCCATGCCATTCCATGCCATTCCATGCCATTCCATGCCATTCCATGCCATTCCATGCCATTCCATGCCATTCCATGCCATTCCATGCCATTCCATGCCATTCCATGCCATTCCATGCCATTCCATGCCATTCCATGCCATTCCATGCCATTCCATGCCATTCCATGCCATTCCATGCCATTCCATGCCATTCCATGCCATTCCATGCCATTCCATGCCATTCCATGCCATTCCATGCCATTCCATGCCATTCCATGCCATTCCATGCCATTCCATGCCATTCCATGCCATTCCATGCCATTCCATGCCATTCCATGCCATTCCATGCCATTCCATGCCATTCCATGCCATTCCATGCCATTCCATGCCATTCCATGCCATTCCATGCCATTCCATGCCATTCCATGCCATTCCATGCCATTCCATGCCATTCCATGCCATTCCATGCCATTCCATGCCATTCCATGCCATTCCATGCCATTCCATGCCATTCCATGCCATTCCATGCCATTCCATGCCATTCCATGCCATTCCATGCCATTCCATGCCATTCCATGCCATTCCATGCCATTCCATGCCATTCCATGCCATTCCATGCCATTCCATGCCATTCCATGCCATTCCATGCCATTCCATGCCATTCCATGCCATTCCATGCCATTCCATGCCATTCCATGCCATTCCATGCCATTCCATGCCATTCCATGCCATTCCATGCCATTCCATGCCATTCCATGCCATTCCATGCCATTCCATGCCATTCCATGCCATTCCATGCCATTCCATGCCATTCCATGCCATTCCATGCCATTCCATGCCATTCCATGCCATTCCATGCCATTCCATGCCATTCCATATCATTCCATGCCATTCCATATCATTCCATGCCATTCCATGCCATTCCATGCCATTCCATGCCATTCCATGCCATTCCATGCCATTCCATGCCATTCCATGCCATTCCATGCCATTCCATGCCATTCCATGCCATTCCATGCCATTCCATGCCATTCCATGCCATTCCATGCCATTCCATGCCATTCCATGCCATTCCATGCCATTCCATGCCATTCCATGCTATTCCTTGCCATTCCATGCCATTCCATGCCATTCCATGCCATTCCATGCCATTCCATGCCATTCCATGCCATTCCATGCCATTCCATGCCATTCCATGCCATTCCATGCCATTCCATGCCATTCCATGCCATTCCATGCCATTCCATGCCATTCCATGCCATTCCATGCCATTCCATGCCATTCCATGCCATTCCATGCCATTCCATGCCATTCCATGCCATTCCATGCCATTCCATGCCATTCCATGCCATTCCATGCCATTCCATGCCATTCCATGCCATTCCATGCCATTCCATGCCATTCCATGCCATTCCATGCCATTCCATGCCATTCCATGCCATTCCATGCCATTCCATGCCATTCCATGCCATTCCATGCCATTCCATGCCATTCCATGCCATTCCATGCCGTGCCATGCCGGTGCCATGCCGTGCCATGCCGGTGCCATGCCGTGCCATGCCGGTGCCATGCCGTGCCATGCCGTGCCATGCCGGTGCCATGCCGTGCCATGCCGGTGCCATGCCGTGCCATGCCGGTGCCATGCCGTGCCATGCCGGTGCCATGCCGTGCCATGCCGGTGCCATGCCGTGCCATGCCGGTGCCATGCCGTGCCATGCCGGTGCCATGCCGTGCCATGCCGGTGCCATGCCGTGCCATGCCGGTGCCATGCCGTGCCATGCCGTGCCATGCCGTGCCATGCCGTGCCATGCCGGTGCCATGCCGTGCCATGCCGGTGCCATGCCGTGCCATGCCGGTGCCATGCCGTGCCATGCCGTGCCATGCCGGTGCCATGTCGTGCCATGCCGGTGCCATACCGTGCCATGCCGTGCCATGCCGTGCCATGCCGGTGCCATGCCGTGCCATGCCGGTGCCATGCCGTGCCATGCCGGTGCCATGCCGTGCCATGCCGGTGCCATGCCGTGCCATGCCGGTGCCATGCCGTGCCATGCCATTCCATGCCATTCCATGCCATTCCATGCCATTCCATGCCATTCCATGCCATTCCATGCCATTCCATGCCATTCCATGCCATTCCATGCCATTCCATGCCATTCCATGCCATTCCATGCCATTCCATGCCATTCCATGCCATTCCATGCCATTCCATGCCATTCCATGCCATTCCATGCCATTCCATGCCATTCCATGCCATTCCATGCCATTCCATGCCATTCCATGCCATTCCATGCCATTCCATGCCATTCCATGCCATTCCATGCCATTCCATGCCATTCCATGCCATTCCATGCCATTCCATGCCATTCCATGCCATTCCATGCCATTCCATGCCATTCCATGCCATTCCATGCCATTCCATGCCATTCCATGCCATTCCATGCCATTCCATGCCATTCCATGCCATTCCATGCCATTCCATGCCATTCCATGCCATTCCATGCCATTCCATGCCATTCCATGCCATTCCATGCCATTCCATGCCATTCCATGCCATTCCATGCCATTCCATGCCATTCCATGCCATTCCATGCCATTCCATGCCATTCCATGCCATTCCATGCCATTCCATGCCATTCCATGCCATTCCATGCCATTCCATGCCATTCCATGCCATTCCATGCCATTCCATGCCATTCAATGCCGTGCCATGCCGTGCCATGCCGGAGCCATGCCGTGCCATGCCGGTGCCATGTCGTGCCATGCCGGTGCCATGCCGTGCCATGCCGGTGCCATGCCGTGCCATGCCGGTGCCATGCCGTGCCATGCGGTGCCATGCCATTCCATGCCATTCCATGCGGTGCCATGCCATTCCATGCCATTCCATGCCATTCCATGCCATTCCATGCCATTCCATGCCATTCCACGCCATTCCATGCCATTCCATGCCATTCCATGCCATTCCATGCCATTCCATGCCATTCCATGCCATTCCATGCCATTCCATGCCATTCCATGCCATTCCATGCCATTCCATGCCATTCCATGCCATTCCATGCCATTCCATGCCATTCAATGCCGTGCCATGCCGTGCCATGCCGTGCCATGCCGTGCCATGCCGTGCCATGCCGGTGCCATGCCGGTGCCATGCCGGTGCCATGCCGTGCCATGCCGGTGCCATCATGCCGGTGCCATGCCGTGCCATGCCGTGCCATGCCGGTGCCATGCCGTGCCATGACGGTGCCATGCCGTTCCATGCCATTCCATGCCATTCCATGCCATTCCATGCCATTCCATGCCATTCCATGCCATTCCATGCCATTCCATGCCATTCCATGCCATTCCATGCCATTCCATGCCATTCCATGCCATTCCATGCCATTCCATGCCATTCCATGCCATTCCATGCCATTCCATGCATTCCATGCCATTCCATGCCATTCCATGCCATTCCATGCCATTCAATGCCGTGCCATGCCGTGCCATGCCGTGCCATGCCGTGCCATGCCGTGCCATGCGTGCCATGCCGTGCCATGCCGTGCCATGCCGTGCCATGCCGTGCCATGCCGTGCCATGCCGTGCCATGCCGTGCCATGCCGTGCCATGCCGTGCCATGCCGTGCCATGCCGTGCCATGCCGTGCCATGCCGTGCCATGCCGTGCCATGCCGTGCCATGCCGTGCCATGCCGGTGCCATGCCAGGTGCCATGCCGTGCCAGGCGGGTGCCATGCCGGTGCCATGCCGTGCCATGCCGGTGCCATGCCGTGCCAATGCCGGTGCCATGCCGTGCCATGCCGGTGCCATGCCGTGCCATGCCGGTGCCATGCCGTGCCATGCCGGTGCCATGCCGTGCCATGCCGGTGCCATGCCGTGCCATGCCGTGCCATGCCGGTGCCATGCCGTGCCATGCCGTGCCATGCCGTGCCATGCCGTGCCATGCCGTGCCATGCCGTGCCATGCCGTGCCATGCCGTGCCATGCCGTGCCATGCCGTGCCATGCCGTGCCATGCCGTGCCATGCCGTGCCATGCCGTGCCATGCCGTGCCATGCCGTGCCATGCCGTGCCATGCCGTGCCATGCCGTGCCATGCCGTGCCATGCCGTGCCATGCCGTGCCATGCCGTGCCATGCCGTGCCATGCCGTGCCATGCCGTGCCATGCCGTGCCATGCCGTGCCATGCCGTGCCATGCCGTGCCATGCCGTGCCATGCCGTGCCATGCCGTGCCATGCCGTGCCATGCCGTGCCATGCCGTGCCATGCCGTGCCATGCCGTGCCATGCCGTGCCATGCCGTGCCATGCCGTGCCATGCCGTGCCATGCCGTGCCATGCCGTGCCATGCCGTGCCATGCCGTGCCATGCCGTGCCATGCCGTGCCATGCCGTGCCATGCCGTGCCATGCCGTGCCATGCCGTGCCATGCCGTGCCATGCCGTGCCATGCCGTGCCATGCCGTGCCATGCCGTGCCATGCCGTGCCATGCCGTGCATGCCGTGCCATGCCGTGCCATGCCGTGCCATGCCGTGCCATGCCGTGCCATGCCGTGCCATGCCGTGCCATGCCGTGCCATGCCGTGCCATGCGTGCCATGCCGTGCATGCCGTGCCATGCCGTGCCATGCCGTGCCATGCCGGCCATGCCGTGCCATGCCGTGCCATGCCGTGCCATGCCGTGCCATGCCGTGCCATGCCGTGCCATGCCGTGCCATGCCGTGCCATGCCGTGCCATGCCGTGCCAGTGCATGCCGTGCCATGCCGTGCCATGCCGTGCCATGCCGTGCCATGCCGTGCCATGCCGTGCCATGCCGTGCATGCCGTGCCATGCCGTGCCATGCCGTGCCATGCCGTGCCATGCCGTGCCATGCCGTGCCATGCCGTGCCATGCCGTGCCATGCCGTGCCATGCCGTGCCATGCCGTGCCATGCCGTGCCATGCCGTGCCATGCCGTGCCATGCCGCCATGCCAGTGCCATGCCGTGCCATGCCGTGCCATGCCGTGCCATGCCGTGCCATGCCGTGCCATGCCGTGCCATGCCGTGCCATGCCGTGCCATGCCGTGCCATGCCGTGCCATGCCGTGCCATGCCGTGCCATGCCGTGCCATGCCGTGCCATGCCGTGCCATGCCGTGCCATGCCGTGCCATGCCGTGCCATGCCGTGCCATGCCGTGCCATGCCGTGCCATGCCGTGCCATGCCGTGCCATGCCGTGCCATGCCGTGCCATGCCGTGCCATGCCGTGCCATGCCGTGCCATGCCGTGCCATGCCGTGCCATGCCGTGCCATGCCGTGCCATGCCGTGCCATGCCGTGCCATGCCGTGCCATGCCGTGCCATGCCGTGCCATGCCGTGCCATGCCGTGCCATGCCGTGCCATTGCCATTCCGTGCCATTCCGTGCCATTCCGTGCCATTCCGTGCCATTCCGTGCCATTCCGTGCCATTCCGTGCCATTCCGTGCCATTCCGTGCCATTCCGTGCCATTCCGTGCCATTCCGTGCCATTCCGTGCCATTCCGTGCCATTCCGTGCCATTCCGTGCCATTCCGTGCCATTCCGTGCCATTCCGTGCCATTCCGTGCCATTCCGTGCCATTCCGTGCCATTCCGTGCCATTCCGTGCCATTCCGTGCCATTCCGTGCCATTCCGTGCCATTCCGTGCCATTCCGTGCCATTCCGTGCCATTCCGTGCCATTCCGTGCCATTCCGTGCCATTCCGTGCCATTCCGTGCCATTCCGTGCCATTCCGTGCCATTCCATGCCATTCCGTGCCATTCCATGCCATTCCATGCCATTCCATGCCATTCCATGCCATTCCATGCCATTCCATGCCATTCCATGCCATTCCATGCCATTCCATGCCATTCCATGCCATTCCATGCCATTCCATGCCATTCCATGCCATTCCATGCCATTCCATGCCATTCCATGCCATTCCATGCCATTCCATGCCATTCCATGCCATTCCATGCCATTCCATGCCATTCCATGCCATTCCATGCCATTCCATGACATTCCATGCCATTCCATGCCATTCCATGCCATTCCATGCCATTCCATGCCATTCCATGCCATTCCATGCCATTCAATGCCGTGCCATGCCGTGCCATGCCGGTGCCATGCCGTGCCATGCCGGTGCCATGCCGGTGCCATGCCGGTGCCATGCCGTGCCATGCCGGTGCCATGCCGGTGCCATGCCGGTGCCATGCCGTGCCATGCCGTGCCATGCCGGTGCCATGTCGTGCCATGCCGGTGCCATGCCGTGCCATGCCGGTGCCATGCCGTGCCATGCCGGTGCCATGCCGTGCCATGCCGGTGCCATGCCGTGCCATGCCGGTGCCATGCCGTGCCATGCGGTGCCATGCCATTCCATGCGGTGCCATGCCATTCCATGCGGTGCCATGCCATTCCATGCCATTCCACGCCATTCCACGCCATTCCACGCCATTCCACGCCATTCCACGCCATTCCATGCCATTCCATGCCATTCCATGCCATTCCATGCCATTCCATGCCATTCCATGCCATTCCATGCCATTCCATGCCATTCCATGTCATTCCATGCCATTCCATGCCATTCCATGCCATTCCATGCCATTCCATGCCATTCCATGCCATTCCATGCCATTCCATGCCATTCCATGCCATTCCATGCCATTCCATGCCATTCCATGCCATTCCATGCCATTCCATGCCATTCCATGCCATTCCATGCCATTCCATGCCATTCCATGCCATTCAATGCCGTGCCATGCCGTGCCATGCCGGAGCCATGCCGTGCCATGCCGGTGCCATGTCGTGCCATGCCGGTGCCATGTCGTGCCATGCCGGTGCCATGCCGTGCCATGCCGGTGCCATGCCGTGCCATGCCGGTGCCATGCCGTGCCATGCGGTGCCATGCCATTCCATGCCATTCCATGCGGTGCCATGCCATTCCATGCCATTCCATGCCATTCCATGCCATTCCATGCCATTCCATGCCATTCCATGCCATTCCACGCCATTCCATGCCATTCCATGCCATTCCATGCCATTCCATGCCATTCCATGCCATTCCATGCCATTCCATGCCATTCCATGCCATTCCATGCCATTCCATGCCATTCCATGCCATTCCATGCCATTCCATGCCATTCCATGCCATTCCATGCCATTCCATGCCATTCCATGCCATTCCATGCCATTCCATGCCATTCCATGCCATTCCATGCCATTCCATGCCATTCCATGCCATTCAATGCCGTGCCATGCCGTGCCATGCCGTGCCATGCCGTGCCATGCCGTGCCATGCCGGTGCCATGCCGGTGCCATGCCGGTGCCATGCCGGTGCCATGCCGTGCCATGCCGGTGCCATGCCATTCCATGCCATTCCATGCCATTCCATGCCATTCCATGCCATTCCATGCCATTCCATGCCATTCCATGCCATTCCATGCCATTCCATGCCATTCCATGCCATTCCATGCCATTCCATGCCATTCCATGCCATTCCATGCCATTCCATGCCATTCAATGCCGTGCCATGCCGTGCCATG
Organism: Cryptus armator; assembly: GCA_963971235.1. Lineage (NCBI taxonomy): Eukaryota > Metazoa > Arthropoda > Insecta > Hymenoptera > Ichneumonidae > Cryptus > Cryptus armator. The sequence continues at coordinate 345,734 of CAXARG010000168.1, forward strand.
CCGTGCCATGCCGTGCCATGCCGTGCCATGCCGGTGCCATGCCGGTGCCATGCCGGTGCCATGCCGGTGCCATGCCGTGCCATGCCGGTGCCATGCCGTGCCATTCCATGCCATTCCATGCCATTCCATGCCATTCCATGCCATTCCATGCCATTCCATGCCATTCCATGCCATTCCATGCCATTCCATGCCATTCCATGCCATTCCATGCCATTCCATGCCATTCCATGCCATTCCATGCCATTCCATGCCATTCCATGCCATTCCATGCCATTCCATGCCATTCCATGCCATTCCATGCCATTCCATGCCATTCCATGCCATTCCATGCCATTCCATGCCATTCCATGCCATTCCATGCCATTCCATGCCATTCCATGCCATTCCATGCCATTCCATGCCATTCCATGCCATTCCATGCCATTCCATGCCATTCCATGCCATTCCATGCCATTCCATGCCATTCCATGCCATTCCATGCCATTCCATGCCATTCCATGCCATTCCATGCCATTCCATGCCAGTCCATGCCAGTCCATGCCAGTCCATGCCATTCCATGCCATTCCATGCCATTCCATGCCACTCAATGCGGTGCCATGCCGTGCCATGCCGGTGCCATGCCGTGCCATGCCGGTGCCATGCCGTGCCATGCTGGTGCCATGCCGTGCCATGCCGGTGCCATGCCGTGCCATGCCGTGCCATGCCGGTGCCATGCCGTGCCATGCCGGTGCCATGCCGTGCCATGCCGTGCCATGCCGGTGCCATGCCGTGCCATGCCGGTGCCATGCCGTGCCATGCCGGTGCCATGCCGTGCCATGCCGGTGCCATGCCGTGCCATGCCGGTGCCATGCCGTGCCATGCCGTGCCATGCCGGTGCCATGCCGTGCCATGCCGGTGCCATGCCGTGCCATGCCGGTGCCATGCCGTGCCATGCCGCTGCCATGCCGTGCCATGCCGCTGCCATGCCGTGCCATGCCGGTGCCATGCCGTGCCATGCCGGTGCCATGCCGTGCCATGCCATTCGATGCCATTCCATGCCATTCCATGTCATTCCATGCCATTCCATGCCAGTCCATGCCAGTCCATGCCAGTCCATGCCATTCCATGCCATTCCATGCCAGTCCATGCCAGTCCATGCCAGTCCATGCCATTCCATGCCATTCCATGCCATTCCATGCCAGTCCATGCCAGTCCATGCCAGTCCATGCCAGTCCATGCCAGTCCATGCCAGTCCATGCCATTCCATGCCATTCCATGCCATTCCATGCCATTCCATGCCATTCCATGCCATTCCATGCCATTCCATGCCATTCCATGCCATTCCATGCCATTCCATGCCATTCCATGCCATTCCATGCCATTCCATGCCATTCCATGCCATTCCATGCCGTGCCATGCCGGTGCCATGCCGTGCCATGCCGGTGCCATGCCGTGCCATGCCGGTGCCATGCCGTGCCATGCCGTGCCATGCCGGTGCCATGCCGTGCCATGCCGGTGCCATGCCGTGCCATGCCGGTGCCATGCCGTGCCATGCCGGTGCCATGCCGTGCCATGCCGGTGCCATGCCGTGCCATGCCGGTGCCATGCCGTGCCATGCCGGTGCCATGCCGTGCCATGCCGGTGCCATGCCGTGCCATGCCGGTGCCATGCCGTGCCATGCCGGTGCCATGCCGTGCCATGCCGGTGCCATGCCGTGCCATGCCGGTGCCATGCCGTGCCATGCCGTGCCATGCCGTGCCATGCCGTGCCATGCCGGTGCCATGCCGTGCCATGCCGGTGCCATGCCGTGCCATGCCGGTGCCATGCCGTGCCATGCCGTGCCATGCCGGTGCCATGTCGTGCCATGCCGGTGCCATACCGTGCCATGCCGTGCCATGCCGTGCCATGCCGGTGCCATGCCGTGCCATGCCGGTGCCATGCCGTGCCATGCCGGTGCCATGCCGTGCCATGCCGGTGCCATGCCGTGCCATGCCGGTGCCATGCCGTGCCATGCCATTCCATGCCATTCCATGCCATTCCATGCCATTCCATGCCATTCCATGCCATTCCATGCCATTCCATGCCATTCCATGCCATTCCATGCCATTCCATGCCATTCCATGCCATTCCATGCCATTCCATGCCATTCCATGCCATTCCATGCCATTCCATGCCATTCCATGCCATTCCATGCCATTCCATGCCATTCCATGCCATTCCATGCCATTCCATGCCATTCCATGCCATTCCATGCCATTCCATGCCATTCCATGCCATTCCATGCCATTCCATGCCATTCCATGCCATTCCATGCCATTCCATGCCATTCCATGCCATTCCATGCCATTCCATGCCATTCCATGCCATTCCATGCCATTCCATGCCATTCCATGCCATTCCATGCCATTCCATGCCATTCCATGCCATTCCATGCCATTCCATGCCATTCCATGCCATTCCATGCCATTCCATGCCATTCCATGCCATTCCATGCCATTCCATGCCATTCCATGCCATTCCATGCCATTCCATGCCATTCCATGCCATTCCATGCCATTCCATGCCATTCCATGCCATTCCATGCCATTCCATGCCATTCCATGCCATTCCATGCCATTCCATGCCATTCCATGCCATTCCATGCCATTCCATGCCATTCCATGCCATTCCATGCCATTCCATGCCATTCCATGCCATTCCATGCCATTCCATGCCATTCCATGCCATTCCATGCCATTCCATGCCATTCCATGCCATTCCATGCCATTCCATGCCATTCCATGCCATTCCATGCCATTCCATGCCATTCCATGCCATTCCATGCCATTCCATGCCATTCCATGCCGTGCCATGCCGGTGCCATGCCGTGCCATGCCGGTGCCATGCCGTGCCATGCCATTCCATGCCATTCCATGCCATTCCATGCCATTCCATGCCATTCCATGCCATTCCATGCCATTCCATGCCATTCCATGCCATTCCATGCCATTCCATGCCATTCCATGCCATTCCATGCCATTCCATGCCATTCCATGCCATTCCATGCCATTCCATGCCATTCCATGCCATTCCATGCCATTCCATGCCATTCCATGCCATTCCATGCCATTCCATGCCATTCCATGCCATTCCATGCCATTCCATGCCATTCCATGCCATTCCATGCCATTCCATGCCATTCCATGCCATTCCATGCCATTCCATGCCATTCCATGCCATTCCATGCCATTCCATGCCATTCCATGCCATTCCATGCCATTCCATGCCATTCCATGCCATTCCATGCCATTCCATGCCATTCCATGCCATTCCATGCCATTCCATGCCATTCCATGCCATTCCATGCCATTCCATGCCATTCCATGCCATTCCATGCCATTCCATGCCATTCCATGCCGTGCCATGCCGGTGCCATGCCGTGCCATGCCGTGCCATGCCGTGCCATGCGGTGCCATGCCATTCGATGCCATGTCGTGCCATGCCGGTGCCATACCGTGCCATGCCGGTGCCATACCGTGCCATGCCGTGCCATGCCGTGCCATGCCGGTGCCATGCCGTGCCATGCCGGTGCCATGCCGTGCCATGCCGGTGCCATGCCGTGCCATGCCATTCCATGCCATTCCATGCCATTCCATGCCATTCCATGCCATTCCATGCCATTCCATGCCATTCCATGCCATTCCATGCCATTCCATGCCATTCCATGCCATTCCATGCCATTCCATGCCATTCCATGCCATTCCATGCCATTCCATGCCATTCCATGCCATTCCATGCCATTCCATGCCATTCCATGCCATTCCATGCCATTCCATGCCATTCCATGCCATTCCATGCCATTCCATGCCATTCCATGCCATTCCATGCCATTCCATGCCATTCCATGCCATTCCATGCCATTCCATGCCATTCCATGCCATTCCATGCCATTCCATGCCATTCCATGCCATTCCATGCCAGTCCATGCCAGTCCATGCCAGTCCATGCCATTCCATGCCATTCCATGCCATTCCATGCCATTCCATGCCACTCAATGCGGTGCCATGCCGTGCCATGCCGGTGCCATGCCGTGCCATGCCGTGCCATGCTGGTGCCATGCCGTGCCATGCCGGTGCCATGCCGTGCCATGCCGTGCCATGCCGGTGCCATGCCGTGCCATGCCGGTGCCATGCCGTGCCATGCCGTGCCATGCCGGTGCCATGCCGTGCCATGCCGGTGCCATGCCGTGCCATGCCGGTGCCATGCCGTGCCATGCCGGTGCCATGCCGTGCCATGCCGTGCCATGCCGGTGCCATGCCGTGCCATGCCGGTGCCATGCCGTGCCATGCCGGTGCCATGCCGTGCCATGCCGCTGCCATGCCGTGCCATGCCGCTGCCATGCCGTGCCATGCCGGTGCCATGCCGTGCCATGCCATTCGATGCCATTCCATGCCATTCCATGTCATTCCATGCCATTCCATGCCAGTCCATGCCAGTCCATGCCAGTCCATGCCATTCCATGCCATTCCATGCCATTCCATGCCAGTCCATGCCAGTCCATGCCAGTCCATGCCATTCCATGCCATTCCATGCCATTCCATGCCAGTCCATGCCAGTCCATGCCAGTCCATGCCATTCCATGCCATTCCATGCCATTCCATGCCACTCAATGCGGTGCCATGCCGTGCCATGCCGTGCCATGCCGGTGCCATGCCGTGCCATGCCGGTGCCATGCCGGTGCCATGCCGGTGCCATGCCGTGCCATGCCGGTGCCATGCCGTGCCATGCCGGTGCCATGCCGTGCCATGCCGGTGCCATGCCGTGCCATGCCGGTGCCATGCCGGTGCCATGCCGTGCCATACCGTGCCATGCCGGTGCCATGCCGGTGCCATGCCGTGCCATGCCGGTGCCATGCCGTGCCATGCCATTCCATGCCATTCCATGCCATTCCATGCCATTCCATGCCATTCCATGCCATTCCATGCCATTCCATGCCATTCCATGCCATTCCATGCCATTCCATGCCATTCCATGCCATTCCATGCCATTCCATGCCATTCCATGCCATTCCATGCCATTCCATGCCATTCCATGCCATTCCATGCCATTCCATGCCATTCCATGCCATTCCATGCCATTCCATGCCATTCCATGCCATTCCATGCCATTCCATGCCATTCCATGCCATTCCATGCCATTCCATGCCATTCCATGCCATTCCATGCCATTCCATGCCATTCCATGCCATTCCATGCCATTCCATGCCATTCCATGCCATTCCATGCCATTCCATGCCATTCCATGCCATTCCATGCCATTCCATGCCATTCCATGCCATTCCATGCCATTCCATGCCATTCCATGCCATTCCATGCCATTCCATGCCATTCCATGCCATTCCATGCCATTCCATGCCATTCCATGCCATTCCATGCCATTCCATGCCATTCCATGCCATTCCATGCCATTCCATGCCATTCCATGCCATTCCATGCCATTCCATGCCATTCCATGCCATTCCATGCCATTCCATGCCATTCCATGCCATTCCATGCCATTCCATGCCATTCCATGCCATTCCATGCCATTCCATGCCATTCCATGCCATTCCATGCCATTCCATGCCATTCCATGCCATTCCATGCCATTCCATGCCATTCCATGCCATTCCATGCCATTCCATGCCATTCCATGCCATTCCATGCCATTCCATGCCATTCCATGCCATTCCATGCCATTCCATGCCATTCCATGACATTCCATGCCATTCCATGCCATTCCATGCCATTCCATGCCATTCCATGCCATTCCATGCCATTCCATGCCATTCCATGCCATTCCATGCCATTCCATGCCATTCCATGCCATTCCATGCCATTCCATGCCATTCCATGCCATTCCATGCCATTCAATGCCGTGCCATGCCGTGCCATGCCGTGCCATGCCGTGCCATGCCGGTGCCATGCCGGTGCCATGCCGGTGCCATGCCGGTGCCATGCCGGTGCCATGCCGTGCCATGCCGTGCCATGCCGGTGCCATGTCGTGCCATGCCGGTGCCATGCCGTGCCATGCCGGTGCCATGCCGTGCCATGCCGGTGCCATGCCGTGCCATGCCGGTGCCATGCCGTGCCATGCCGGTGCCATGCCGTGCCATGCGGTGCCATGCCATTCCATGCGGTGCCATGCCATTCCATGCGGTGCCATGCCATTCCACGCCATTCCATGCCATTCCACGCCATTCCATGCCATTCCATGCCATTCCATGCCATTCCATGCCATTCCATGCCATTCCATGCCATTCCATGCCATTCCATGCCATTCCATGCCATTCCATGCCATTCCATGCCATTCCATGCCATTCCATGTCATTCCATGCCATTCCATGCCATTCCATGCCATTCCATGCCATTCCATGCCATTCCATGCCATTCCATGCCATTCCATGCCATTCCATGCCATTCCATGCCATTCCATGCCATTCCATGCCATTCCATGCCATTCCATGCCATTCCATGCCATTCCATGCCATTCCATGCCATTCCATGCCATTCCATGCCATTCCATGCCATTCCATGCCATTCCATGCCATTCCATGCCATTCCATGCCATTCCATGCCATTCCATGCCATTCCATGCCATTCCATGCCAGTCCATGCCAGTCCATGCCAGTCCATGCCATTCCATGCCATTCCATGCCATTCCATGCCACTCAATGCGGTGCCATGCCGTGCCATGCCGGTGCCATGCCGTGCCATGCCGGTGCCATGCCGTGCCATGCTGGTGCCATGCCGTGCCATGCCGGTGCCATGCCGTGCCATGCCGTGCCATGCCGGTGCCATGCCGTGCCATGCCGGTGCCATGCCGGTGCCATGCCGTGCCATGCCGTGCCATGCCGTGCCATGCCGTGCCATGCCGTGCCATGCCGTGCCATGCCGTGCCATGCCGTGCCATGCCGTGCCATGCCGTGCCATGCCGTGCCATGCCGTGCCATGCCGTGCCATGCCGTGCCATGCCGTGCCATGCCGTGCCATGCCGTGCCATGCCGTGCCATGCCGTGCCATGCCGTGCCATGCCGTGCCATGCCGTGCCATGCCGTGCCATGCCGTGCCATGCCGTGCCATGCCGTGCCATGCCGTGCCATGCCGTGCCATGCCGTGCCATGCCGTGCCATGCCGTGCCATGCCGTGCCATGCCGTGCCATGCCGTGCCATGCCGGTGCCATGCCGTGCCATGCCGGTGCCATGCCGGTGCCATGCCGTGCCATGCCGGTGCCATGCCGTGCCATGCCGGTGCCATGCCGTGCCATGCCGGTGCCATGCCGTGCCATGCCGGTGCCATGCCGTGCCATGCCGGTGCCATGCCGTGCCATGCCGGTGCCATGCCGTGCCATGCCGGTGCCATGCCGTGCCATGCCGTGCCATGCCGGTGCCATGCCGTGCCATGCCGTGCCATGCCGTGCCATGCCGTGCCATGCCGTGCCATGCCGTGCCATGCCGTGCCATGCCGTGCCATGCCGTGCCATGCCGTGCCATGCCGTGCCATGCCGTGCCATGCCGTGCCATGCCGTGCCATGCCGTGCCATGCCGTGCCATGCCGTGCCATGCCGTGCCATGCCGTGCCATGCCGTGCCATGCCGTGCCATGCCGTGCCATGCCGTGCCATGCCGTGCCATGCCGTGCCATGCCGTGCCATGCCGTGCCATGCCGTGCCATGCCGTGCCATGCCGTGCCATGCCGTGCCATGCCGTGCCATGCCGTGCCATGCCGTGCCATGCCGTGCCATGCCGTGCCATGCCGTGCCATGCCGTGCCATGCCGTGCCATGCCGTGCCATGCCGTGCCATGCCGTGCCATGCCGTGCCATGCCGTGCCATGCCGTGCCATGCCGTGCCATGCCGTGCCATGCCGTGCCATGCCGTGCCATGCCGTGCCATGCCGTGCCATGCCGTGCCATGCCGTGCCATGCCGTGCCATGCCGTGCCATGCCGTGCCATGCCGTGCCATGCCGTGCCATGCCGTGCCATGCCGTGCCATGCCGTGCCATGCCGTGCCATGCCGTGCCATGCCGTGCCATGCCGTGCCATGCCGTGCCATGCCGTGCCATGCCGTGCCATGCCGTGCCATGCCGTGCCATGCCGTGCCATGCCGTGCCATGCCGTGCCATGCCGTGCCATGCCGTGCCATGCCGTGCCATGCCGTGCCATGCCGTGCCATTCCGTGCCATGCCGTGCCATTCCGTGCCATTCCGTGCCATTCCGTGCCATTCCGTGCCATTCCGTGCCATTCCGTGCCATTCCGTGCCATTCCGTGCCATTCCGTGCCATTCCGTGCCATTCCGTGCCATTCCGTGCCATTCCGTGCCATTCCGTGCCATTCCGTGCCATTCCGTGCCATTCCGTGCCATTCCGTGCCATTCCGTGCCATTCCGTGCCATTCCGTGCCATTCCGTGCCATTCCGTGCCATTCCGTGCCATTCCGTGCCATTCCGTGCCATTCCGTGCCATTCCGTGCCATTCCATGCCATTCCATGCCATTCCATGCCATTCCATGCCATTCCATGCCATTCCATGCCATTCCATGCCATTCCATGCCATTCCATGCCATTCCATGCCATTCCATGCCATTCCATGCCATTCCATGCCATTCCATGCCATTCCATGCCATTCCATGACATTCCATGCCATTCCATGCCATTCCATGCCATTCCATGCCATTCCATGCCATTCCATGCCATTCCATGCCATTCCATGCCATTCCATGCCATTCCATGCCATTCCATGCCATTCCATGCCATTCCATGCCATTCCATGCCATTCCATGCCATTCCATGCCATTCCATGCCATTCCATGCCATTCCATGCCATTCCATGCCATTCCATGCCATTCCATGCCATTCCATGCCATTCCATGCCATTCCATGCCATTCCATGCCATTCCATGCCATTCCATGCCATTCCATGCCATTCCATGCCATTCCATGCCATTCCATGCCATTCCATGCCATTCCATGCCATTCCATGCCATTCCATGCCATTCCATGCCATTCCATGCCATTCCATGCCATTCCATGCCATTCCATGCCATTCCATGCCATTCCATGCCATTCCATGCCATTCCATGCCATTCCATGCCATTCCATGCCATTCCATGCCATTCCATGCCATTCCATGCCATTCCATGCCATTCCATGCCATTCCATGCCATTCCATGCCATTCCATGCCATTCCATGCCATTCCATGCCATTCCATGCCATTCCATGCCATTCCATGCCATTCCATGCCATTCCATGCCATTCCATGCCATTCCATGCCATTCCATGCCATTCCATGCCATTCCATGCCATTCCATGCCATTCCATGCCATTCCATGCCATTCCATGCCATTCCATGCCATTCAATGCCGTGCCATGCCGTGCCATGCCGGTGCCATGCCGGTGCCATGCCGGTGCCATGCCGTGCCATGCCGGTGCCATGCCGGTGCCATGCCGGTGCCATGCCGTGCCATGCCGTGCCATGCCGGTGCCATGTCGTGCCATGCCGGTGCCATGCCGTGCCATGCCGGTGCCATGCCGTGCCATGCCGGTGCCATGCCGTGCCATGCCGGTGCCATGCCGTGCCATGCCGGTGCCATGCCGTGCCATGCGGTGCCATGCCATTCCATGCGGTGCCATGCCATTCCATGCGGTGCCATGCCATTCCATGCCATTCCACGCCATTCCACGCCATTCCACGCCATTCCACGCCATTCCACGCCATTCCATGCCATTCCATGCCATTCCATGCCATTCCATGCCATTCCATGCCATTCCATGCCATTCCATGTCATTCCATGCCATTCCATGCCATTCCATGCCATTCCATGCCATTCCATGCCATTCCATGCCATTCCATGCCATTCCATGCCATTCCATGCCATTCCATGCCATTCCATGCCATTCCATGCCATTCCATGCCATTCCATGCCATTCCATGCCATTCCATGCCATTCCATGCCATTCCATGCCATTCCATGCCATTCCATGCCATTCAATGCCGTGCCATGCCGTGCCATGCCGTGCCATGCCGTGCCATGCCGTGCCATGCCGGTGCCATGCCGGTGCCATGCCGGTGCCATGCCGTGCCATGCCGGTGCCATGCCGTGCCATTCCATGCCATTCCATGCCATTCCATGCCATTCCATGCCATTCCATGCCATTCCATGCCATTCCATGCCATTCCATGCCATTCCATGCCATTCCATGCCATTCCATGCCATTCCATGCCATTCCATGCCATTCCATGCCATTCCATGCCATTCCATGCCATTCCATGCCATTCCATGCCATTCCATGCCATTCCATGCCATTCCATGCCATTCCATGCCATTCCATGCCATTCCATGCCATTCCATGCCATTCCATGCCATTCCATGCCATTCCATGCCATTCCATGCCATTCCATGCCATTCCATGCCATTCCATGCCATTTCATGCCATTCCATGCCATTCCATGCCATTCCATGCCATTCCATGCCATTCCATGCCATTCCATGCCATTCCATGCCATTCCATGCCATTCCATGCCATTCCATGCCATTCCATGCCATTCCATGCCATTCCATGCCATTCCATGCCATTCCATGCCATTCCATGCCATTCCATGCCATTCCATGCCAGTCCATGCCAGTCCATGCCATTCCATGCCATTCCATGCCATTCCATGCCATTCCATGCCACTCAATGCGGTGCCATGCCGTGCCATGCCGGTGCCATGCCGTGCCATGCCGGTGCCATGCCGTGCCATGCTGGTGCCATGCCGTGCCATGCCGGTGCCATGCCGTGCCATGCCGTGCCATGCCGGTGCCATGCCGTGCCATGCCGGTGCCATGCCGTGCCATGCCGTGCCATGCCGGTGCCATGCCGTGCCATGCCGGTGCCATGCCGTGCCATGCCGCTGCCATGCCGTGCCATGCCGCTGCCATGCCGTGCCATGCCGCTGCCATGCCGTGCCATGCCGGTGCCATGCCGTGCCATGCCATTCGATGCCATTCCATGCCATTCCATGTCATTCCATGCCATTCCATGCCATTCCATGCCATTCCATGCCATTCCATGCCATTCCATGCCATTCCATGCCATTCCATGCCATTCCATGCCATTCCATGCCATTCCATGCCATTCCATGCCATTCCATGCCATTCCATGCCATTCCATGCCATTCCATGCCATTCCATGCCATTCCATGCCATTCCATGCCATTCCATGCCATTCCATGCCATTCCATGCCATTCCATGCCATTCCATGCCATTCCATGCCATTCCATGCCATTCCATGCCATTCCATGCCATTCCATGCCATTCCATGCCATTCCATGCCATTCCATGCCATTCCATGCCATTCCATGCCATTCCATGCCATTCCATGCCATTCCATGCCATTCCATGCCATTCCATGCCATTCCATGCCATTCCATGCCATTCCATGCCATTCCATGCCATTCCATGCCATTCCATGCCATTCCATGCCATTCCATGCCATTCCATGCCATTCCATGCCATTCCATGCCATTCCATGCCATTCCATGCCATTCCATGCCATTCCATGCCATTCCATGCCATTCCATGCCATTCCATGCCATTCCATGCCATTCCATGCCATTCCATGCCATTCCATGCCATTCCATGCCATTCCATGCCATTCCATGCCATTCCATGCCATTCCATGCCATTCCATGCCATTCCATGCCATTCCATGCCATTCCATGCCATTCCATGCCATTCCATGCCATTCCATGCCAGTCCATGCCAGTCCATGCCAGTCCATGCCATTCCATGGCATTCCATGCCATTCCATGCCACTCAACGCGGTGCCATGCCACTCAACGCGGTGCCATGCCGTGCCATGCCGGTGCCATGCCGTGCCATGCCGGTGCCATGCCGTGCCATGCCGGTGCCATGCCGTGCCATGCCGGTGCCATGCCGTGCCATGCCGGTGCCATGCCGTGCCATGCCGGTGCCATGCCGTGCCATGCCGGTGCCATGCCGTGCCATGCCGGTGCCATGCCGTGCCATGCCGGTGCCATGCCGTGCCATGCCGGTGCCATGCCGTGCCATGCCGGTGCCATGCCGTGCCATGCCGGTGCCATGCCGTGCCATGCCGGTGCCATGCCGTGCCATGCCGTGCCATGCCGTGCCATGCCGTGCCATGCCGTGCCATGCCGTGCCTGCCTGCCGTGCCATGCCGTGCCATGCCGTGCCATGCCGTGCCATGCCGTGCCATGCCGTGCCATGCCGTGCCATGCCGTGCCATGCCGTGCCATGCCGTGCCATGCCGTGCCATGCCGTGCCATGCCGTGCCATGCCGTGCCATGCCGTGCCATGCCGTGCCATGCCGTGCCATGCCGTGCCATGCCGTGCCATGCCGTGCCATGCCGTGCCATGCCGTGCCATGCCGTGCCATGCCGTGCCATGCCGTGCCATGCCGTGCCATGCCGTGCCATGCCGTGCCATGCCGTGCCATGCCGTGCCATGCCGTGCCATGCCGTGCCATGCCGTGCCATGCCGTGCCATGCCGTGCCATGCCGTGCCATGCCGTGCCATGCCGTGCCATGCCGTGCCATGCCGTGCCATGCCGTGCCATGCCGTGCCATGCCGTGCCATGCCGTGCCATGCCGTGCCATGCCGTGCCATGCCGTGCCATGCCGTGCCATGCCGTGCCATGCCGTGCCATGCCGTGCCATGCCGTGCCATGCCGTGCCATGCCGTGCCATGCCGTGCCATGCCGTGCCATGCCGTGCCATGCCGTGCCATGCCGTGCCATGCCGTGCCATTCCGTGCCATTCCGTGCCATTCCGTGCCATTCCGTGCCATTCCATGACATTCCGTGCCATTCCGTGCCATTCCATGCCATCATGCCATTCCATGCCATTCCATGCCATTCCATGCCATTCCATGCCATTCCATGCCATTCCATGCCATTCCATGCCATTCCATGCCATTCCATGCCATTCCATGCCATTCCATGCCATTCCATGCCATTCCATGCCATTCCATGCCATTCCATGCCATTCCATGCCATTCCATGCCATTCCATGCCATTCCATGCCATTCCATGCCATTCCATGCCATTCCATGCCATTCCATGCCATTCCATGCCATTCCATGCCATTCCATGCCATTCCATGCCATTCCATGCCATTCCATGCCATTCCATGCCATTCCATGCCATTCCATGCCATTCCATGCCATTCCATGCCATTCCATGCCATTCCATGCCATTCCATGCCATTCCATGCCATTCCATGCCATTCCATGCCATTCCATGCCATTCCATGCCATTCCATGCCATTCCATGCCATTCCATGCCATTCCATGCCATTCCATGCCATTCCATGCCATTCCATGCCATTCCATGCCATTCCATGCCATTCCATGCCATTCCATGCCATTCCATGCCATTCCATGCCATTCCATGCCATTCCATGCCATTCCATGCCATTCCATGCCATTCCATGCCATTCCATGCCATTCCATGCCATTCCATGCCATTCCATGCCATTCCATGCCATTCCATGCCATTCCATGCCATTCCATGCCATTCCATGCCATTCAATGCCGTGCCATGCCGTGCCATGCCGGTGCCATGCCGGTGCCATGCCGGTGCCATGCCGTGCCATGCCGGTGCCATGCCGGTGCCATGCCGGTGCCATGCCGTGCCATGCCGTGCCATGCCGGTGCCATGTCGTGCCATGCCGGTGCCATGCCGTGCCATGCCGGTGCCATGCCGTGCCATGCCGGTGCCATGCCGTGCCATGCCGGTGCCATGCCGTGCCATGCCGGTGCCATGCCGTGCCATGCGGTGCCATGCCATTCCATGCGGTGCCATGCCATTCCATGCGGTGCCATGCCATTCCATGCCATTCCACGCCATTCCACGCCATTCCACGCCATTCCACGCCATTCCACGCCATTCCATGCCATTCCATGCCATTCCATGCCATTCCATGCCATTCCATGCCATTCCATGCCATTCCATGTCATTCCATGCCATTCCATGCCATTCCATGCCATTCCATGCCATTCCATGCCATTCCATGCCATTCCATGCCATTCCATGCCATTCCATGCCATTCCATGCCATTCCATGCCATTCCATGCCATTCCATGCCATTCCATGCCATTCCATGCCATTCCATGCCATTCCATGCCATTCCATGCCATTCCATGCCATTCCATGCCATTCAATGCCGTGCCATGCCGTGCCATGCCGTGCCATGCCGTGCCATGCCGTGCCATGCCGGTGCCATGCCGGTGCCATGCCGGTGCCATGCCGTGCCATGCCGGTGCCATGCCGTGCCATTCCATGCCATTCCATGCCATTCCATGCCATTCCATGCCATTCCATGCCATTCCATGCCATTCCATGCCATTCCATGCCATTCCATGCCATTCCATGCCATTCCATGCCATTCCATGCCATTCCATGCCATTCCATGCCATCCATTCCATGCCATTCCATGCCATTCCATGCCATTCCATGCCATTCCATGCCATTCCATGCCATTCCATGCCATTCCATGCCATTCCATGCCATTCCATGCCATTCCATGCCATTCCATGCCATTCCATGCCATTCCATGCCATTCCATGCCATTCCATGCCATTCCATGCCATTTCATGCCATTCCATGCCATTCCATGCCATTCCATGCCATTCCATGCCATTCCATGCCATTCCATGCCATTCCATGCCATTCCATGCCATTCCATGCCATTCCATGCCATTCCATGCCATTCCATGCCATTCCATGCCATTCCATGCCATTCCATGCCATTCCATGCCATTCCATGCCATTCCATGCCAGTCCATGCCAGTCCATGCCATTCCATGCCATTCCATGCCATTCCATGCCATTCCATGCCACTCAATGCGGTGCCATGCCGTGCCATGCCGGTGCCATGCCGTGCCATGCCGGTGCCATGCCGTGCCATGCTGGTGCCATGCCGTGCCATGCCGGTGCCATGCCGTGCCATGCCGTGCCATGCCGGTGCCATGCCGTGCCATGCCGGTGCCATGCCGTGCCATGCCGTGCCATGCCGGTGCCATGCCGTGCCATGCCGGTGCCATGCCGTGCCATGCCGCTGCCATGCCGTGCCATGCCGCTGCCATGCCGTGCCATGCCGCTGCCATGCCGTGCCATGCCGGTGCCATGCCGTGCCATGCCATTCGATGCCATTCCATGCCATTCCATGTCATTCCATGCCATTCCATGCCATTCCATGCCATTCCATGCCATTCCATGCCATTCCATGCCATTCCATGCCATTCCATGCCATTCCATGCCATTCCATTCCATGCCATTCCATGCCATTCCATGCCATTCCATGCCATTCCATGCCATTCCATGCCATTCCATGCCATTCCATGCCATTCCATGCCATTCCATGCCATTCCATGCCATTCCATGCCATTCCATGCCATTCCATGCCATTCCATGCCATTCCATGCCATTCCATGCCATTCCATGCCATTCCATGCCATTCCATGCCATTCCATGCCATTCCATGCCATTCCATGCCATTCCATGCCATTCCATGCCATTCCATGCCATTCCATGCCATTCCATGCCATTCCATGCCATTCCATGCCATTCCATGCCATTCCATGCCATTCCATGCCATTCCATGCCATTCCATGCCATTCCATGCCATTCCATGCCATTCCATGCCATTCCATGCCATTCCATGCCATTCCATGCCATTCCATGCCATTCCATGCCATTCCATGCCATTCCATGCCATTCCATGCCATTCCATGCCATTCCATGCCATTCCATGCCATTCCATGCCATTCCATGCCATTCCATGCCATTCCATGCCATTCCATGCCATTCCATGCCATTCCATGCCATTCCATGCCATTCCATGCCATTCCATGCCATTCCATGCCATTCCATGCCATTCCATGCCATTCCATGCCATTCCATGCCAGTCCATGCCAGTCCATGCCAGTCCATGCCATTCCATGGCATTCCATGCCATTCCATGCCACTCAACGCGGTGCCATGCCACTCAACGCGGTGCCATGCCGTGCCATGCCGGTGCCATGCCGTGCCATGCCGGTGCCATGCCGTGCCATGCCGGTGCCATGCCGTGCCATGCCGGTGCCATGCCGTGCCATGCCGGTGCCATGCCGTGCCATGCCGGTGCCATGCCGTGCCATGCCGGTGCCATGCCGTGCCATGCCGGTGCCATGCCGTGCCATGCCGGTGCCATGCCGTGCCATGCCGGTGCCATGCCGTGCCATGCCGGTGCCATGCCGTGCCATGCCGGTGCCATGCCGTGCCATGCCGGTGCCATGCCGTGCCATGCCGTGCCATGCCGTGCCATGCCGTGCCATGCCGTGCCATGCCGTGCCATGCCGTGCCATGCCGTGCCATGCCGTGCCATGCCGTGCCATGCCGTGCCATGCCGTGCCATGCCGTGCCATGCCGTGCCATGCCGTGCCATGCCGTGCCATGCCGTGCCATGCCGTGCCATGCCGTGCCATGCCGTGCCATGCCGTGCCATGCCGTGCCATGCCGTGCCATGCCGTGCCATGCCGTGCCATGCCGTGCCATGCCGTGCCATGCCGTGCCATGCCGTGCCATGCCGTGCCATGCCGTGCCATGCCGTGCCATGCCGTGCCATGCCGTGCCATGCCGTGCCATGCCGTGCCATGCCGTGCCATGCCGTGCCATGCCGTGCCATGCCGTGCCATGCCGTGCCATGCCGTGCCATGCCGTGCCATGCCGTGCCATGCCGTGCCATGCCGTGCCATGCCGTGCCATGCCGTGCCATGCCGTGCCATGCCGTGCCATGCCGTGCCATGCCGTGCCATGCCGTGCCATGCCGTGCCATGCCGTGCCATGCCGTGCCATGCCGTGCCATGCCGTGCCATGCCGTGCCATGCCGTGCCATGCCGTGCCATGCCGTGCCATGCCGTGCCATGCCGTGCCATGCCGTGCCATGCCGTGCCATTCCGTGCCATTCCGTGCCATTCCGTGCCATTCCGTGCCATTCCATGACATTCCGTGCCATTCCGTGCCATTCCATGCCATTCCATGCCATTCCATGCCATTCCATGCCATTCCATGCCATTCCATGCCATTCCATGCCATTCCATGCCATTCCATGCCATTCCATGCCATTCCATGCCATTCCATGCCATTCCATGCCATTCCATGCCATTCCATGCCATTCCATGCCATTCCATGCCATTCCATGCCATTCCATGCCATTCCATGCCATTCCATGCCATTCCATGCCATTCCATGCCATTCCATGCCATTCCATGCCATTCCATGCCATTCCATGCCATTCCATGCCATTCCATGCCATTCCATGCCATTCCATGCCATTCCATGCCATTCCATGCCATTCCATGCCATTCCATGCCATTCCATGCCATTCCATGCCATTCCATGCCATTCCATGCCATTCCATGCCATTCCATGCCATTCCATGCCATTCCATGCCATTCCATGCCATTCCATGCCATTCCATGCCATTCCATGCCATTCCATGCCATTCCATGACATTCCATGCCATTCCATGCCATTCCATGCCATTCCATGCCATTCCATGCCATTCCATGCCATTCCATGCCATTCCATGCCATTCCATGCCATTCCATGCCATTCCATGCCATTCCATGCCATTCCATGCCATTCCATGCCATTCCATGCTATTCAATGCCGTGCCATGCCGTGCCATGCCGTGCCATGCCGTGCCATGCCGGTGCCATGCCGGTGCCATGCCGGTGCCATGCCGTGCCATGCCGGTGCCATGCCGGTGCCATGCCGGTGCCATGCCGTGCCATGCCGTGCCATGCCGGTGCCATGTCGTGCCATGCCGGTGCCATGTCGTGCCATGCCGGTGCCATGCCGTGCCATGCGGTGCCATGCCATTCCATGCGGTGCCATGCCATTCCATGCGGTGCCATGCCATTCCATGCCATTCCATGCCATTCCACGCCATTCCATGCCATTCCATGCCATTCCATGCCATTCCATGCCATTCCATGCCATTCCATGCCATTCCATGCCATTCCATGCCATTCCATGCCATTCCATGCCATTCCATGCCATTCCATGCCATTCCATGCCATTCCATGCCATTCCATGCCATTCCATGTCATTCCATGCCATTCCATGCCATTCCATGCCATTCCATGCCATTCCATGCCATTCCATGCCATTCCATGCCATTCCATGCCATTCCATGCCATTCCATGCCATTCCATGCCATTCCATGCCATTCCATGCCATTCCATGCCATTCCATGCCATTCCATGCCATTCCATGCCATTCCATGCCATTCCATGCCATTCCATGCCATTCCATGCCATTCCATGCCATTCCATGCCATTCAATGCCGTGCCATGCCGTGCCATGCCGGAGCCATGCCGTGCCATGCCGGTGCCATGTCGTGCCATGCCGGTGCCATGCCGTGCCATGCCGGTGCCATGCCGGTGCCATGCCGTGCCATGCCGGTGCCATGCCGTGCCATGCGGTGCCATGCCATTCCATGCGGTGCCATGCCATTCCATGCCATTCCATGCCATTCCATGCCATTCCATGCCATTCCACGCCATTCCATGCCATTCCATGCCATTCCATGCCATTCCATGCCATTCCATGCCATTCCATGCCATTCCATGCCATTCCATGCCATTCCATGCCATTCCATGCCATTCCATGCCATTCCATGCCATTCCATGCCGTTCCATGCCATTCCATGCCATTCCATGCCATTCCATGCCATTCCATGCCATTCCATGCCATTCCATGCCATTCCATGCCATTCCATGCCATTCCATGCCATTCCATGCCATTCCATGCCATTCCATGCCATTCCATGCCATTCCATGCCATTCCATGCCATTCCATGCCATTCCATGCCATTCCATGCCATTCCATGCCATTCCATGCCATTCCATGCCATTCCATGCCATTCCATGCCATTCCATGCCATTCCATGCCATTCCATGCCATTCCATGCCATTCCATGCCATTCCATGCCATTCCATGCCATTCCATGCCATTCCATGCCATTCCATGCCATTCCATGCCATTCCATGCCATTCCATGCCATTCCATGCCATTCCATGCCATTCCATGCCATTCCATGCCATTCCATGCCATTCCATGCCATTCAATGCCGTGCCATGCCGTGCCATGCCGTGCCATGCCGTGCCATGCCGTGCCATGCCGGTGCCATGCCGTGCCATGCCGTGCCATGCCGGTGCCATGCCGTGCCATGCGGTGCCATGCCATTCCATGCCATTCCATGCCATTCCATGCCATTCCATGCCATTCCATGCCATTCCATGCCATTCCATGCCATTCCATGCCATTCCATGCCATTCCATGCCATTCCATGCCATTCCATGCCATTCCATGCCATTCAATGCCGTGCCATGCCATTCAATGCCGTGCCATGCCGTGCCATGCCGTGCCATGCCGTGCCATGCCGTGCCATGCCGGTGCCATGCCGTGCCATGCCGGTGCCATGCCGTGCCATGCCGTGCCATGCCGGTGCCATGCCGTGCCATGCGGTGCCATGCCATTCCATGCCATTCCATGCCATTCCATGCCATTCCATGCCATTCCATGCCATTCCATGCCATTCCATGCCATTCCATGCCATTCCATGCCATTCCATGCCATTCCATGCCATTCAATGCCGTGCCATGCCGGTGCCATGCCGTGCCATGCCGGTGCCATGCCGTGCCATGCCGTGCCATGCCGTGCCATGCCGTGCCATGCCGTGCCATGCCGTGCCATGCCGTGCCATGCCGTGCCATGCCGTGCCATGCCGTGCCATGCCGTGCCATGCCGTGCCATGCCGTGCCATGCCGGTGCCATGCCGTGCCATGCCGGTGCCATGCCGTGCCATGCCGTGCCATGCCGTGCCATGCCGTGCCATGCCGTGCCATGCCGTGCCATGCCGTGCCATGCCGTGCCATGCCGTGCCATGCCGTGCCATGCCGTGCCATGCCGTGCCATGCCGTGCCATGCCGTGCCATGCCGTGCCATGCCGTGCCATGCCGTGCCATGCCGTGCCATGCCGTGCCATGCCGTGCCATGCCGTGCCATGCCGTGCCATGCCGTGCCATGCCGTGCCATGCCGTGCCATGCCGTGCCATGCCGTGCCATGCCGTGCCATGCCGTGCCATGCCGTGCCATGCCGTGCCATGCCGTGCCATGCCGTGCCATGCCGTGCCATGCCGTGCCATGCCGTGCCATGCCGTGCCATGCCGTGCCATGCCGTGCCATGCCGTGCCATGCCGTGCCATGCCGTGCCATGCCGTGCCATGCCGTGCCATGCCGTGCCATGCCGTGCCATGCCGTGCCATGCCGTGCCATGCCGTGCCATGCCGTGCCATGCCGTGCCATGCCGTGCCATGCCGTGCCATGCCGTGCCATGCCGTGCCATGCCGTGCCATGCCGTGCCATGCCGTGCCATGCCGTGCCATGCCGTGCCATGCCGTGCCATGCCGTGCCATGCCGTGCCATGCCGTGCCATGCCGTGCCATGCCGTGCCATTCCGTGCCATTCCGTGCCATTCCGTGCCATTCCGTGCCATTCCATGACATTCCGTGCCATTCCGTGCCATTCCATGCCATTCCATGCCATTCCATGCCATTCCATGCCATTCCATGCCATTCCATGCCATTCCATGCCATTCCATGCCATTCCATGCCATTCCATGCCATTCCATGCCATTCCATGCCATTCCATGCCATTCCATGCCATTCCATGCCATTCCATGCCATTCCATGCCATTCCATGCCATTCCATGCCATTCCATGCCATTCCATGCCATTCCATGCCATTCCATGCCATTCCATGCCATTCCATGCCATTCCATGCCATTCCATGCCATTCCATGCCATTCCATGCCATTCCATGCCATTCCATGCCATTCCATGCCATTCCATGCCATTCCATGCCATTCCATGCCATTCCATGCCATTCCATGCCATTCCATGCCATTCCATGCCATTCCATGCCATTCCATGCCATTCCATGCCATTCCATGCCATTCCATGCCATTCCATGCCATTCCATGCCATTCCATGCCATTCCATGCCATTCCATGACATTCCATGCCATTCCATGCCATTCCATGCCATTCCATGCCATTCCATGCCATTCCATGCCATTCCATGCCATTCCATGCCATTCCATGCCATTCCATGCCATTCCATGCCATTCCATGCCATTCCATGCCATTCCATGCCATTCCATGCTATTCAATGCCGTGCCATGCCGTGCCATGCCGTGCCATGCCGTGCCATGCCGGTGCCATGCCGGTGCCATGCCGGTGCCATGCCGTGCCATGCCGGTGCCATGCCGGTGCCATGCCGGTGCCATGCCGTGCCATGCCGTGCCATGCCGGTGCCATGTCGTGCCATGCCGGTGCCATGTCGTGCCATGCCGGTGCCATGCCGTGCCATGCGGTGCCATGCCATTCCATGCGGTGCCATGCCATTCCATGCGGTGCCATGCCATTCCATGCCATTCCATGCCATTCCACGCCATTCCATGCCATTCCATGCCATTCCATGCCATTCCATGCCATTCCATGCCATTCCATGCCATTCCATGCCATTCCATGCCATTCCATGCCATTCCATGCCATTCCATGCCATTCCATGCCATTCCATGCCATTCCATGCCATTCCATGCCATTCCATGTCATTCCATGCCATTCCATGCCATTCCATGCCATTCCATGCCATTCCATGCCATTCCATGCCATTCCATGCCATTCCATGCCATTCCATGCCATTCCATGCCATTCCATGCCATTCCATGCCATTCCATGCCATTCCATGCCATTCCATGCCATTCCATGCCATTCCATGCCATTCCATGCCATTCCATGCCATTCCATGCCATTCCATGCCATTCCATGCCATTCCATGCCATTCCATGCCATTCAATGCCGTGCCATGCCGTGCCATGCCGGAGCCATGCCGTGCCATGCCGGTGCCATGTCGTGCCATGCCGGTGCCATGCCGTGCCATGCCGGTGCCATGCCGGTGCCATGCCGTGCCATGCCGGTGCCATGCCGTGCCATGCGGTGCCATGCCATTCCATGCGGTGCCATGCCATTCCATGCCATTCCATGCCATTCCATGCCATTCCATGCCATTCCACGCCATTCCATGCCATTCCATGCCATTCCATGCCATTCCATGCCATTCCATGCCATTCCATGCCATTCCATGCCATTCCATGCCATTCCATGCCATTCCATGCCATTCCATGCCATTCCATGCCATTCCATGCCGTTCCATGCCATTCCATGCCATTCCATGCCATTCCATGCCATTCCATGCCATTCCATGCCATTCCATGCCATTCCATGCCATTCCATGCCATTCCATGCCATTCCATGCCATTCCATGCCATTCCATGCCATTCCATGCCATTCCATGCCATTCCATGCCATTCCATGCCATTCCATGCCATTCCATGCCATTCCATGCCATTCCATGCCATTCCATGCCATTCCATGCCATTCCATGCCATTCCATGCCATTCCATGCCATTCCATGCCATTCCATGCCATTCCATGCCATTCCATGCCATTCCATGCCATTCCATGCCATTCCATGCCATTCCATGCCATTCCATGCCATTCCATGCCATTCCATGCCATTCCATGCCATTCCATGCCATTCCATGCCATTCCATGCCATTCCATGCCATTCCATGCCATTCAATGCCGTGCCATGCCGTGCCATGCCGTGCCATGCCGTGCCATGCCGTGCCATGCCGGTGCCATGCCGTGCCATGCCGTGCCATGCCGGTGCCATGCCGTGCCATGCGGTGCCATGCCATTCCATGCCATTCCATGCCATTCCATGCCATTCCATGCCATTCCATGCCATTCCATGCCATTCCATGCCATTCCATGCCATTCCATGCCATTCCATGCCATTCCATGCCATTCCATGCCATTCCATGCCATTCAATGCCGTGCCATGCCATTCAATGCCGTGCCATGCCGTGCCATGCCGTGCCATGCCGTGCCATGCCGTGCCATGCCGGTGCCATGCCGTGCCATGCCGGTGCCATGCCGTGCCATGCCGTGCCATGCCGGTGCCATGCCGTGCCATGCGGTGCCATGCCATTCCATGCCATTCCATGCCATTCCATGCCATTCCATGCCATTCCATGCCATTCCATGCCATTCCATGCCATTCCATGCCATTCCATGCCATTCCATGCCATTCCATGCCATTCAATGCCGTGCCATGCCGTGCCATGCCGTGCCATGCCGTGCCATGCCGTGCCATGCCGTGCCATGCCGTGCCATGCCGTGCCATGCCGTGCCATGCCGTGCCATGCCGTGCCATGCCGTGCCATGCCGTGCCATGCCGTGCCATGCCGTGCCATGCCGTGCCATGCCGTGCCATGCCGTGCCATGCCGTGCCATGCCGTGCCATGCCGTGCCATGCCGTGCCATGCCGTGCCATGCCGTGCCATGCCGTGCCATGCCGTGCCATGCCGTGCCATGCCGTGCCATGCCGTGCCATGCCGTGCCATGCCGTGCCATGCCGTGCCATGCCGTGCCATGCCGTGCCATGCCGTGCCATGCCGTGCCATGCCGTGCCATGCCGTGCCATGCCGTGCCATGCCGTGCCATGCCGTGCCATGCCGTGCCATGCCGTGCCATGCCGTGCCATGCCGTGCCATGCCGTGCCATGCCGTGCCATGCCGTGCCATGCCGTGCCATGCCGTGCCATGCCGTGCCATGCCGTGCCATGCCGTGCCATGCCGTGCCATGCCGTGCCATGCCGTGCCATGCCGTGCCATGCCGTGCCATGCCGTGCCATGCCGTGCCATGCCGTGCCATGCCGTGCCATGCCGTGCCATGCCGTGCCATGCCGTGCCATGCCGTGCCATGCCGTGCCATGCCGTGCCATGCCGTGCCATGCCGTGCCATGCCGTGCCATGCCGTGCCATGCCGTGCCATGCCGTGCCATGCCGTGCCATGCCGTGCCATGCCGTGCCATGCCGTGCCATGCCGTGCCATGCCGTGCCATGCCGTGCCATGCCGTGCCATGCCGTGCCATGCCGTGCCATGCCGTGCCATGCCGTGCCATGCCGTGCCATGCCGTGCCATGCCGTGCCATGCCGTGCCATGCCGTGCCATGCCGTGCCATGCCGTGCCATGCCGTGCCATGCCGTGCCATGCCGTGCCATGCCGTGCCATGCCGTGCCATGCCGTGCCATGCCGTGCCATGCCGTGCCATGCCGTGCCATGCCGTGCCATGCCGTGCCATGCCGTGCCATGCCGTGCCATGCCGTGCCATGCCGTGCCATGCCGTGCCATGCCGTGCCATGCCGTGCCATGCCGTGCCATGCCGTGCCATGCCGTGCCATGCCGTGCCATGCCGTGCCATGCCGTGCCATTCCGTGCCATTCCGTGCCATTCCGTGCCATTCCGTGCCATTCCGTGCCATTCCGTGCCATTCCGTGCCATTCCATGACATTCCATGCCATTCCATGCCATTCCATGCCATTCCATGCCATTCCATGCCATTCCATGCCATTCCATGCCATTCCATGCCATTCCATGCCATTCCATGCCATTCCATGCCATTCCATGCCATTCCATGCCATTCCATGCCATTCCATGCCATTCCATGCCATTCCATGCCATTCCATGCCATTCAATGCCGTGCCATGCCGTGCCATGCCGGAGCCATGCCGTGCCATGCCGGTGCCATGCCGTGCCATGCCGGTGCCATGCCGGTGCCATGCCGGTGCCATGCCGTGCCATGCCGTGCCATGCCGGTGCCATGTCGTGCCATGCCGGTGCCATGCCGTGCCATGCGGTGCCATGCCATTCCATGCGGTGCCATGCCATTCCATGCGGTGCCATGCCATTCCATGCCATTCCATGCCATTCCACGCCATTCCATGCCATTCCACGCCATTCCATGCCATTCCATGCCATTCCATGCCATTCCATGCCATTCCATGCCATTCCATGCCATTCCATGCCATTCCATGCCATTCCATGCCATTCCATGCCATTCCATGCCATTCCATGCCATTCCATGTCATTCCATGCCATTCCATGCCATTCCATGCCATTCCATGCCATTCCATGCCATTCCATGCCATTCCATGCCATTCCATGCCATTCCATGCCATTCCATGCCATTCCATGCCATTCCATGCCATTCCATGCCATTCCATGCCATTCCATGCCATTCCATGCCATTCCATGCCATTCCATGCCATTCCATGCCATTCCATGCCATTCCATGCCATTCCATGCCATTCCATGCCATTCCATGCCATTCAATGCCGTGCCATGCCGTGCCATGCCGGAGCCATGCCGTGCCATGCCGGTGCCATGTCGTGCCATGCCGGTGCCATGCCGTGCCATGCCGGTGCCATGCCGGTGCCATGCCGTGCCATGCCGGTGCCATGCCGTGCCATGCGGTGCCATGCCATTCCATGCCATTCCATGCGGTGCCATGCCATTCCATGCCATTCCATGCCATTCCATGCCATTCCATGCCATTCCATGCCATTCCACGCCATTCCATGCCATTCCATGCCATTCCATGCCATTCCATGCCATTCCATGCCATTCCATGCCATTCCATGCCATTCCATGCCATTCAATGCCGTGCCATGCCGTGCCATGCCGTGCCATGCCGTGCCATGCCGTGCCATGCCGTGACATGCCGGTGCCATGCCGGTGCCATGCCGGTGCCATGCCGGTGCCATGCCGGTGCCATGCCGTGCCATGCCGGTGCCATGCCGGTGCCATGCCGTGCCATGCCGGTGCCATGCCGTGCCATGCCGTGCCATGCCGGTGCCATGCCGTGCCATGCGGTGCCATGCCATTCCATGCCATTCCATGCCATTCCATGCCATTCCATGCCATTCCATGCCATTCCATGCCATTCCATGCCATTCCATGCCATTCCATGCCATTCCATGCCATTCCATGCCATTCCATGCCATTCCATGCCATTCCATGCCATTCCATGCCATTCCATGCCATTCCATGCCATTCCATGCCATTCCATGCCATTCCATGCTATTCAATGCCGTGCCATGCCGTGCCATGCCGTGCCATGCCGTGCCATGCCGGTGCCATGCCGGTGCCATGCCGTGCCATGCGGTGCCATGCCATTCCATGCCATTCCATGCGGTGCCATGCCATTCCATGCCATTCCATGCCATTCCATGCCATTCCACGCCATTCCATGCCATTCCATGCCATTCCATGCCATTCCATGCCATTCCATGCCATTCCATGCCATTCCATGCCATTCCATGCCATTCCATGCCATTCCATGCCATTCCATGCCATTCCATGCCATTCCATGCCATTCCATGCCATTCCATGCCATTCCATGCCATTCCATGCCATTCCATGCCATTCCATGCCATTCCATGCCATTCCATGCCATTCCATGCCATTCCATGCCATTCCATGCCATTCCATGCCATTCCATGCCATTCCATGCCATTCCATGCCATTCCATGCCATTCCATGCCATTCCATGCCATTCCATGCCATTCCATGCCATTCCATGCCATTCCATGCCATTCCATGCCATTCCATGCCATTCCATGCCATTCCATGCCATTCCATGCCATTCCATGCCATTCCATGCCATTCCATGCCATTCCATGCCATTCCATGCCATTCCATGCCATTCCATGCCATTCCATGCCATTCCATGCCATTCCATGCCATTCCATGCCATTCCATGCCATTCCATGCCATTCCATGCCATTCCATGCCATTCCATGCCATTCCATGCCATTCCATGCCATTCCATGCCATTCCATGCCATTCCATGCCATTCCATGCCATTCCATGCCATTCAATGCCGTGCCATGCCGTGCCATGCCGTGCCATGCCGTGCCATGCCGGTGCCATGCCGGTGCCATGCCGGTGCCATGCCGTGCCATGCCGGTGCCATGCCGTGCCATGCCGTGCCATGCCGGTGCCATGCCGTGCCATGCCGGTGCCATGCCGGTGCCATGCCGTGCCATGCCATTCCATGCCATTCCATGCCATTCCATGCCATTCCATGCCATTCCATGCCATTCCATGCCATTCAATGCCATTCCATGCCATTCAATGCCATTCCATGCCATTCCATGCTATTCCATGCCATTCCATGCCATTCCATGCCATTCCATGCCATTCCATGCCATTCCATGCCATTCCATGCCATTCCATGCCATTCCATGCCATTCCATGCCATTCCATGCCATTCCATGCCATTCCATGCCATTCCATGCCATTCCATGCCATTCCATGCCATTCCATGCCATTCCATGCCATTCCATGCCATTCCATGCCATTCCATGCCATTCCATGCCATTCCATGCCATTCCATGCCATTCCATGCCATTCCATGCCATTCCATGCCATTCCATGCCAGTCCATGCCAGTCCATGCCAGTCCATGCCATTCCATGGCATTCCATGCCATTCCATGCCACTCAACGCGGTGCCATGCCGTGCCATGCCGGTGCCATGCCGTGCCATGCCGGTGCCATGCCGTGCCATGCCGGTGCCATGCCGTGCCATGCCGGTGCCATGCCGTGCCATGCCGGTGCCATGCCGTGCCATGCCGGTGCCATGCCGTGCCATGCCGGTGCCATGCCGTGCCATGCCGTGCCATGCCGGTGCCATGCCGTGCCATGCCGTGCCATGCCGTGCCATGCCGTGCCATGCGGTGCCATGCCATTCGATGCCATTCCATGCCATTCCATGTCATTCCATGTCATTCCATGCCATTCCATGCCATTCCATGCCATTCCATGCCATTCCATGCCATTCCATGCCATTCCATGCCATTCCATGCCATTCCATGCCATTCCATGCCATTCCATGCCATTCCATGCCATTCCATGCCATTCCATGCCATTCCATGCCATTCCATGCCATTCCATGCCATTCCATGCCATTCCATGCCATTCCATGCCATTCCATGCCATTCCATGCCATTCCATGCCATTCCATGCCATTCCATGCCATTCCATGCCATTCCATGCCATTCCATGCCATTCCATGCCATTCCATGCCATTCCATGCCATTCCATGCCATTCCATGCCATTCCATGCCATTCCATGCCATTCCATGCCATTCCATGCCATTCCATGCCATTCCATGCCATTCCATGCCATTCCATGCCATTCCATGCCATTCCATGCCATTCCATGCCATTCCATGCCATTCCATGCCATTCCATGCCAGTCCATGCCAGTCCATGCCAGTCCATGCCATTCCATGCCATTCCATGCCATTCCATGCCACTCAATGCGGTGCCATGCCGTGCCATGCCGGTGCCATGCCGTGCCATGCCGGTGCCATGCCGTGCCATGCTGGTGCCATGCCGTGCCATGCCGGTGCCATGCCGTGCCATGCCGTGCCATGCCGGTGCCATGCCGTGCCATGCCGGTGCCATGCCGTGCCATGCCGTGCCATGCCGGTGCCATGCCGTGCCATGCCGGTGCCATGCCGTGCCATGCCGGTGCCATGCCGTGCCATGCCGGTGCCATGCCGTGCCATGCCGGTGCCATGCCGTGCCATGCCGTGCCATGCCGGTGCCATGCCGTGCCATGCCGGTGCCATGCCGTGCCATGCCGGTGCCATGCCGTGCCATGCCGCTGCCATGCCGTGCCATGCCGCTGCCATGCCGTGCCATGCCGGTGCCATGCCGTGCCATGCCATTCGATGCCATTCCATGCCATTCCATGTCATTCCATGCCATTCCATGCCATTCCATGCCATTCCATGCCATTCCATGCCATTCCATGCCATTCCATGCCATTCCATGCCATTCCATGCCATTCCATGCCATTCCATGCCATTCCATGCCATTCCATGCCATTCCATGCCATTCCATGCCATTCCATGCCATTCCATGCCATTCCATGCCATTCCATGCCATTCCATGCCAGTCCATGCCAGTCCATGCCAGTCCATGCCATTCCATGCCATTCCATGCCATTCCATGCCAGTCCATGCCAGTCCATGCCAGTCCATGCCATTCCATGCCATTCCATGCCATTCCATGCCAGTCCATGCCAGTCCATGCCAGTCCATGCCATTCCATGCCATTCCATGCCATTCCATGCCACTCAATTCGGTGCCATGCCGTGCCATGCCGGTGCCATGCCGTGCCATGCCGGTGCCATGCCGGTGCCATGCCGGTGCCATGCCGTGCCATGCCGGTGCCATGCCGTGCCATGCCGGTGCCATGCCGTGCCATGCCGGTGCCATGCCGGTGCCATGCCGTGCCATACCGTGCCATGCCGTGCCATGCCGGTGCCATGCCGGTGCCATGCCGTGCCATGCCGGTGCCATGCCGTGCCATGCCGGTGCCATGCCGTGCCATGCCATTCCATGCCATTCCATGCCATTCCATGCCATTCCATGCCATTCCATGCCATTCCATGCCATTCCATGCCATTCCATGCCATTCCATGCCATTCCATGCCATTCCATGCCATTCCATGCCATTCCATGCCATTCCATGCCATTCCATGCCATTCCATGCCATTCCATGCCATTCCATGCCATTCCATGCCATTCCATGCCATTCCATGCCATTCCATGCCATTCCATGCCATTCCATGCCATTCCATGCCATTCCATGCCATTCCATGCCATTCCATGCCATTCCATGCCATTCCATGCCATTCCATGCCATTCCATGCCATTCCATGCCATTCCATGCCATTCCATGCCATTCCATGCCATTCCATGCCATTCCATGCCATTCCATGCCATTCCATGCCATTCCATGCCATTCCATGCCATTCCATGCCATTCCATGCCATTCCATGCCATTCCATGCCATTCCATGCCATTCCATGCCATTCCATGCCATTCCATGCCATTCCATGCCATTCCATGCCATTCCATGCCATTCCATGCCATTCCATGCCATTCCATGCCATTCCATGCCATTCCATGCCATTCCATGCCATTCCATGCCATTCCATGCCATTCCATGCCATTCCATGCCATTCCATGCCATTCCATGCCATTCCATGCCATTCCATGCCATTCCATGCCATTCCATGCCATTCCATGCCATTCCATGCCATTCCATGCCATTCCATATCATTCCATGCCATTCCATGCCATTCCATGCCATTCCATGCCATTCCATGCCATTCCATGCCATTCCATATCATTCCATGCCATTCCATGCCATTCCATGCCATTCCATGCCATTCCATGCCATTCCATGCCATTCCATGCCATTCCATGCCATTCCATGCCATTCCATGCCATTCCATGCCATTCCATGCCATTCCATGCCATTCCATGCCATTCCATGCCATTCCATGCCATTCCATGCCATTCCATGCCATTCCATGCCATTCCATGCCATTCCATGCCATTCCATGCCATTCCATGCCATTCCATGCCATTCCATGCCATTCCATGCCATTCCATGCCATTCCATGCCATTCCATGCCATTCCATGCCATTCCATGCCATTCCATGCCATTCCATGCCATTCCATGCCATTCCATGCCATTCCATGCCATTCCATGCCATTCCATGCCATTCCATGCCATTCCATGCCATTCCATGCCATTCCATGCCATTCCATGCCATTCCATGCCATTCCATGCCATTCCATGCCATTCCATGCCATTCCATGCCATTCCATGCCATTCCATGCCATTCCATGCCATTCCATGCCATTCCATGCCATTCCATGCCATTCCATGCCATTCCATGCCATTCCATGCCATTCCATGCCATTCCATGCCATTCCATGCCATTCCATGCCATTCCATGCCATTCCATGCCATTCCATGCCATTCCATGCCATTCCATGCCATTCCATGCCATTCCATGCCATTCCATGCCATTCCATGCCATTCCATGCCATTCCATGCCATTCCATGCCATTCCATGCCATTCCATGCCATTCCATGCCATTCCATGCCATTCCATGCCATTCCATGCCATTCCATGCCATTCCATGCCATTCCATGCCATTCCATGCCATTCCATGCCATTCCATGCCATTCCATGCCATTCCATGCCATTCCATGCCATTCCATGCCATTCCATGCCATTCCATGCCATTCCATGCCATTCCATGCCATTCCATGCCATTCCATGCCATTCCATGCCAGTCCATGCCAGTCCATGCCAGTCCATGCCATTCCATGCCATTCCATGCCATTCCATGCCAGTCCATGCCAGTCCATGCCAGTCCATGCCATTCCATGCCATTCCATGCCATTCCATGCCAGTCCATGCCAGTCCATGCCAGTCCATGCCATTCCATGCCATTCCATGCCATTCCATGCCATTCCATGCCACTCAATTCGGTGCCATGCCGTGCCATGCCGGTGCCATGCCGTGCCATGCCGGTGCCATGCCGGTGCCATGCCGGTGCCATGCCGTGCCATGCCGGTGCCATGCCGTGCCATGCCGGTGCCATGCCGTGCCATGCCGGTGCCATGCCGTGCCATGCCGGTGCCATGCCGTGCCATGCCGGTGCCATGCCGTGCCATGCCGGTGCCATGCCGTGCCATGCCGGTGCCATGCCGTGCCATGCCGGTGCCATGCCGTGCCATGCCGTGCCATGCCGTGCCATGCCGTGCCATGCCGGTGCCATGCCGTGCCATGCCGGTGCCATGCCGTGCCATGCCGTGCCATGCCGGTGCCATGCCGTGCCATGCCGGTGCCATACCGTGCCATGCCGTGCCATGCCGTGCCATGCCGGTGCCATGCCGTGCCATGCCGGTGCCATGCCGTGCCATGCCGGTGCCATGCCATTCCATGCCATTCCATGCCATTCCATGCCATTCCATGCCATTCCATGCCATTCCATGCCATTCCATGCCATTCCATGCCATTCAATGCCATTCCATGCCATTCCATGCCATTCCATGCCATTCCATGCCATTCCATGCCATTCCATGCCATTCCATGCCATTCCATGCCATTCCATGCCATTCCATGCCATTCCATGCCATTCCATGCCATTCCATGCCATTCCATGCCATTCCATGCCATTCCATGCCATTCCATGCCATTCCATGCCATTCCATGCCATTCCATGCCATTCCATGCCATTCCATGCCATTCCATGCCATTCCATGCCATTCCATGCCATTCCATGCCATTCCATGCCATTCCATGCCATTCCATGCCATTCCATGCCATTCCATGCCATTCCATGCCATTCCATGCCATTCCATGCCATTCCATGCCATTCCATGCCATTCCATGCCATTCCATGCCATTCCATGCCATTCCATGCCATTCCATGCCATTCCATGCCATTCCATGCCATTCCATGCCATTCCATGCCATTCCATGCCATTCCATGCCATTCCATGCCAGTCCATGCCAGTCCATGCCAGTCCATGCCATTCCATGGCATTCCATGCCATTCCATGCCACTCAACGCGGTGCCATGCCGTGCCATGCCGGTGCCATGCCGTGCCATGCCGGTGCCATGCCGTGCCATGCCGGTGCCATGCCGTGCCATGCCGGTGCCATGCCGTGCCATGCCGGTGCCATGCCGTGCCATGCCGTGCCATGCCGGTGCCATGCCGTGCCATGCCGGTGCCATGCCGTGCCATGCCGTGCCATGCCGGTGCCATGCCGTGCCATGCCGTGCCATGCCGGTGCCATGCCGTGCCATGCCGGTGCCATGCCGTGCCATGCCGGTGCCATGCCGTGCCATGCCGTGCCATGCCGTGCCATGCGGTGCCATGCCATTCGATGCCATTCCATGCCATTCCATGTCATTCCATGTCATTCCATGCCATTCCATGCCATTCCATGCCATTCCATGCCATTCCATGCCATTCCATGCCATTCCATGCCATTCCATGCCATTCCATGCCATTCCATGCCATTCCATGCCATTCCATGCCATTCCATGCCATTCCATGCCATTCCATGCCATTCCATGCCATTCCATGCCATTCCATGCCATTCCATGCCATTCCATGCCATTCCATGCCATTCCATGCCATTCCATGCCATTCCATGCCATTCCATGCCATTCCATGCCATTCCATGCCATTCCATGCCATTCCATGCCATTCCATGCCATTCCATGCCATTCCATGCCATTCCATGCCATTCCATGCCATTCCATGCCATTCCATGCCATTCCATGCCATTCCATGCCATTCCATGCCATTCCATGCCATTCCATGCCAGTCCATGCCAGTCCATGCCAGTCCATGCCATTCCATGCCATTCCATGCCATTCCATGCCACTCAATGCGGTGCCATGCCGTGCCATGCCGGTGCCATGCCGTGCCATGCCGGTGCCATGCCGTGCCATGCTGGTGCCATGCCGTGCCATGCCGGTGCCATGCCGTGCCATGCCGTGCCATGCCGGTGCCATGCCGTGCCATGCCGGTGCCATGCCGTGCCATGCCGGTGCCATGCCGTGCCATGCCGTGCCATGCCGTGCCATGCCGGTGCCATGCCGTGCCATGCCGGTGCCATGCCGTGCCATGCCGGTGCCATGCCGTGCCATGCCGGTGCCATGCCGTGCCATGCCGGTGCCATGCCGTGCCATGCCGTGCCATGCCGCTGCCATGCCGTGCCATGCCGCTGCCATGCCGTGCCATGCCGGTGCCATGCCGTGCCATGCCATTCGATGCCATTCCATGCCATTCCATGTCATTCCATGCCATTCCATGCCAGTCCATGCCAGTCCATGCCAGTCCATGCCATTCCATGCCATTCCATGCCATTCCATGCCAGTCCATGCCAGTCCATGCCAGTCCATGCCATTCCATGCCATTCCATGCCATTCCATGCCAGTCCATGCCAGTCCATGCCAGTCCATGCCATTCCATGCCATTCCATGCCATTCCATGCCACTCAATGCGGTGCCATGCCGTGCCATGCCGTGCCATGCCGGTGCCATGCCGTGCCATGCCGGTGCCATGCCGGTGCCATGCCGGTGCCATGCCGTGCCATGCCGGTGCCATGCCGTGCCATGCCGGTGCCATGCCGTGCCATGCCGGTGCCATGCCGTGCCATGCCGGTGCCATGCCGGTGCCATGCCGTGCCATACCGTGCCATGCCGTGCCATGCCGGTGCCATGCCGGTGCCATGCCGTGCCATGCCGGTGCCATGCCGTGCCATGCCGGTGCCATGCCGTGCCATGCCGGTGCCATGCCGTGCCATGCCGGTGCCATGCCGTGCCATGCCGGTGCCATGCCGTGCCATGCCGGTGCCATGCCGTGCCATGCCGGTGCCATGCCGGTGCCATGCCGTGCCATGCCATTCCATGCCATTCCATGCCATTCCATGCCATTCCATGCCATTCCATGCCATTCCATGCCATTCAATGCCATTCCATGCCATTCAATGCCATTCCATGCCATTCCATGCTATTCCATGCCATTCCATGCCATTCCATGCCATTCCATGCCATTCCATGCCATTCCATGCCATTCCATGCCATTCCATGCCATTCCATGCCATTCCATGCCATTCCATGCCATTCCATGCCATTCCATGCCATTCCATGCCATTCCATGCCATTCCATGCCATTCCATGCCATTCCATGCCATTCCATGCCATTCCATGCCATTCCATGCCATTCCATGCCATTCCATGCCATTCCATGCCATTCCATGCCATTCCATGCCATTCCATGCCATTCCATGCCATTCCATGCCATTCCATGCCATTCCATGCCATTCCATGCCATTCCATGCCATTCCATGCCATTCCATGCCAGTCCATGCCAGTCCATGCCAGTCCATGCCATTCCATGGCATTCCATGCCATTCCATGCCACTCAACGCGGTGCCATGCCGTGCCATGCCGGTGCCATGCCGTGCCATGCCGGTGCCATGCCGTGCCATGCCGGTGCCATGCCGTGCCATGCCGGTGCCATGCCGTGCCATGCCGGTGCCATGCCGTGCCATGCCGTGCCATGCCGGTGCCATGCCGTGCCATGCCGTGCCATGCCGTGCCATGCCGTGCCATGCGGTGCCATGCCATTCGATGCCATTCCATGCCATTCCATGTCATTCCATGTCATTCCATGCCATTCCATGCCATTCCATGCCATTCCATGCCATTCCATGCCATTCCATGCCATTCCATGCCATTCCATGCCATTCCATGCCATTCCATGCCATTCCATGCCATTCCATGCCATTCCATGCCATTCCATGCCATTCCATGCCATTCCATGCCATTCCATGCCATTCCATGCCATTCCATGCCATTCCATGCCATTCCATGCCATTCCATGCCATTCCATGCCATTCCATGCCATTCCATGCCATTCCATGCCATTCCATGCCATTCCATGCCATTCCATGCCATTCCATGCCATTCCATGCCATTCCATGCCATTCCATGCCATTCCATGCCATTCCATGCCATTCCATGCCATTCCATGCCATTCCATGCCATTCCATGCCATTCCATGCCATTCCATGCCATTCCATGCCATTCCATGCCATTCCATGCCATTCCATGCCATTCCATGCCATTCCATGCCATTCCATGCCATTCCATGCCAGTCCATGCCAGTCCATGCCAGTCCATGCCATTCCATGCCATTCCATGCCATTCCATGCCACTCAATGCGGTGCCATGCCGTGCCATGCCGGTGCCATGCCGTGCCATGCCGGTGCCATGCCGTGCCATGCTGGTGCCATGCCGTGCCATGCCGGTGCCATGCCGTGCCATGCCGTGCCATGCCGGTGCCATGCCGTGCCATGCCGGTGCCATGCCGTGCCATGCCGTGCCATGCCGGTGCCATGCCGTGCCATGCCGGTGCCATGCCGTGCCATGCCGGTGCCATGCCGTGCCATGCCGGTGCCATGCCGTGCCATGCCGGTGCCATGCCGTGCCATGCCGTGCCATGCCGGTGCCATGCCGTGCCATGCCGGTGCCATGCCGTGCCATGCCGGTGCCATGCCGTGCCATGCCGCTGCCATGCCGTGCCATGCCGCTGCCATGCCGTGCCATGCCGGTGCCATGCCGTGCCATGCCGGTGCCATGCCGTGCCATGCCGGTGCCATGCCGGTGCCATGCCGTGCCATACCGTGCCATGCCGTGCCATGCCGGTGCCATGCCGGTGCCATGCCGTGCCATGCCGGTGCCATGCCGTGCCATGCCGGTGCCATGCCGTGCCATGCCATTCCATGCCATTCCATGCCATTCCATGCCATTCCATGCCATTCCATGCCATTCCATGCCATTCCATGCCATTCCATGCCATTCCATGCCATTCCATGCCATTCCATGCCATTCCATGCCATTCCATGCCATTCCATGCCATTCCATGCCATTCCATGCCATTCCATGCCATTCCATGCCATTCCATGCCATTCCATGCCATTCCATGCCATTCCATGCCATTCCATGCCATTCCATGCCATTCCATGCCATTCCATGCCATTCCATGCCATTCCATGCCATTCCATGCCATTCCATGCCATTCCATGCCATTCCATGCCATTCCATGCCATTCCATGCCATTCCATGCCATTCCATGCCATTCCATGCCATTCCATGCCATTCCATGCCATTCCATGCCATTCCATGCCATTCCATGCCATTCCATGCCATTCCATGCCATTCCATGCCATTCCATGCCATTCCATGCCATTCCATGCCATTCCATGCCATTCCATGCCATTCCATGCCATTCCATGCCATTCCATGCCATTCCATGCCATTCCATGCCATTCCATGCCATTCCATGCCATTCCATGCCATTCCATGCCATTCCATGCCATTCCATGCCATTCCATGCCATTCCATGCCATTCCATGCCATTCCATGCCATTCCATGCCATTCCATGCCATTCCATGCCATTCCATGCCATTCCATGCCATTCCATGCCATTCCATGCCATTCCATGCCATTCCATGCCAGTCCATGCCAGTCCATGCCAGTCCATGCCATTCCATGCCATTCCATGCCATTCCATGCCACTCAATGCGGTGCCATGCCGTGCCATGCCGGTGCCATGCCGTGCCATGCCGGTGCCATGCCGTGCCATGCTGGTGCCATGCCGTGCCATGCCGGTGCCATGCCGTGCCATGCCGTGCCATGCCGGTGCCATGCCGTGCCATGCCGGTGCCATGCCGTGCCATGCCGTGCCATGCCGGTGCCATGCCGTGCCATGCCGGTGCCATGCCGTGCCATGCCGGTGCCATGCCGTGCCATGCCGGTGCCATGCCGTGCCATGCCGGTGCCATGCCGTGCCATGCCGTGCCATGCCGGTGCCATGCCGTGCCATGCCGGTGCCATGCCGTGCCATGCCGGTGCCATGCCGTGCCATGCCGCTGCCATGCCGTGCCATGCCGCTGCCATGCCGTGCCATGCCGGTGCCATGCCGTGCCATGCCATTCGATGCCATTCCATGCCATTCCATGTCATTCCATGCCATTCCATGCCATTCCATGCCATTCCATGCCATTCCATGCCATTCCATGCCATTCCATGCCATTCCATGCCATTCCATGCCATTCCATGCCATTCCATGCCATTCCATGCCATTCCATGCCATTCCATGCCATTCCATGCCATTCCATGCCATTCCATGCCATTCCATGCCATTCCATGCCATTCCATGCCAGTCCATGCCAGTCCATGCCAGTCCATGCCATTCCATGCCATTCCATGCCATTCCATGCCAGTCCATGCCAGTCCATGCCAGTCCATGCCATTCCATGCCATTCCATGCCATTCCATGCCAGTCCATGCCAGTCCATGCCAGTCCATGCCATTCCATGCCATTCCATGCCATTCCATGCCACTCAATTCGGTGCCATGCCGTGCCATGCCGGTGCCATGCCGTGCCATGCCGGTGCCATGCCGGTGCCATGCCGGTGCCATGCCGTGCCATGCCGGTGCCATGCCGTGCCATGCCGGTGCCATGCCGTGCCATGCCGGTGCCATGCCGGTGCCATGCCGTGCCATACCGTGCCATGCCGTGCCATGCCGGTGCCATGCCGGTGCCATGCCGTGCCATGCCGGTGCCATGCCGTGCCATGCCGGTGCCATGCCGTGCCATGCCATTCCATGCCATTCCATGCCATTCCATGCCATTCCATGCCATTCCATGCCATTCCATGCCATTCCATGCCATTCCATGCCATTCCATGCCATTCCATGCCATTCCATGCCATTCCATGCCATTCCATGCCATTCCATGCCATTCCATGCCATTCCATGCCATTCCATGCCATTCCATGCCATTCCATGCCATTCCATGCCATTCCATGCCATTCCATGCCATTCCATGCCATTCCATGCCATTCCATGCCATTCCATGCCATTCCATGCCATTCCATGCCATTCCATGCCATTCCATGCCATTCCATGCCATTCCATGCCATTCCATGCCATTCCATGCCATTCCATGCCATTCCATGCCATTCCATGCCATTCCATGCCATTCCATGCCATTCCATGCCATTCCATGCCATTCCATGCCATTCCATGCCATTCCATGCCATTCCATGCCATTCCATGCCATTCCATGCCATTCCATGCCATTCCATGCCATTCCATGCCATTCCATGCCATTCCATGCCATTCCATGCCATTCCATGCCATTCCATGCCATTCCATGCCATTCCATGCCATTCCATGCCATTCCATGCCATTCCATGCCATTCCATGCCATTCCATGCCATTCCATGCCATTCCATGCCATTCCATGCCATTCCATGCCATTCCATGCCATTCCATGCCATTCCATATCATTCCATGCCATTCCATGCCATTCCATGCCATTCCATGCCATTCCATGCCATTCCATGCCATTCCATATCATTCCATGCCATTCCATGCCATTCCATGCCATTCCATGCCATTCCATATCATTCCATGCCATTCCATGCCATTCCATGCCATTCCATGCCATTCCATGCCATTCCATGCCATTCCATGCCATTCCATGCCATTCCATGCCATTCCATGCCATTCCATGCCATTCCATGCCATTCCATGCCATTCCATGCCATTCCATGCCATTCCATGCCATTCCATGCCATTCCATGCCATTCCATGCCATTCCATGCCATTCCATGCCATTCCATGCCATTCCATGCCATTCCATGCCATTCCATGCCATTCCATGCCATTCCATGCCATTCCATGCCATTCCATGCCATTCCATGCCATTCCATGCCATTCCATGCCATTCCATGCCATTCCATGCCATTCCATGCCATTCCATGCCATTCCATGCCATTCCATGCCATTCCATGCCATTCCATGCCATTCCATGCCATTCCATGCCATTCCATGCCATTCCATGCCATTCCATGCCATTCCATGCCATTCCATGCCATTCCATGCCATTCCATGCCATTCCATGCCATTCCATGCCATTCCATGCCATTCCATGCCATTCCATGCCATTCCATGCCATTCCATGCCATTCCATGCCATTCCATGCCATTCCATGCCATTCCATGCCATTCCATGCCATTCCATGCCATTCCATGCCATTCCATGCCATTCCATGCCATTCCATGCCATTCCATGCCATTCCATGCCATTCCATGCCATTCCATGCCATTCCATGCCATTCCATGCCATTCCATGCCATTCCATGCCATTCCATGCCATTCCATGCCATTCCATGCCATTCCATGCCATTCCATGCCATTCCATGCCATTCCATGCCATTCCATGCCATTCCATGCCATTCCATGCCATTCCATGCCATTCCATGCCATTCCATGCCATTCCATGCCATTCCATGCCATTCCATGCCATTCCATGCCATTCCATGCCATTCCATGCCATTCCATGCCATTCCATGCCATTCCATGCCATTCCATGCCATTCCATGCCATTCCATGCCATTCCATGCCATTCCATGCCATTCCATGCCATTCCATGCCATTCCATGCCATTCCATGCCATTCCATGCCATTCCATGCCATTCCATGCCATTCCATGCCATTCCATGCCATTCCATGCCAGTCCATGCCAGTCCATGCCAGTCCATGCCATTCCATGCCATTCCATGCCATTCCATGCCAGTCCATGCCAGTCCATGCCAGTCCATGCCATTCCATGCCATTCCATGCCATTCCATGCCAGTCCATGCCAGTCCATGCCAGTCCATGCCATTCCATGCCATTCCATGCCATTCCATGCCATTCCATGCCACTCAATTCGGTGCCATGCCGTGCCATGCCGGTGCCATGCCGTGCCATGCCGGTGCCATGCCGGTGCCATGCCGGTGCCATGCCGTGCCATGCCGGTGCCATGCCGTGCCATGCCGGTGCCATGCCGTGCCAT
This sequence comes from Cryptus armator, assembly GCA_963971235.1. NCBI lineage: Eukaryota > Metazoa > Arthropoda > Insecta > Hymenoptera > Ichneumonidae > Cryptus > Cryptus armator. The sequence goes on from CAXARG010000168.1 coordinate 386,023, forward strand.
GCCGGTGCCATGCCGTGCCATGCCGGTGCCATGCCGTGCCATGCCGGTGCCATGCCGTGCCATGCCGGTGCCATGCCGTGCCATGCCGGTGCCATGCCGTGCCATGCCGGTGCCATGCCGTGCCATGCCGTGCCATGCCGTGCCATGCCGTGCCATGCCGGTGCCATGCCGTGCCATGCCGGTGCCATGCCGTGCCATGCCGTGCCATGCCGGTGCCATGCCGTGCCATGCCGGTGCCATACCGTGCCATGCCGTGCCATGCCGTGCCATGCCGGTGCCATGCCGTGCCATGCCGGTGCCATGCCGTGCCATGCCGGTGCCATGCCATTCCATGCCATTCCATGCCATTCCATGCCATTCCATGCCATTCCATGCCATTCCATGCCATTCCATGCCATTCCATGCCATTCAATGCCATTCCATGCCATTCCATGCCATTCCATGCCATTCCATGCCATTCCATGCCATTCCATGCCATTCCATGCCATTCCATGCCATTCCATGCCATTCCATGCCATTCCATGCCATTCCATGCCATTCCATGCCATTCCATGCCATTCCATGCCATTCCATGCCATTCCATGCCATTCCATGCCATTCCATGCCATTCCATGCCATTCCATGCCATTCCATGCCATTCCATGCCATTCCATGCCATTCCATGCCATTCCATGCCATTCCATGCCATTCCATGCCATTCCATGCCATTCCATGCCATTCCATGCCATTCCATGCCATTCCATGCCATTCCATGCCATTCCATGCCATTCCATGCCATTCCATGCCATTCCATGCCATTCCATGCCATTCCATGCCATTCCATGCCATTCCATGCCATTCCATGCCATTCCATGCCATTCCATGCCATTCCATGCCAGTCCATGCCAGTCCATGCCAGTCCATGCCATTCCATGGCATTCCATGCCATTCCATGCCACTCAACGCGGTGCCATGCCGTGCCATGCCGGTGCCATGCCGTGCCATGCCGGTGCCATGCCGTGCCATGCCGGTGCCATGCCGTGCCATGCCGGTGCCATGCCGTGCCATGCCGGTGCCATGCCGTGCCATGCCGTGCCATGCCGGTGCCATGCCGTGCCATGCCGGTGCCATGCCGTGCCATGCCGTGCCATGCCGGTGCCATGCCGTGCCATGCCGTGCCATGCCGGTGCCATGCCGTGCCATGCCGGTGCCATGCCGTGCCATGCCGGTGCCATGCCGTGCCATGCCGTGCCATGCCGTGCCATGCGGTGCCATGCCATTCGATGCCATTCCATGCCATTCCATGTCATTCCATGTCATTCCATGCCATTCCATGCCATTCCATGCCATTCCATGCCATTCCATGCCATTCCATGCCATTCCATGCCATTCCATGCCATTCCATGCCATTAGATGCCATTCCATGCCATTCCATGCCATTCCATGCCATTCCATGCCATTCCATGCCATTCCATGCCATTCCATGCCATTCCATGCCATTCCATGCCATTCCATGCCATTCCATGCCATTCCATGCCATTCCATGCCATTCCATGCCATTCCATGCCATTCCATGCCATTCCATGCCATTCCATGCCATTCCATGCCATTCCATGCCATTCCATGCCATTCCATGCCATTCCATGCCATTCCATGCCATTCCATGCCATTCCATGCCATTCCATGCCATTCCATGCCATTCCATGCCATTCCATGCCATTCCATGCCAGTCCATGCCAGTCCATGCCAGTCCATGCCATTCCATGCCATTCCATGCCATTCCATGCCACTCAATGCGGTGCCATGCCGTGCCATGCCGGTGCCATGCCGTGCCATGCCGGTGCCATGCCGTGCCATGCTGGTGCCATGCCGTGCCATGCCGGTGCCATGCCGTGCCATGCCGTGCCATGCCGGTGCCATGCCGTGCCATGCCGGTGCCATGCCGTGCCATGCCGGTGCCATGCCGTGCCATGCCGTGCCATGCCGTGCCATGCCGGTGCCATGCCGTGCCATGCCGGTGCCATGCCGTGCCATGCCGGTGCCATGCCGTGCCATGCCGGTGCCATGCCGTGCCATGCCGGTGCCATGCCGTGCCATGCCGTGCCATGCCGCTGCCATGCCGTGCCATGCCGCTGCCATGCCGTGCCATGCCGGTGCCATGCCGTGCCATGCCATTCGATGCCATTCCATGCCATTCCATGTCATTCCATGCCATTCCATGCCAGTCCATGCCAGTCCATGCCAGTCCATGCCATTCCATGCCATTCCATGCCATTCCATGCCAGTCCATGCCAGTCCATGCCAGTCCATGCCATTCCATGCCATTCCATGCCATTCCATGCCAGTCCATGCCAGTCCATGCCAGTCCATGCCATTCCATGCCATTCCATGCCATTCCATGCCACTCAATGCGGTGCCATGCCGTGCCATGCCGTGCCATGCCGGTGCCATGCCGTGCCATGCCGGTGCCATGCCGGTGCCATGCCGGTGCCATGCCGTGCCATGCCGGTGCCATGCCGTGCCATGCCGGTGCCATGCCGTGCCATGCCGGTGCCATGCCGTGCCATGCCGGTGCCATGCCGGTGCCATGCCGTGCCATACCGTGCCATGCCGTGCCATGCCGGTGCCATGCCGGTGCCATGCCGTGCCATGCCGGTGCCATGCCGTGCCATGCCGGTGCCATGCCGTGCCATGCCGGTGCCATGCCGTGCCATGCCGGTGCCATGCCGTGCCATGCCGGTGCCATGCCGTGCCATGCCGGTGCCATGCCGTGCCATGCCGGTGCCATGCCGGTGCCATGCCGTGCCATGCCATTCCATGCCATTCCATGCCATTCCATGCCATTCCATGCCATTCCATGCCATTCCATGCCATTCAATGCCATTCCATGCCATTCAATGCCATTCCATGCCATTCCATGCTATTCCATGCCATTCCATGCCATTCCATGCCATTCCATGCCATTCCATGCCATTCCATGCCATTCCATGCCATTCCATGCCATTCCATGCCATTCCATGCCATTCCATGCCATTCCATGCCATTCCATGCCATTCCATGCCATTCCATGCCATTCCATGCCATTCCATGCCATTCCATGCCATTCCATGCCATTCCATGCCATTCCATGCCATTCCATGCCATTCCATGCCATTCCATGCCATTCCATGCCATTCCATGCCATTCCATGCCATTCCATGCCATTCCATGCCATTCCATGCCATTCCATGCCATTCCATGCCATTCCATGCCATTCCATGCCATTCCATGCCAGTCCATGCCAGTCCATGCCAGTCCATGCCATTCCATGGCATTCCATGCCATTCCATGCCACTCAACGCGGTGCCATGCCGTGCCATGCCGGTGCCATGCCGTGCCATGCCGGTGCCATGCCGTGCCATGCCGGTGCCATGCCGTGCCATGCCGGTGCCATGCCGTGCCATGCCGGTGCCATGCCGTGCCATGCCGTGCCATGCCGGTGCCATGCCGTGCCATGCCGTGCCATGCCGTGCCATGCCGTGCCATGCGGTGCCATGCCATTCGATGCCATTCCATGCCATTCCATGTCATTCCATGTCATTCCATGCCATTCCATGCCATTCCATGCCATTCCATGCCATTCCATGCCATTCCATGCCATTCCATGCCATTCCATGCCATTCCATGCCATTCCATGCCATTCCATGCCATTCCATGCCATTCCATGCCATTCCATGCCATTCCATGCCATTCCATGCCATTCCATGCCATTCCATGCCATTCCATGCCATTCCATGCCATTCCATGCCATTCCATGCCATTCCATGCCATTCCATGCCATTCCATGCCATTCCATGCCATTCCATGCCATTCCATGCCATTCCATGCCATTCCATGCCATTCCATGCCATTCCATGCCATTCCATGCCATTCCATGCCATTCCATGCCATTCCATGCCATTCCATGCCATTCCATGCCATTCCATGCCATTCCATGCCATTCCATGCCATTCCATGCCATTCCATGCCATTCCATGCCATTCCATGCCATTCCATGCCATTCCATGCCATTCCATGCCAGTCCATGCCAGTCCATGCCAGTCCATGCCATTCCATGCCATTCCATGCCATTCCATGCCACTCAATGCGGTGCCATGCCGTGCCATGCCGGTGCCATGCCGTGCCATGCCGGTGCCATGCCGTGCCATGCTGGTGCCATGCCGTGCCATGCCGGTGCCATGCCGTGCCATGCCGTGCCATGCCGGTGCCATGCCGTGCCATGCCGGTGCCATGCCGTGCCATGCCGTGCCATGCCGGTGCCATGCCGTGCCATGCCGGTGCCATGCCGTGCCATGCCGGTGCCATGCCGTGCCATGCCGGTGCCATGCCGTGCCATGCCGGTGCCATGCCGTGCCATGCCGTGCCATGCCGGTGCCATGCCGTGCCATGCCGGTGCCATGCCGTGCCATGCCGGTGCCATGCCGTGCCATGCCGCTGCCATGCCGTGCCATGCCGCTGCCATGCCGTGCCATGCCGGTGCCATGCCGTGCCATGCCGGTGCCATGCCGGTGCCATGCCGGTGCCATGCCGTGCCATACCGTGCCATGCCGTGCCATGCCGGTGCCATGCCGGTGCCATGCCGTGCCATGCCGGTGCCATGCCGTGCCATGCCGGTGCCATGCCGTGCCATGCCATTCCATGCCATTCCATGCCATTCCATGCCATTCCATGCCATTCCATGCCATTCCATGCCATTCCATGCCATTCCATGCCATTCCATGCCATTCCATGCCATTCCATGCCATTCCATGCCATTCCATGCCATTCCATGCCATTCCATGCCATTCCATGCCATTCCATGCCATTCCATGCCATTCCATGCCATTCCATGCCATTCCATGCCATTCCATGCCATTCCATGCCATTCCATGCCATTCCATGCCATTCCATGCCATTCCATGCCATTCCATGCCATTCCATGCCATTCCATGCCATTCCATGCCATTCCATGCCATTCCATGCCATTCCATGCCATTCCATGCCATTCCATGCCATTCCATGCCATTCCATGCCATTCCATGCCATTCCATGCCATTCCATGCCATTCCATGCCATTCCATGCCATTCCATGCCATTCCATGCCATTCCATGCCATTCCATGCCATTCCATGCCATTCCATGCCATTCCATGCCATTCCATGCCATTCCATGCCATTCCATGCCATTCCATGCCATTCCATGCCATTCCATGCCATTCCATGCCATTCCATGCCATTCCATGCCATTCCATGCCATTCCATGCCATTCCATGCCATTCCATGCCATTCCATATCATTCCATGCCATTCCATGCCATTCCATGCCATTCCATGCCATTCCATGCCATTCCATGCCATTCCATGCCATTCCATGCCATTCCATGCCATTCCATGCCATTCCATGCCATTCCATGCCATTCCATGCCATTCCATGCCATTCCATGCCATTCCATGCCATTCCATGCCATTCCATGCCATTCCATGCCATTCCATGCCATTCCATGCCATTCCATGCCATTCCATGCCATTCCATGCCATTCCATGCCATTCCATGCCATTCCATGCCATTCCATGCCATTCCATGCCATTCCATGCCATTCCATGCCATTCCATGCCATTCCATGCCATTCCATGCCATTCCATGCCATTCCATGCCATTCCATGCCATTCCATGCCATTCCATGCCATTCCATGCCATTCCATGCCATTCCATGCCATTCCATGCCATTCCATGCCATTCCATGCCATTCCATGCCATTCCATGCCATTCCATGCCATTCCATGCCATTCCATGCCATTCCATGCCATTCCATGCCATTCCATGCCATTCCATGCCATTCCATGCCATTCCATGCCATTCCATGCATTCCATGCCATTCCATGCCATTCCATGCCATTCCATGCCATTCCATGCCATTCCATGCCATTCCATGCCATTCCATGCCATTCCATGCCATTCCATGCCATTCCATGCCATTCCATGCCATTCCATGCCATTCCATGCCATTCCATGCCATTCCATGCCATTCCATGCCATTCCATGCCATTCCATGCCATTCCATGCCATTCCATGCCATTCCATGCCATTCCATGCCATTCCATGCCATTCCATGCCATTCCATGCCATTCCATGCCATTCCATGCCATTCCATGCCATTCCATGCCATTCCATGCCATTCCATGCCATTCCATGCCATTCCATGCCATTCCATGCCATTCCATGCCATTCCATGCCATTCCATGCCATTCCATGCCATTCCATGCCATTCCATGCCATTCCATGCCATTCCATGCCATTCCATGCCATTCCATGCCATTCCATGCCATTCCATGCCATTCCATGCCATTCCATGCCATTCCATGCCATTCCATGCCATTCCATGCCATTCCATGCCATTCCATGCCATTCCATGCCATTCCATGCCATTCCATGCCATTCCATGCCATTCCATGCCATTCCATGCCATTCCATGCCATTCCATGCCATTCCATGCCATTCCATGCCATTCCATGCCATTCCATGCCATTCCATGCCATTCCATGCCATTCCATGCCATTCCATGCCATTCCATGCCATTCCATGCCATTCCATGCCATTCCATGCCATTCCATGCCATTCCATGCCATTCCATGCCATTCCATGCCATTCCATGCCATTCCATGCCATTCCATGCCATTCCATGCCATTCCATGCCATTCCATGCCATTCCATGACATTCCATGCCATTCCATGCCATTCCATGCCATTCCATGCCATTCCATGCCATTCCATGCCATTCCATGCCATTCCATGCCATTCCATGCCATTCCATGCCATTCCATGCCATTCCATGCCATTCCATGCCATTCCATGCCATTCCATGCCATTCCATGCCATTCCATGCCATTCCATGCCATTCCATGCCATTCCATGCCATTCCATGCCATTCCATGCCATTCCATGCCATTCCATGCCATTCCATGCCATTCCATGCCATTCCATGCCATTCCATGCCATTCCATGCCATTCCATGCCATTCCATGCCATTCCATGCCATTCCATGCCATTCCATGCTATTCCTTGCCATTCCATGCCATTCCATGCCATTCCATGCCATTCCATGCCATTCCATGCCATTCCATGCCATTCCATGCCATTCCATGCCATTCCATGCCATTCCATGCCATTCCATGCCATTCCATGCCATTCCATGCCATTCCATGCCATTCCATGCCATTCCATGCCATTCCATGCCATTCCATGCCATTCCATGCCATTCCATGCCATTCCATGCCATTCCATGCCATTCCATGCCGTGCCATGCCGGTGCCATGCCGTGCCATGCCGGTGCCATGCCGTGCCATGCCGGTGCCATGCCGTGCCATGCCGGTGCCATGCCGTGCCATGCCGGTGCCATGCCGTGCCATGCCGGTGCCATGCCGTGCCATGCCGGTGCCATGCCGTGCCATGCCGGTGCCATGCCGTGCCATGCCGGTGCCATGCCGTGCCATGCCGGTGCCATGCCGTGCCATGCCGGTGCCATGCCGTGCCATGCCGGTGCCATGCCGTGCCATGCCGGTGCCATGCCGTGCCATGCCGGTGCCATGCCGTGCCATGCCGGTGCCATGCCGTGCCATGCCGGTGCCATGCCGTGCCATGCCGGTGCCATGCCGTGCCATGCCGGTGCCATGCCGTGCCATGCCGGTGCCATGCCGTGCCATGCCGTGCCATGCCGTGCCATGCCGTGCCATGCCGGTGCCATGCCGTGCCATGCCGGTGCCATGCCGTGCCATGCCGTGCCATGCCGGTGCCATGCCGTGCCATGCCGGTGCCATACCGTGCCATGCCGTGCCATGCCGTGCCATGCCGGTGCCATGCCGTGCCATGCCGGTGCCATGCCGTGCCATGCCGGTGCCATGCCATTCCATGCCATTCCATGCCATTCCATGCCATTCCATGCCATTCCATGCCATTCCATGCCATTCCATGCCATTCAATGCCATTCCATGCCATTCCATGCCATTCCATGCCATTCCATGCCATTCCATGCCATTCCATGCCATTCCATGCCATTCCATGCCATTCCATGCCATTCCATGCCATTCCATGCCATTCCATGCCATTCCATGCCATTCCATGCCATTCCATGCCATTCCATGCCATTCCATGCCATTCCATGCCATTCCATGCCATTCCATGCCATTCCATGCCATTCCATGCCATTCCATGCCATTCCATGCCATTCCATGCCATTCCATGCCATTCCATGCCATTCCATGCCATTCCATGCCATTCCATGCCATTCCATGCCATTCCATGCCATTCCATGCCATTCCATGCCATTCCATGCCATTCCATGCCATTCCATGCCATTCCATGCCATTCCATGCCATTCCATGCCATTCCATGCCATTCCATGCCAGTCCATGCCAGTCCATGCCAGTCCATGCCATTCCATGCCATTCCATGCCATTCCATGCCACTCAACGCGGTGCCATGCCGTGCCATGCCGGTGCCATGCCGTGCCATGCCGGTGCCATGCCGTGCCATGCCGGTGCCATGCCGTGCCATGCCGGTGCCATGCCGTGCCATGCCGGTGCCATGCCGTGCCATGCCGTGCCATGCCGGTGCCATGCCGTGCCATGCCGGTGCCATGCCGTGCCATGCCGTGCCATGCCGGTGCCATGCCGTGCCATGCCGTGCCATGCCGGTGCCATGCCGTGCCATGCCGGTGCCATGCCGTGCCATGCCGGTGCCATGCCGTGCCATGCCGTGCCATGCCGTGCCATGCGGTGCCATGCCATTCGATGCCATTCCATGCCATTCCATGTCATTCCATGTCATTCCCATGCCATTCCATGCCATTCCATGCCATTCCATGCCATTCCATGCCATTCCATGCCATTCCATGCCATTCCATGCCATTCCATGCCATTCCATGCCATTCCATGCCATTCCATGCCATTCCATGCCATTCCATGCCATTCCATGCCATTCCATGCCATTCCATGCCATTCCATGCCATTCCATGCCATTCCATGCCATTCCATGCCATTCCATGCCATTCCATGCCATTCCATGCCATTCCATGCCATTCCATGCCATTCCATGCCATTCCATGCCATTCCATGCCATTCCATGCCATTCCATGCCATTCCATGCCATTCCATGCCATTCCATGCCATTCCATGCCATTCCATGCCATTCCATGCCATTCCATGCCATTCCATGCCATTCCATGCCATTCCATGCCATTCCATGCCATTTCCATGCCATTCCATGCCATTCCATGCCATTCCATGCCATTCCATGCCATTCCATGCCAGTCCATGCCAGTCCATGCCAGTCCATGCCATTCCATGCCATTCCATGCCATTCCATGCCACTCAATGCGGTGCCATGCCGTGCCATGCCGGTGCCATGCCGTGCCATGCCGGTGCCATGCCGTGCCATGCTGGTGCCATGCCGTGCCATGCCGGTGCCATGCCGTGCCATGCCGTGCCATGCCGGTGCCATGCCGTGCCATGCCGGTGCCATGCCGTGCCATGCCGGTGCCATGCCGTGCCATGCCGTGCCATGCCGGTGCCATGCCGTGCCATGCCGGTGCCATGCCGTGCCATGCCGGTGCCATGCCGTGCCATGCCGGTGCCATGCCGTGCCATGCCGGTGCCATGCCGTGCCATGCCGTGCCATGCCGGTGCCATGCCGTGCCATGCCGGTGCCATGCCGTGCCATGCCGGTGCCATGCCGTGCCATGCCGCTGCCATGCCGTGCCATGCCGCTGCCATGCCGTGCCATGCCGGTGCCATGCCGTGCCATGCCGGTGCCATGCCGTGCCATGCCATTCGATGCCATTCCATGCCATTCCATGTCATTCCATGCCATTCCATGCCAGTCCATGCCAGTCCATGCCAGTCCATGCCATTCCATGCCATTCCATGCCATTCCATGCCAGTCCATGCCAGTCCATGCCAGTCCATGCCATTCCATGCCATTCCATGCCATTCCATGCCAGTCCATGCCAGTCCATGCCAGTCCATGCCATTCCATGCCATTCCATGCCATTCCATGCCACTCAATGCGGTGCCATGCCGTGCCATGCCGTGCCATGCCGGTGCCATGCCGTGCCATGCCGGTGCCATGCCGGTGCCATGCCGGTGCCATGCCGTGCCATGCCGGTGCCATGCCGTGCCATGCCGGTGCCATGCCGTGCCATGCCGGTGCCATGCCGTGCCATGCCGGTGCCATGCCGTGCCATGCCGGTGCCATGCCGGTGCCATGCCGTGCCATACCGTGCCATGCCGTGCCATGCCGGTGCCATGCCGGTGCCATGCCGTGCCATGCCGGTGCCATGCCGTGCCATGCCATTCCATGCCATTCCATGCCATTCCATGCCATTCCATGCCATTCCATGCCATTCCATGCCATTCCATGCCATTCCATGCCATTCCATGCCATTCCATGCCATTCCATGCCATTCCATGCCATTCCATGCCATTCCATGCCATTCCATGCCATTCCATGCCATTCCATGCCATTCCATGCCATTCCATGCCATTCCATGCCATTCCATGCCATTCCATGCCATTCCATGCCATTCCATGCCATTCCATGCCATTCCATGCCATTCCATGCCATTCCATGCCATTCCATGCCATTCCATGCCATTCCATGCCATTCCATGCCATTCCATGCCATTCCATGCCATTCCATGCCATTCCATGCCATTCCATGCCATTCATGCCATTCCATGCCATCCATGCCATTCCATGCCATTCCATGCCATTCCATGCCATTCCATGCCATTCCATGCCATTCCATGCCATTCCATGCCATTCCATGCCATTCCATGCCATTCCATGCATTCCATGCCATTCCATGCCATTCCATGCCATTCCATGCCATTCCATGCCATTCCATGCCATTCCATGCCATTCCATGCCATTCCATGCCATTCCATGCCATTCCATGCCATTCCATGCCATTCCATGCCATTCCATGCCATTCCATGCCATTCCATGCCATTCCATGCCATTCCATGCCATTCCATGCCATTCCATGCCATTCCATGCCATTCCATGCCATTCCATGCCATTCCATGCCATTCCATGCCATTCCATGCCATTCCATGCCATTCCATGCCATTCCATGCCATTCCATGCCATTCCATGCATTCCATGCCATCCATTCCATGCCATTCCATGCCATTCCATGCCATTCCATGCCATTCCATGCCATTCCATGCCATTCCATGCCATTCCATGCCATTCCATGCCATTCCATGCCATTCCATGCCATTCCATGCCATTCCATGCCATTCCATGCCATTCCATGCCATTCCATGCCATTCCATGCCATTCCATGCCATTCCATGCCATTCCATGCCATTCCATGCCATTCCATGCCATTCCATGCCATTCCATGCCATTCCATGCCATTCCATGCCATTCCATGCCATTCCATGCCATTCCATGCCATTCCATGCCATTCCATGCCATTCCATGCCATTCCATGCCATTCCATGCCATTCCATGCCATTCCATGCCATTCCATGCCATTCCATGCCATTCCATGCCATTCCATGCCATTCCATGCCATTCCATGCCATTCCATGACATTCCATGCCATTCCATGCCATTCCATGCCATTCCATGCCATTCCATGCCATTCCATGCCATTCCATGCCATTCCATGCCATTCCATGCCATTCCATGCCATTCCATGCCATTCCATGCCATTCCATGCCATTCCATGCCGTGCCATGCCGGTGCCATGCCGTGCCATGCCGGTGCCATGCCGTGCCATGCCGTGCCATGCCGGTGCCATGCCGTGCCATGCCGGTGCCATGCCGTGCCATGCCGGTGCCATGCCGTGCCATGCCGGTGCCATGCCGTGCCATGCCGGTGCCATGCCGTGCCATGCCGGTGCCATGCCGTGCCATGCCGGTGCCATGCCGTGCCATGCCGGTGCCATGCCGTGCCATGCCGGTGCCATGCCGTGCCATGCCGTGCCATGCCGTGCCATGCCGTGCCATGCCGGTGCCATGCCGTGCCATGCCGGTGCCATGCCGTGCCATGCCGGTGCCATGCCGTGCCATGCCGTGCCATGCCGGTGCCATGTCGTGCCATGCCGGTGCCATACCGTGCCATGCCGTGCCATGCCGTGCCATGCCGGTGCCATGCCGTGCCATGCCGGTGCCATGCCGTGCCATGCCGGTGCCATGCCGTGCCATGCCATTCCATGCCATTCCATGCCATTCCATGCCATTCCATGCCATTCCATGCCATTCCATGCCATTCCATGCCATTCCATGCCATTCCATGCCATTCCATGCCATTCCATGCCATTCCATGCCATTCCATGCCATTCCATGCCATTCCATGCCATTCCATGCCATTCCATGCCATTCCATGCCATTCCATGCCATTCCATGCCATTCCATGCCATTCCATGCCATTCCATGCCATTCCATGCCATTCCATGCCATTCCATGCCATTCCATGCCATTCCATGCCATTCCATGCCATTCCATGCCATTCCATGCCATTCCATGCCATTCCATGCCATTCCATGCCATTCCATGCCATTCCATGCCATTCCATGCCATTCCATGCCATTCCATGCCATTCCATGCCATTCCATGCCATTCCATGCCATTCCATGCCATTCCATGCCATTCCATGCCATTCCATGCCATTCCATGCCATTCCATGCCATTCCATGCCATTCCATGCCATTCCATGCCATTCCATGCCATTCCATGCCATTCCATGCCATTCCATGCCATTCCATGCCATTCCATGCCATTCCATGCCATTCCATGCCATTCCATGCCATTCCATGCCATTCCATGCCATTCCATGCCATTCCATGCCATTCCATGCCATTCCATGCCATTCCATGCCATTCCATGCCATTCCATGCCATTCCATGCCATTCCATGCCATTCCATGCCATTCCATGCCATTCCATGCCATTCCATGCCATTCCATGCCATTCCATGCCATTCCATGCCATTCCATGCCATTCCATGCCATTCCATGCCATTCCATGCCATTCCATGCCATTCCATGCCATTCCATGCCATTCCATGCCATTCCATGCCATTCCATGCCATTCCATGCCATTCCATGCCATTCCATGCCATTCCATGCCATTCCATGCCATTCCATGCCATTCCATGCCATTCCATGCCATTCCATGCCATTCCATGCCATTCCATGCCATTCCATGCCATTCCATGCCATTCCATGCCATTCCATGCCATTCCATGCCAGTCCATGCCAGTCCATGCCAGTCCATGCCATTCCATGCCATTCCATGCCATTCCATGCCAGTCCATGCCAGTCCATGCCAGTCCATGCCATTCCATGCCATTCCATGCCATTCCATGCCAGTCCATGCCAGTCCATGCCAGTCCATGCCATTCCATGCCATTCCATGCCATTCCATGCCATTCCATGCCACTCAATTCGGTGCCATGCCGTGCCATGCCGGTGCCATGCCGTGCCATGCCGGTGCCATGCCGGTGCCATGCCGGTGCCATGCCGTGCCATGCCGGTGCCATGCCGTGCCATGCCGGTGCCATGCCGTGCCATGCCGGTGCCATGCCGTGCCATGCCGGTGCCATGCCGTGCCATGCCGGTGCCATGCCGTGCCATGCCGGTGCCATGCCGTGCCATGCCGGTGCCATGCCGTGCCATGCCGGTGCCATGCCGTGCCATGCCGGTGCCATGCCGTGCCATGCCGTGCCATGCCGTGCCATGCCGTGCCATGCCGGTGCCATGCCGTGCCATGCCGGTGCCATGCCGTGCCATGCCGTGCCATGCCGGTGCCATGCCGTGCCATGCCGGTGCCATACCGTGCCATGCCGTGCCATGCCGTGCCATGCCGGTGCCATGCCGTGCCATGCCGGTGCCATGCCGTGCCATGCCGGTGCCATGCCATTCCATGCCATTCCATGCCATTCCATGCCATTCCATGCCATTCCATGCCATTCCATGCCATTCCATGCCATTCCATGCCATTCAATGCCATTCCATGCCATTCCATGCCATTCCATGCCATTCCATGCCATTCCATGCCATTCCATGCCATTCCATGCCATTCCATGCCATTCCATGCCATTCCATGCCATTCCATGCCATTCCATGCCATTCCATGCCATTCCATGCCATTCCATGCCATTCCATGCCATTCCATGCCATTCCATGCCATTCCATGCCATTCCATGCCATTCCATGCCATTCCATGCCATTCCATGCCATTCCATGCCATTCCATGCCATTCCATGCCATTCCATGCCATTCCATGCCATTCCATGCCATTCCATGCCATTCCATGCCATTCCATGCCATTCCATGCCATTCCATGCCATTCCATGCCATTCCATGCCATTCCATGCCATTCCATGCCATTCCATGCCATTCCATGCCATTCCATGCCATTCCATGCCATTCCATGCCATTCCATGCCAGTCCATGCCAGTCCATGCCAGTCCATGCCATTCCATGGCATTCCATGCCATTCCATGCCACTCAACGCGGTGCCATGCCGTGCCATGCCGGTGCCATGCCGTGCCATGCCGGTGCCATGCCGTGCCATGCCGGTGCCATGCCGTGCCATGCCGGTGCCATGCCGTGCCATGCCGGTGCCATGCCGTGCCATGCCGTGCCATGCCGGTGCCATGCCGTGCCATGCCGGTGCCATGCCGTGCCATGCCGTGCCATGCCGGTGCCATGCCGTGCCATGCCGTGCCATGCCGGTGCCATGCCGTGCCATGCCGGTGCCATGCCGTGCCATGCCGGTGCCATGCCGTGCCATGCCGTGCCATGCCGTGCCATGCGGTGCCATGCCATTCGATGCCATTCCATGCCATTCCATGTCATTCCATGTCATTCCATGCCATTCCATGCCATTCCATGCCATTCCATGCCATTCCATGCCATTCCATGCCATTCCATGCCATTCCATGCCATTCCATGCCATTCCATGCCATTCCATGCCATTCCATGCCATTCCATGCCATTCCATGCCATTCCATGCCATTCCATGCCATTCCATGCCATTCCATGCCATTCCATGCCATTCCATGCCATTCCATGCCATTCCATGCCATTCCATGCCATTCCATGCCATTCCATGCCATTCCATGCCATTCCATGCCATTCCATGCCATTCCATGCCATTCCATGCCATTCCATGCCATTCCATGCCATTCCATGCCATTCCATGCCATTCCATGCCATTCCATGCCATTCCATGCCATTCCATGCCATTCCATGCCATTCCATGCCATTCCATGCCATTCCATGCCAGTCCATGCCAGTCCATGCCAGTCCATGCCATTCCATGCCATTCCATGCCATTCCATGCCACTCAATGCGGTGCCATGCCGTGCCATGCCGGTGCCATGCCGTGCCATGCCGGTGCCATGCCGTGCCATGCTGGTGCCATGCCGTGCCATGCCGGTGCCATGCCGTGCCATGCCGTGCCATGCCGGTGCCATGCCGTGCCATGCCGGTGCCATGCCGTGCCATGCCGGTGCCATGCCGTGCCATGCCGTGCCATGCCGTGCCATGCCGGTGCCATGCCGTGCCATGCCGGTGCCATGCCGTGCCATGCCGGTGCCATGCCGTGCCATGCCGGTGCCATGCCGTGCCATGCCGGTGCCATGCCGTGCCATGCCGTGCCATGCCGGTGCCATGCCGTGCCATGCCGGTGCCATGCCGTGCCATGCCGGTGCCATGCCGTGCCATGCCGCTGCCATGCCGTGCCATGCCGCTGCCATGCCGTGCCATGCCGGTGCCATGCCGTGCCATGCCATTCGATGCCATTCCATGCCATTCCATGTCATTCCATGCCATTCCATGCCAGTCCATGCCAGTCCATGCCAGTCCATGCCATTCCATGCCATTCCATGCCATTCCATGCCAGTCCATGCCAGTCCATGCCAGTCCATGCCATTCCATGCCATTCCATGCCATTCCATGCCAGTCCATGCCAGTCCATGCCAGTCCATGCCATTCCATGCCATTCCATGCCATTCCATGCCACTCAATGCGGTGCCATGCCGTGCCATGCCGTGCCATGCCGGTGCCATGCCGTGCCATGCCGGTGCCATGCCGGTGCCATGCCGGTGCCATGCCGTGCCATGCCGGTGCCATGCCGTGCCATGCCGGTGCCATGCCGTGCCATGCCGGTGCCATGCCGTGCCATGCCGGTGCCATGCCGGTGCCATGCCGTGCCATACCGTGCCATGCCGTGCCATGCCGGTGCCATGCCGGTGCCATGCCGTGCCATGCCGGTGCCATGCCGTGCCATGCCGGTGCCATGCCGTGCCATGCCGGTGCCATGCCGTGCCATGCCGGTGCCATGCCGTGCCATGCCGGTGCCATGCCGTGCCATGCCGGTGCCATGCCGTGCCATGCCGGTGCCATGCCGGTGCCATGCCGTGCCATGCCATTCCATGCCATTCCATGCCATTCCATGCCATTCCATGCCATTCCATGCCATTCCATGCCATTCAATGCCATTCCATGCCATTCAATGCCATTCCATGCCATTCCATGCTATTCCATGCCATTCCATGCCATTCCATGCCATTCCATGCCATTCCATGCCATTCCATGCCATTCCATGCCATTCCATGCCATTCCATGCCATTCCATGCCATTCCATGCCATTCCATGCCATTCCATGCCATTCCATGCCATTCCATGCCATTCCATGCCATTCCATGCCATTCCATGCCATTCCATGCCATTCCATGCCATTCCATGCCATTCCATGCCATTCCATGCCATTCCATGCCATTCCATGCCATTCCATGCCATTCCATGCCATTCCATGCCATTCCATGCCATTCCATGCCATTCCATGCCATTCCATGCCATTCCATGCCATTCCATGCCAGTCCATGCCAGTCCATGCCAGTCCATGCCATTCCATGGCATTCCATGCCATTCCATGCCACTCAACGCGGTGCCATGCCGTGCCATGCCGGTGCCATGCCGTGCCATGCCGGTGCCATGCCGTGCCATGCCGGTGCCATGCCGTGCCATGCCGGTGCCATGCCGTGCCATGCCGGTGCCATGCCGTGCCATGCCGTGCCATGCCGGTGCCATGCCGTGCCATGCCGTGCCATGCCGTGCCATGCCGTGCCATGCGGTGCCATGCCATTCGATGCCATTCCATGCCATTCCATGTCATTCCATGTCATTCCATGCCATTCCATGCCATTCCATGCCATTCCATGCCATTCCATGCCATTCCATGCCATTCCATGCCATTCCATGCCATTCCATGCCATTCCATGCCATTCCATGCCATTCCATGCCATTCCATGCCATTCCATGCCATTCCATGCCATTCCATGCCATTCCATGCCATTCCATGCCATTCCATGCCATTCCATGCCATTCCATGCCATTCCATGCCATTCCATGCCATTCCATGCCATTCCATGCCATTCCATGCCATTCCATGCCATTCCATGCCATTCCATGCCATTCCATGCCATTCCATGCCATTCCATGCCATTCCATGCCATTCCATGCCATTCCATGCCATTCCATGCCATTCCATGCCATTCCATGCCATTCCATGCCATTCCATGCCATTCCATGCCATTCCATGCCATTCCATGCCATTCCATGCCATTCCATGCCATTCCATGCCAGTCCATGCCAGTCCATGCCAGTCCATGCCATTCCATGCCATTCCATGCCATTCCATGCCACTCAATGCGGTGCCATGCCGTGCCATGCCGGTGCCATGCCGTGCCATGCCGGTGCCATGCCGTGCCATGCTGGTGCCATGCCGTGCCATGCCGGTGCCATGCCGTGCCATGCCGTGCCATGCCGGTGCCATGCCGTGCCATGCCGGTGCCATGCCGTGCCATGCCGTGCCATGCCGGTGCCATGCCGTGCCATGCCGGTGCCATGCCGTGCCATGCCGGTGCCATGCCGTGCCATGCCGGTGCCATGCCGTGCCATGCCGGTGCCATGCCGTGCCATGCCGTGCCATGCCGGTGCCATGCCGTGCCATGCCGGTGCCATGCCGTGCCATGCCGGTGCCATGCCGTGCCATGCCGCTGCCATGCCGTGCCATGCCGCTGCCATGCCGTGCCATGCCGGTGCCATGCCGTGCCATGCCGGTGCCATGCCGTGCCATGCCGGTGCCATGCCGGTGCCATGCCGTGCCATACCGTGCCATGCCGTGCCATGCCGGTGCCATGCCGGTGCCATGCCGTGCCATGCCGGTGCCATGCCGTGCCATGCCGGTGCCATGCCGTGCCATGCCATTCCATGCCATTCCATGCCATTCCATGCCATTCCATGCCATTCCATGCCATTCCATGCCATTCCATGCCATTCCATGCCATTCCATGCCATTCCATGCCATTCCATGCCATTCCATGCCATTCCATGCCATTCCATGCCATTCCATGCCATTCCATGCCATTCCATGCCATTCCATGCCATTCCATGCCATTCCATGCCATTCCATGCCATTCCATGCCATTCCATGCCATTCCATGCCATTCCATGCCATTCCATGCCATTCCATGCCATTCCATGCCATTCCATGCCATTCCATGCCATTCCATGCCATTCCATGCCATTCCATGCCATTCCATGCCATTCCATGCCATTCCATGCCATTCCATGCCATTCCATGCCATTCCATGCCATTCCATGCCATTCCATGCCATTCCATGCCATTCCATGCCATTCCATGCCATTCCATGCCATTCCATGCCATTCCATGCCATTCCATGCCATTCCATGCCATTCCATGCCATTCCATGCCATTCCATGCCATTCCATGCCATTCCATGCCATTCCATGCCATTCCATGCCATTCCATGCCATTCCATGCCATTCCATGCCATTCCATGCCATTCCATGCCATTCCATGCCATTCCATGCCATTCCATGCCATTCCATGCCATTCCATGCCATTCCATGCCATTCCATGCCATTCCATGCCATTCCATGCCATTCCATGCCATTCCATGCCATTCCATGCCATTCCATGCCATTCCATGCCATTCCATGCCATTCCATGCCATTCCATGCCATTCCATGCCATTCCATGCCATTCCATGCCATTCCATGCCATTCCATGCCATTCCATGCCATTCCATGCCATTCCATGCCATTCCATGCCATTCCATGCCATTCCATGCCATTCCATGCCATTCCATGCCATTCCATGCCATTCCATGCCATTCCATGCCATTCCATGCCATTCCATGCCATTCCATGCCATTCCATGCCATTCCATGCCATTCCATGCCATTCCATGCCATTCCATGCCATTCCATGCCATTCCATGCCATTCCATGCCATTCCATGCCATTCCATGCCATTCCATGCCATTCCATGCCATTCCATGCCATTCCATGCCATTCCATGCCATTCCATGCCATTCCATGCCATTCCATGCCATTCCATGCCATTCCATGCCATTCCATGCCATTCCATGCCATTCCATGCCATTCCATGCCATTCCATGCCATTCCATGCCATTCCATGCCATTCCATGCCATTCCATGCCATTCCATGCCATTCCATGCCATTCCATGCCATTCCATGCCATTCCATGCCATTCCATGCCATTCCATGCCATTCCATGCCATTCCATGCCATTCCATGCCATTCCATGCCATTCCATGCCATTCCATGCCATTCCATGCCATTCCATGCCATTCCATGCCATTCCATGCCATTCCATGCCATTCCATGCCATTCCATGCCATTCCATGCCATTCCATGCCATTCCATGCCATTCCATGCCATTCCATGCCATTCCATGCCATTCCATGCCATTCCATGCCATTCCATGCCATTCCATGCCATTCCATGCCATTCCATGCCATTCCATGCCATTCCATGCCATTCCATGCCATTCCATGCCATTCCATGCCATTCCATGCCATTCCATGCCATTCCATGCCATTCCATGCCATTCCATGCCATTCCATGCCATTCCATGCCATTCCATGCCATTCCATGCCATTCCATGCCATTCCATGCCATTCCATGCCATTCCATGCCATTCCATGCCATTCCATGCCATTCCATGCCATTCCATGCCATTCCATGCCATTCCATGCCATTCCATGCCATTCCATGCCATTCCATGCCATTCCATGCCATTCCATGCCATTCCATGCCATTCCATGCCATTCCATGCCATTCCATGCCATTCCATGCCATTCCATGCCATTCCATGCCATTCCATGCCATTCC
This sequence comes from Cryptus armator, assembly GCA_963971235.1. Classification (NCBI taxonomy): domain Eukaryota; kingdom Metazoa; phylum Arthropoda; class Insecta; order Hymenoptera; family Ichneumonidae; genus Cryptus; species Cryptus armator. The sequence continues at coordinate 406,256 of CAXARG010000168.1, forward strand.
ATGCCATTCCATGCCATTCCATGCCATTCCATGCCATTCCATGCCATTCCATGCCATTCCATGCCATTCCATGCCATTCCATGCCATTCCATGCCATTCCATGCCATTCCATGCCATTCCATGACATTCCATGCCATTCCATGCCATTCCATGCCATTCCATGCCATTCCATGCCATTCCATGCCATTCCATGCCATTCCATGCCATTCCATGCCATTCCATGCCATTCCATGCCATTCCATGCCATTCCATGCCATTCCATGCCATTCCATGCCATTCCATGCCATTCCATGCCATTCCATGCCATTCCATGCCATTCCATGCCATTCCATGCCATTCCATGCCATTCCATGCCATTCCATGCCATTCCATGCCATTCCATGCCATTCCATGCCATTCCATGCCATTCCATGCCATTCCATGCCATTCCATGCCATTCCATGCCATTCCATGCCATTCCATGCCATTCCATGCTATTCCTTGCCATTCCATGCCATTCCATGCCATTCCATGCCATTCCATGCCATTCCATGCCATTCCATGCCATTCCATGCCATTCCATGCCATTCCATGCCATTCCATGCCATTCCATGCCATTCCATGCCATTCCATGCCATTCCATGCCATTCCATGCCATTCCATGCCATTCCATGCCATTCCATGCCATTCCATGCCATTCCATGCCATTCCATGCCATTCCATGCCATTCCATGCCATTCCATGCCATTCCATGCCATTCCATGCCATTCCATGCCATTCCATGCCGTGCCATGCCGGTGCCATGCCGTGCCATGCCGGTGCCATGCCGTGCCATGCCGGTGCCATGCCGTGCCATGCCGGTGCCATGCCGTGCCATGCCGGTGCCATGCCGTGCCATGCCGGTGCCATGCCGTGCCATGCCGGTGCCATGCCGTGCCATGCCGGTGCCATGCCGTGCCATGCCGGTGCCATGCCGTGCCATGCCGGTGCCATGCCGTGCCATGCCGGTGCCATGCCGTGCCATGCCGGTGCCATGCCGTGCCATGCCGGTGCCATGCCGTGCCATGCCGGTGCCATGCCGTGCCATGCCGGTGCCATGCCGTGCCATGCCGGTGCCATGCCGTGCCATGCCGGTGCCATGCCGTGCCATGCCGGTGCCATGCCGTGCCATGCCGGTGCCATGCCGTGCCATGCCGTGCCATGCCGTGCCATGCCGTGCCATGCCGGTGCCATGCCGTGCCATGCCGGTGCCATGCCGTGCCATGCCGTGCCATGCCGGTGCCATGCCGTGCCATGCCGGTGCCATACCGTGCCATGCCGTGCCATGCCGTGCCATGCCGGTGCCATGCCGTGCCATGCCGGTGCCATGCCGTGCCATGCCGGTGCCATGCCATTCCATGCCATTCCATGCCATTCCATGCCATTCCATGCCATTCCATGCCATTCCATGCCATTCAATGCCATTCCATGCCATTCCATGCCATTCCATGCCATTCCATGCCATTCCATGCCATTCCATGCCATTCCATGCCATTCCATGCCATTCCATGCCATTCCATGCCATTCCATGCCATTCCATGCCATTCCATGCCATTCCATGCCATTCCATGCCATTCCATGCCATTCCATGCCATTCCATGCCATTCCATGCCATTCCATGCCATTCCATGCCATTCCATGCCATTCCATGCCATTCCATGCCATTCCATGCCATTCCATGCCATTCCATGCCATTCCATGCCATTCCATGCCATTCCATGCCATTCCATGCCATTCCATGCCATTCCATGCCATTCCATGCCATTCCATGCCATTCCATGCCATTCCATGCCATTCCATGCCATTCCATGCCATTCCATGCCATTCCATGCCATTCCATGCCAGTCCATGCCAGTCCATGCCAGTCCATGCCATTCCATGGCATTCCATGCCATTCCATGCCACTCAACGCGGTGCCATGCCGTGCCATGCCGGTGCCATGCCGTGCCATGCCGGTGCCATGCCGTGCCATGCCGGTGCCATGCCGTGCCATGCCGGTGCCATGCCGTGCCATGCCGGTGCCATGCCGTGCCATGCCGTGCCATGCCGGTGCCATGCCGTGCCATGCCGGTGCCATGCCGTGCCATGCCGTGCCATGCCGGTGCCATGCCGTGCCATGCCGTGCCATGCCGGTGCCATGCCGTGCCATGCCGGTGCCATGCCGTGCCATGCCGGTGCCATGCCGTGCCATGCCGTGCCATGCCGTGCCATGCGGTGCCATGCCATTCGATGCCATTCCATGCCATTCCATGTCATTCCATGTCATTCCATGCCATTCCATGCCATTCCATGCCATTCCATGCCATTCCATGCCATTCCATGCCATTCCATGCCATTCCATGCCATTCCATGCCATTCCATGCCATTCCATGCCATTCCATGCCATTCCATGCCATTCCATGCCATTCCATGCCATTCCATGCCATTCCATGCCATTCCATGCCATTCCATGCCATTCCATGCCATTCCATGCCATTCCATGCCATTCCATGCCATTCCATGCCATTCCATGCCATTCCATGCCATTCCATGCCATTCCATGCCATTCCATGCCATTCCATGCCATTCCATGCCATTCCATGCCATTCCATGCCATTCCATGCCATTCCATGCCATTCCATGCCATTCCATGCCATTCCATGCCATTCCATGCCATTCCATGCCATTCCATGCCATTCCATGCCATTCCATGCCATTCCATGCCATTCCATGCCATTCCATGCCAGTCCATGCCAGTCCATGCCAGTCCATGCCATTCCATGCCATTCCATGCCATTCCATGCCACTCAATGCGGTGCCATGCCGTGCCATGCCGGTGCCATGCCGTGCCATGCCGGTGCCATGCCGTGCCATGCTGGTGCCATGCCGTGCCATGCCGGTGCCATGCCGTGCCATGCCGTGCCATGCCGGTGCCATGCCGTGCCATGCCGGTGCCATGCCGTGCCATGCCGGTGCCATGCCGTGCCATGCCGTGCCATGCCGGTGCCATGCCGTGCCATGCCGGTGCCATGCCGTGCCATGCCGGTGCCATGCCGTGCCATGCCGGTGCCATGCCGTGCCATGCCGGTGCCATGCCGTGCCATGCCGTGCCATGCCGGTGCCATGCCGTGCCATGCCGGTGCCATGCCGTGCCATGCCGGTGCCATGCCGTGCCATGCCGCTGCCATGCCGTGCCATGCCGCTGCCATGCCGTGCCATGCCGGTGCCATGCCGTGCCATGCCGGTGCCATGCCGTGCCATGCCATTCGATGCCATTCCATGCCATTCCATGTCATTCCATGCCATTCCATGCCAGTCCATGCCAGTCCATGCCAGTCCATGCCATTCCATGCCATTCCATGCCATTCCATGCCAGTCCATGCCAGTCCATGCCAGTCCATGCCATTCCATGCCATTCCATGCCATTCCATGCCAGTCCATGCCAGTCCATGCCAGTCCATGCCATTCCATGCCATTCCATGCCATTCCATGCCACTCAATGCGGTGCCATGCCGTGCCATGCCGTGCCATGCCGGTGCCATGCCGTGCCATGCCGGTGCCATGCCGGTGCCATGCCGGTGCCATGCCGTGCCATGCCGGTGCCATGCCGTGCCATGCCGGTGCCATGCCGTGCCATGCCGGTGCCATGCCGTGCCATGCCGGTGCCATGCCGTGCCATGCCGGTGCCATGCCGGTGCCATGCCGTGCCATACCGTGCCATGCCGTGCCATGCCGGTGCCATGCCGGTGCCATGCCGTGCCATGCCGGTGCCATGCCGTGCCATGCCATTCCATGCCATTCCATGCCATTCCATGCCATTCCATGCCATTCCATGCCATTCCATGCCATTCCATGCCATTCCATGCCATTCCATGCCATTCCATGCCATTCCATGCCATTCCATGCCATTCCATGCCATTCCATGCCATTCCATGCCATTCCATGCCATTCCATGCCATTCCATGCCATTCCATGCCATTCCATGCCATTCCATGCCATTCCATGCCATTCCATGCCATTCCATGCCATTCCATGCCATTCCATGCCATTCCATGCCATTCCATGCCATTCCATGCCATTCCATGCCATTCCATGCCATTCCATGCCATTCCATGCCATTCCATGCCATTCCATGCCATTCCATGCCATTCCATGCCATTCCATGCCATTCCATGCCATTCCATGCCATTCCATGCCATTCCATGCCATTCCATGCCATTCCATGCCATTCCATGCCATTCCATGCCATTCCATGCCATTCCATGCCATTCCATGCCATTCCATGCCATTCCATGCCATTCCATGCCATTCCATGCCATTCCATGCCATTCCATGCCATTCCATGCCATTCCATGCCATTCCATGCCATTCCATGCCATTCCATGCCATTCCATGCCATTCCATGCCATTCCATGCCATTCCATGCCATTCCATGCCATTCCATGCCATTCCATGCCATTCCATGCCATTCCATGCCATTCCATGCCATTCCATGCCATTCCATGCCATTCCATGCCATTCCATGCCATTCCATGCCATTCCATGCCATTCCATGCCATTCCATGCCATTCCATGCCATTCCATGCCATTCCATGCCATTCCATGCCATTCCATGCCATTCCATGCCATTCCATGCCATTCCATGCCATTCCATGCCATTCCATGCCATTCCATGCCATTCCATGCCATTCCATGCCATTCCATGCCATTCCATGCCATTCCATGCCATTCCATGCCATTCCATGCCATTCCATGCCATTCCATGCCATTCCATGCCATTCCATGCCATTCCATGCCATTCCATGCCATTCCATGCCATTCCATGCCATTCCATGCCATTCCATGCCATTCCATGCCATTCCATGCCATTCCATGCCATTCCATGCCATTCCATGCCATTCCATGCCATTCCATGCCATTCCATGCCATTCCATGCCATTCCATGCCATTCCATGCCATTCCATGCCATTCCATGCCATTCCATGCCATTCCATGCCATTCCATGCCATTCCATGCCATTCCATGCCATTCCATGCCATTCCATGCCATTCCATGACATTCCATGCCATTCCATGCCATTCCATGCCATTCCATGCCATTCCATGCCATTCCATGCCATTCCATGCCATTCCATGCCATTCCATGCCATTCCATGCCATTCCATGCCATTCCATGCCATTCCATGCCATTCCATGCCGTGCCATGCCGGTGCCATGCCGTGCCATGCCGGTGCCATGCCGTGCCATGCCGTGCCATGCCGGTGCCATGCCGTGCCATGCCGGTGCCATGCCGTGCCATGCCGGTGCCATGCCGTGCCATGCCGGTGCCATGCCGTGCCATGCCGGTGCCATGCCGTGCCATGCCGGTGCCATGCCGTGCCATGCCGGTGCCATGCCGTGCCATGCCGGTGCCATGCCGTGCCATGCCGGTGCCATGCCGTGCCATGCCGTGCCATGCCGTGCCATGCCGTGCCATGCCGGTGCCATGCCGTGCCATGCCGGTGCCATGCCGTGCCATGCCGGTGCCATGCCGTGCCATGCCGTGCCATGCCGGTGCCATGTCGTGCCATGCCGGTGCCATACCGTGCCATGCCGTGCCATGCCGTGCCATGCCGGTGCCATGCCGTGCCATGCCGGTGCCATGCCGTGCCATGCCGGTGCCATGCCGTGCCATGCCATTCCATGCCATTCCATGCCATTCCATGCCATTCCATGCCATTCCATGCCATTCCATGCCATTCCATGCCATTCCATGCCATTCCATGCCATTCCATGCCATTCCATGCCATTCCATGCCATTCCATGCCATTCCATGCCATTCCATGCCATTCCATGCCATTCCATGCCATTCCATGCCATTCCATGCCATTCCATGCCATTCCATGCCATTCCATGCCATTCCATGCCATTCCATGCCATTCCATGCCATTCCATGCCATTCCATGCCATTCCATGCCATTCCATGCCATTCCATGCCATTCCATGCCATTCCATGCCATTCCATGCCATTCCATGCCATTCCATGCCATTCCATGCCATTCCATGCCATTCCATGCCATTCCATGCCATTCCATGCCATTCCATGCCATTCCATGCCATTCCATGCCATTCCATGCCATTCCATGCCATTCCATGCCATTCCATGCCATTCCATGCCATTCCATGCCATTCCATGCCATTCCATGCCATTCCATGCCATTCCATGCCATTCCATGCCATTCCATGCCATTCCATGCCATTCCATGCCATTCCATGCCATTCCATGCCATTCCATGCCATTCCATGCCATTCCATGCCATTCCATGCCATTCCATGCCATTCCATGCCATTCCATGCCATTCCATGCCATTCCATGCCATTCCATGCCATTCCATGCCATTCCATGCCATTCCATGCCATTCCATGCCATTCCATGCCATTCCATGCCATTCCATGCCATTCCATGCCATTCCATGCCATTCCATGCCATTCCATGCCATTCCATGCCATTCCATGCCATTCCATGCCATTCCATGCCATTCCATGCCATTCCATGCCATTCCATGCCATTCCATGCCATTCCATGCCATTCCATGCCATTCCATGCTATTCCTTGCCATTCCATGCCATTCCATGCCATTCCATGCCATTCCATGCCATTCCATGCCATTCCATGCCATTCCATGCCATTCCATGCCATTCCATGCCATTCCATGCCATTCCATGCCATTCCATGCCATTCCATGCCATTCCATGCCATTCCATGCCATTCCATGCCATTCCATGCCATTCCATGCCATTCCATGCCATTCCATGCCATTCCATGCCATTCCATGCCATTCCATGCCATTCCATGCCATTCCATGCCATTCCATGCCATTCCATGCCATTCCATGCCATTCCATGCCATTCCATGCCATTCCATGCCATTCCATGCCATTCCATGCCATTCCATGCCATTCCATGCCATTCCATGCCATTCCATGCCGTGCCATGCCGGTGCCATGCCGTGCCATGCCGGTGCCATGCCGTGCCATGCCGGTGCCATGCCGTGCCATGCCGGTGCCATGCCGTGCCATGCCGGTGCCATGCCGTGCCATGCCGGTGCCATGCCGTGCCATGCCGGTGCCATGCCGTGCCATGCCGGTGCCATGCCGTGCCATGCCGGTGCCATGCCGTGCCATGCCGTGCCATGCCGTGCCATGCCGTGCCATGCCGGTGCCATGCCGTGCCATGCCGGTGCCATGCCGTGCCATGCCGGTGCCATGCCGTGCCATGCCGTGCCATGCCGTGCCATGCCGTGCCATGCCGGTGCCATGCCGTGCCATGCCGGTGCCATGCCGTGCCATGCCGGTGCCATGCCGTGCCATGCCGTGCCATGCCGGTGCCATACCGTGCCATGCCGGTGCCATACCGTGCCATGCCGTGCCATGCCGTGCCATGCCGGTGCCATGCCGTGCCATGCCGGTGCCATGCCGTGCCATGCCATTCCATGCCATTCCATGCCATTCCATGCCATTCCATGCCATTCCATGCCATTCCATGCCATTCCATGCCATTCCATGCCATTCCATGCCATTCCATGCCATTCCATGCCATTCCATGCCATTCCATGCCATTCCATGCCATTCCATGCCATTCCATGCCATTCCATGCCATTCCATGCCATTCCATGCCATTCCATGCCATTCCATGCCATTCCATGCCATTCCATGCCATTCCATGCCATTCCATGCCATTCCATGCCATTCCATGCCATTCCATGCCATTCCATGCCATTCCATGCCATTCCATGCCATTCCATGCCATTCCATGCCATTCCATGCCATTCCATGCCATTCCATGCCATTCCATGCCATTCCATGCCATTCCATGCCATTCCATGCCATTCCATGCCATTCCATGCCATTCCATGCCATTCCATGCCATTCCATGCCATTCCATGCCATTCCATGCCATTCCCTGCCATTCCATGCCATTCCATGCCATTCCATGCCATTCCATGCCATTCCATGCCATTCCATGCCATTCCATGCCATTCCATGCCATTCCATGCCATTCCATGCCATTCCATGCCATTCCATGCCATTCCATGCCATTCCATGCCATTCCATGCCATTCCATGCCATTCCATGCCATTCCATGCCATTCCATGCCATTCCATGCCATTCCATGCCATTCCATGCCATTCCATGCCATTCCATGCTATTCCTTGCCATTCCATGCCATTCCATGCCATTCCATGCCATTCCATGCCATTCCATGCCATTCCATGCCATTCCATGCCATTCCATGCCATTCCATGCCATTCCATGCCATTCCATGCCATTCCATGCCATTCCATGCCATTCCATGCCATTCCATGCCATTCCATGCCATTCCATGCCATTCCATGCCATTCCATGCCATTCCATGCCATTCCATGCCATTCCATGCCATTCCATGCCATTCCATGCCATTCCATGCCATTCCATGCCATTCCATGCCATTCCATGCCATTCCATGCCATTCCATGCCATTCCATGCCATTCCATGCCATTCCATGCCATTCCATGCCATTCCATGCCATTCCATGCCATTCCATGCCATTCCATGCCGTGCCATGCCGTGCCATGCCGTGCCATGCCGGTGCCATGCCGTGCCATGCCGGTGCCATGCCGTGCCATGCCGGTGCCATGCCGTGCCATGCCGGTGCCATGCCGTGCCATGCCGGTGCCATGCCGTGCCATGCCGGTGCCATGCCGTGCCATGCCGGTGCCATGCCGTGCCATGCCGGTGCCATGCCGTGCCATGCCGGTGCCATGCCGTGCCATGCCGGTGCCATGCCGTGCCATGCCGGTGCCATGCCGTGCCATGCCGGTGCCATGCCGTGCCATGCCGTGCCATGCCGTGCCATGCCGTGCCATGCCGGTGCCATGCCGTGCCATGCCGGTGCCATGCCGTGCCATGCCGGTGCCATGCCGTGCCATGCCGGTGCCATGCCGTGCCATGCCGTGCCATGCCGGTGCCATGCCGTGCCATGCCGGTGCCATACCGTGCCATGCCGTGCCATGCCGTGCCATGCCGGTGCCATGCCGTGCCATGCCGGTGCCATGCCGTGCCATGCCGGTGCCATGCCATTCCATGCCATTCCATGCCATTCCATGCCATTCCATGCCATTCCATGCCATTCCATGCCATTCCATGCCATTCCATGCCATTCAATGCCATTCCATGCCATTCCATGCCATTCCATGCCATTCCATGCCATTCCATGCCATTCCATGCCATTCCATGCCATTCCATGCCATTCCATGCCATTCCATGCCATTCCATGCCATTCCATGCCATTCCATGCCATTCCATGCCATTCCATGCCATTCCATGCCATTCCATGCCATTCCATGCCATTCCATGCCATTCCATGCCATTCCATGCCATTCCATGCCATTCCATGCCATTCCATGCCATTCCATGCCATTCCATGCCATTCCATGCCATTCCATGCCATTCCATGCCATTCCATGCCATTCCATGCCATTCCATGCCATTCCATGCCATTCCATGCCAGTCCATGCCAGTCCATGCCAGTCCATGCCATTCCATGGCATTCCATGCCATTCCATGCCACTCAACGCGGTGCCATGCCGTGCCATGCCGGTGCCATGCCGTGCCATGCCGGTGCCATGCCGTGCCATGCCGGTGCCATGCCGTGCCATGCCGGTGCCATGCCGTGCCATGCCGGTGCCATGCCGTGCCATGCCGGTGCCATGCCGTGCCATGCCGTGCCATGCCGGTGCCATGCCGTGCCATGCCGGTGCCATGCCGTGCCATGCCGTGCCATGCCGGTGCCATGCCGTGCCATGCCGTGCCATGCCGGTGCCATGCCGTGCCATGCCGGTGCCATGCCGTGCCATGCCGGTGCCATGCCGTGCCATGCCGTGCCATGCCGTGCCATGCGGTGCCATGCCATTCGATGCCATTCCATGCCATTCCATGTCATTCCATGTCATTCCATGCCATTCCATGCCATTCCATGCCATTCCATGCCATTCCATGCCATTCCATGCCATTCCATGCCATTCCATGCCATTCCATGCCATTCCATGCCATTCCATGCCATTCCATGCCATTCCATGCCATTCCATGCCATTCCATGCCATTCCATGCCATTCCATGCCATTCCATGCCATTCCATGCCATTCCATGCCATTCCATGCCATTCCATGCCATTCCATGCCATTCCATGCCATTCCATGCCATTCCATGCCATTCCATGCCATTCCATGCCATTCCATGCCATTCCATGCCATTCCATGCCATTCCATGCCATTCCATGCCATTCCATGCCATTCCATGCCATTCCATGCCATTCCATGCCATTCCATGCCATTCCATGCCATTCCATGCCATTCCATGCCATTCCATGCCATTCCATGCCATTCCATGCCATTCCATGCCATTCCATGCCATTCCATGCCATTCCATGCCATTCCATGCCATTCCATGCCATTCCATGCCATTCCATGCCATTCCATGCCATTCCATGCCATTCCATGCCATTCCATGCCATTCCATGCCATTCCATGCCAGTCCATGCCAGTCCATGCCAGTCCATGCCATTCCATGCCATTCCATGCCATTCCATGCCACTCAATGCGGTGCCATGCCGTGCCATGCCGGTGCCATGCCGTGCCATGCCGGTGCCATGCCGTGCCATGCTGGTGCCATGCCGTGCCATGCCGGTGCCATGCCGTGCCATGCCGTGCCATGCCGGTGCCATGCCGTGCCATGCCGGTGCCATGCCGTGCCATGCCGGTGCCATGCCGTGCCATGCCGTGCCATGCCGGTGCCATGCCGTGCCATGCCGGTGCCATGCCGTGCCATGCCGGTGCCATGCCGTGCCATGCCGGTGCCATGCCGTGCCATGCCGGTGCCATGCCGTGCCATGCCGGTGCCATGCCGTGCCATGCCGGTGCCATGCCGTGCCATGCCGCTGCCATGCCGTGCCATGCCGCTGCCATGCCGTGCCATGCCGCTGCCATGCCGTGCCATGCCGGTGCCATGCCGTGCCATGCCATTCGATGCCATTCCATGCCATTCCATGTCATTCCATGCCATTCCATGCCAGTCCATGCCAGTCCATGCCAGTCCATGCCATTCCATGCCATTCCATGCCATTCCATGCCAGTCCATGCCAGTCCATGCCAGTCCATGCCATTCCATGCCATTCCATGCCATTCCATGCCAGTCCATGCCAGTCCATGCCAGTCCATGCCATTCCATGCCATTCCATGCCATTCCATGCCACTCAATGCGGTGCCATGCCGTGCCATGCCGTGCCATGCCGGTGCCATGCCGTGCCATGCCGGTGCCATGCCGGTGCCATGCCGGTGCCATGCCGTGCCATGCCGGTGCCATGCCGTGCCATGCCGGTGCCATGCCGTGCCATGCCGGTGCCATGCCGTGCCATGCCGGTGCCATGCCGGTGCCATGCCGTGCCATGCCGTGCCATGCCGGTGCCATGCCGTGCCATGCCGTGCCATGCCGGTGCCATGCCGTGCCATGCCGGTGCCATGCCGTGCCATGCCGGTGCCATGCCGTGCCATGCCGTGCCATGCCGTGCCATGCGGTGCCATGCCATTCGATGCCATTCCATGCCATTCCATGTCATTCCATGTCATTCCATGCCATTCCATGTCATTCCATGCCATTCCATGCCATTCCATGCCATTCCATGCCATTCCATGCCATTCCATGCCATTCCATGCCATTCCATGCCATTCCATGCCATTCCATGCCATTCCATGCCATTCCATGCCATTCCATGCCATTCCATGCCATTCCATGCCATTCCATGCCATTCCATGCCATTCCATGCCATTCCATGCCATTCCATGCCATTCCATGCCATTCCATGCCATTCCATGCCATTCCATGCCATTCCATGCCATTCCATGCCATTCCATGCCATTCCATGCCATTCCATGCCATTCCATGCCATTCCATGCCATTCCATGCCATTCCATGCCGTGCCATGCCGGTGCCATGCCGTGCCATGCCGGTGCCATGCCGTGCCATGCCGGTGCCATGCCGTGCCATGCCGTGCCATGCCGGTGCCATGCCGTGCCATGCCGGTGCCATGCCGTGCCATGCCGGTGCCATGCCGTGCCATGCCGGTGCCATGCCGTGCCATGCCGGTGCCATGCCGTGCCATGCCGGTGCCATGCCGTGCCATGCCGGTGCCATGCCGTGCCATGCCGGTGCCATGCCGTGCCATGCCGTGCCATGCCGTGCCATGCCGTGCCATGCCGGTGCCATGCCGTGCCATGCCGGTGCCATGCCGTGCCATGCCGGTGCCATGCCGTGCCATGCCGTGCCATGCCGGTGCCATGTCGTGCCATGCCGGTGCCATACCGTGCCATGCCGTGCCATGCCGTGCCATGCCGGTGCCATGCCGTGCCATGCCGGTGCCATGCCGTGCCATGCCATTCCATGCCATTCCATGCCATTCCATGCCATTCCATGCCATTCCATGCCATTCCATGCCATTCCATGCCATTCCATGCCATTCCATGCCATTCCATGCCATTCCATGCCATTCCATGCCATTCCATGCCATTCCATGCCATTCCATGCCATTCCATGCCATTCCATGCCATTCCATGCCATTCCATGCCATTCCATGCCATTCCATGCCATTCCATGCCATTCCATGCCATTCCATGCCATTCCATGCCATTCCATGCCATTCCATGCCATTCCATGCCATTCCATGCCATTCCATGCCATTCCATGCCATTCCATGCCATTCCATGCCATTCCATGCCATTCCATGCCATTCCATGCCATTCCATGCCATTCCATGCCATTCCATGCCATTCCATGCCATTCCATGCCATTCCATGCCATTCCATGCCATTCCATGCCATTCCATGCCATTCCATGCCATTCCATGCCATTCCATGCCATTCCATGCCATTCCATGCCATTCCATGCCATTCCATGCCATTCCATGCCATTCCATGCCATTCCATGCCATTCCATGCCATTCCATGCCATTCCATGCCATTCCATGCCATTCCATGCCATTCCATGCCATTCCATGCCATTCCATGCCATTCCATGCCATTCCATGCCATTCCATGCCATTCCATGCCATTCCATGCCATTCCATGCCATTCCATGCCATTCCATGCCATTCCATGCCATTCCATGCCATTCCATGCCATTCCATGCCATTCCATGCCATTCCATGCCATTCCATGCCATTCCATGCCATTCCATGCCATTCCATGCCATTCCATGCCATTCCATGCCATTCCATGCCATTCCATGCCATTCCATGCCATTCCATGACATTCCATGCCATTCCATGCCATTCCATGCCATTCCATGCCATTCCATGCCATTCCATGCCATTCCATGCCATTCCATGCCATTCCATGCCATTCCATGCCATTCCATGCCATTCCATGCCATTCCATGCCATTCCATGCCATTCCATGCCATTCCATGCCATTCCATGCCATTCCATGCCATTCCATGCCATTCCATGCCATTCCATGCCATTCCATGCCATTCCATGCCATTCCATGCCATTCCATGCCATTCCATGCCATTCCATGCCATTCCATGCCATTCCATGCCATTCCATGCCATTCCATGCCATTCCATGCCATTCCATGCCATTCCATGCCATTCCATGCCATTCCATGCCATTCCATGCCATTCCATGCCATTCCATGCCATTCCATGCCATTCCATGCCATTCCATGCCATTCCATGCCATTCCATGCCATTCCATGCCATTCCATGCCATTCCATGCCATTCCATGCCATTCCATGCCATTCCATGCCATTCCATGCCATTCCATGCCATTCCATGCCATTCCATGCCATTCCATGCCATTCCATGCCATTCCATGCCATTCCATGCCATTCCATGCCATTCCATGCCATTCCATGCCATTCCATGCCATTCCATGCCATTCCATGCCATTCCATGCCATTCCATGCCATTCCATGCCGTGCCATGCCGTGCCATGCCGTGCCATGCCGGTGCCATGCCGTGCCATGCCGGTGCCATGCCGTGCCATGCCGGTGCCATGCCGTGCCATGCCGGTGCCATGCCGTGCCATGCCGGTGCCATGCCGTGCCATGCCGGTGCCATGCCGTGCCATGCCGGTGCCATGCCGTGCCATGCCGGTGCCATGCCGTGCCATGCCGGTGCCATGCCGTGCCATGCCGGTGCCATGCCGTGCCATGCCGGTGCCATGCCGTGCCATGCCGGTGCCATGCCGTGCCATGCCGGTGCCATGCCGTGCCATGCCGGTGCCATGCCGTGCCATGCCGTGCCATGCCGTGCCATGCCGTGCCATGCCGGTGCCATGCCGTGCCATGCCGGTGCCATGCCGTGCCATGCCGGTGCCATGCCGTGCCATGCCGGTGCCATGCCGTGCCATGCCGTGCCATGCCGGTGCCATGCCGTGCCATGCCGGTGCCATACCGTGCCATGCCGTGCCATGCCGTGCCATGCCGGTGCCATGCCGTGCCATGCCGGTGCCATGCCATTCCATGCCATTCCATGCCATTCCATGCCATTCCATGCCATTCCATGCCATTCCATGCCATTCCATGCCATTCCATGCCATTCAATGCCATTCCATGCCATTCCATGCCATTCCATGCCATTCCATGCCATTCCATGCCATTCCATGCCATTCCATGCCATTCCATGCCATTCCATGCCATTCCATGCCATTCCATGCCATTCCATGCCATTCCATGCCATTCCATGCCATTCCATGCCATTCCATGCCATTCCATGCCATTCCATGCCATTCCATGCCATTCCATGCCATTCCATGCCATTCCATGCCATTCCATGCCATTCCATGCCATTCCATGCCATTCCATGCCATTCCATGCCATTCCATGCCATTCCATGCCATTCCATGCCATTCCATGCCATTCCATGCCATTCCATGCCATTCCATGCCATTCCATGCCATTCCATGCCATTCCATGCCATTCCATGCCATTCCATGCCATTCCATGCCAGTCCATGCCAGTCCATGCCAGTCCATGCCATTCCATGGCATTCCATGCCATTCCATGCCACTCAACGCGGTGCCATGCCGTGCCATGCCGGTGCCATGCCGTGCCATGCCGGTGCCATGCCGTGCCATGCCGGTGCCATGCCGTGCCATGCCGGTGCCATGCCGTGCCATGCCGGTGCCATGCCGTGCCATGCCGGTGCCATGCCGTGCCATGCCGGTGCCATGCCGTGCCATGCCGTGCCATGCCGGTGCCATGCCGTGCCATGCCGGTGCCATGCCGTGCCATGCCGTGCCATGCCGGTGCCATGCCGTGCCATGCCGTGCCATGCCGGTGCCATGCCGTGCCATGCCGGTGCCATGCCGTGCCATGCCGGTGCCATGCCGTGCCATGCCGTGCCATGCCGTGCCATGCGGTGCCATGCCATTCGATGCCATTCCATGCCATTCCATGTCATTCCATGTCATTCCATGCCATTCCATGCCATTCCATGCCATTCCATGCCATTCCATGCCATTCCATGCCATTCCATGCCATTCCATGCCATTCCATGCCATTCCATGCCATTCCATGCCATTCCATGCCATTCCATGCCATTCCATGCCATTCCATGCCATTCCATGCCATTCCATGCCATTCCATGCCATTCCATGCCATTCCATGCCATTCCATGCCATTCCATGCCATTCCATGCCATTCCATGCCATTCCATGCCATTCCATGCCATTCCATGCCATTCCATGCCATTCCATGCCATTCCATGCCATTCCATGCCATTCCATGCCATTCCATGCCATTCCATGCCATTCCATGCCATTCCATGCCATTCCATGCCATTCCATGCCATTCCATGCCATTCCATGCCATTCCATGCCATTCCATGCCATTCCATGCCATTCCATGCCATTCCATGCCATTCCATGCCATTCCATGCCATTCCATGCCATTCCATGCCATTCCATGCCATTCCATGCCATTCCATGCCATTCCATGCCATTCCATGCCATTCCATGCCATTCCATGCCATTCCATGCCATTCCATGCCAGTCCATGCCAGTCCATGCCAGTCCATGCCATTCCATGCCATTCCATGCCATTCCATGCCACTCAATGCGGTGCCATGCCGTGCCATGCCGGTGCCATGCCGTGCCATGCCGGTGCCATGCCGTGCCATGCTGGTGCCATGCCGTGCCATGCCGGTGCCATGCCGTGCCATGCCGTGCCATGCCGGTGCCATGCCGTGCCATGCCGGTGCCATGCCGTGCCATGCCGGTGCCATGCCGTGCCATGCCGTGCCATGCCGGTGCCATGCCGTGCCATGCCGGTGCCATGCCGTGCCATGCCGGTGCCATGCCGTGCCATGCCGGTGCCATGCCGTGCCATGCCGGTGCCATGCCGTGCCATGCCGGTGCCATGCCGTGCCATGCCGGTGCCATGCCGTGCCATGCCGCTGCCATGCCGTGCCATGCCGCTGCCATGCCGTGCCATGCCGCTGCCATGCCGTGCCATGCCGGTGCCATGCCGTGCCATGCCATTCGATGCCATTCCATGCCATTCCATGTCATTCCATGCCATTCCATGCCAGTCCATGCCAGTCCATGCCAGTCCATGCCATTCCATGCCATTCCATGCCATTCCATGCCAGTCCATGCCAGTCCATGCCAGTCCATGCCATTCCATGCCATTCCATGCCATTCCATGCCAGTCCATGCCAGTCCATGCCAGTCCATGCCATTCCATGCCATTCCATGCCATTCCATGCCACTCAATGCGGTGCCATGCCGTGCCATGCCGTGCCATGCCGGTGCCATGCCGTGCCATGCCGGTGCCATGCCGGTGCCATGCCGGTGCCATGCCGTGCCATGCCGGTGCCATGCCGTGCCATGCCGGTGCCATGCCGTGCCATGCCGGTGCCATGCCGTGCCATGCCGGTGCCATGCCGGTGCCATGCCGTGCCATGCCGTGCCATGCCGGTGCCATGCCGTGCCATGCCGTGCCATGCCGGTGCCATGCCGTGCCATGCCGGTGCCATGCCGTGCCATGCCGGTGCCATGCCGTGCCATGCCGTGCCATGCCGTGCCATGCGGTGCCATGCCATTCGATGCCATTCCATGCCATTCCATGTCATTCCATGTCATTCCATGCCATTCCATGCCATTCCATGCCATTCCATGCCATTCCATGCCATTCCATGCCATTCCATGCCATTCCATGCCATTCCATGCCATTCCATGCCATTCCATGCCATTCCATGCCATTCCATGCCATTCCATGCCATTCCATGCCATTCCATGCCATTCCATGCCATTCCATGCCATTCCATGCCATTCCATGCCATTCCATGCCATTCCATGCCATTCCATGCCATTCCATGCCATTCCATGCCATTCCATGCCATTCCATGCCATTCCATGCCGTGCCATGCCGGTGCCATGCCGTGCCATGCCGGTGCCATGCCGTGCCATGCCGGTGCCATGCCGTGCCATGCCGTGCCATGCCGGTGCCATGCCGTGCCATGCCGGTGCCATGCCGTGCCATGCCGGTGCCATGCCGTGCCATGCCGGTGCCATGCCGTGCCATGCCGGTGCCATGCCGTGCCATGCCGGTGCCATGCCGTGCCATGCCGGTGCCATGCCGTGCCATGCCGGTGCCATGCCGTGCCATGCCGTGCCATGCCGTGCCATGCCGTGCCATGCCGGTGCCATGCCGTGCCATGCCGGTGCCATGCCGTGCCATGCCGGTGCCATGCCGTGCCATGCCGTGCCATGCCGGTGCCATGTCGTGCCATGCCGGTGCCATACCGTGCCATGCCGTGCCATGCCGTGCCATGCCGGTGCCATGCCGTGCCATGCCGGTGCCATGCCGTGCCATGCCATTCCATGCCATTCCATGCCATTCCATGCCATTCCATGCCATTCCATGCCATTCCATGCCATTCCATGCCATTCCATGCCATTCCATGCCATTCCATGCCATTCCATGCCATTCCATGCCATTCCATGCCATTCCATGCCATTCCATGCCATTCCATGCCATTCCATGCCATTCCATGCCATTCCATGCCATTCCATGCCATTCCATGCCATTCCATGCCATTCCATGCCATTCCATGCCATTCCATGCCATTCCATGCCATTCCATGCCATTCCATGCCATTCCATGCCATTCCATGCCATTCCATGCCATTCCATGCCATTCCATGCCATTCCATGCCATTCCATGCCATTCCATGCCATTCCATGCCATTCCATGCCATTCCATGCCATTCCATGCCATTCCATGCCATTCCATGCCATTCCATGCCATTCCATGCCATTCCATGCCATTCCATGCCATTCCATGCCATTCCATGCCATTCCATGCCATTCCATGCCATTCCATGCCATTCCATGCCATTCCATGCCATTCCATGCCATTCCATGCCATTCCATGCCATTCCATGCCATTCCATGCCATTCCATGCCATTCCATGCCATTCCATGCCATTCCATGCCATTCCATGCCATTCCATGCCATTCCATGCCATTCCATGCCATTCCATGCCATTCCATGCCATTCCATGCCATTCCATGCCATTCCATGCCATTCCATGCCATTCCATGCCATTCCATGACATTCCATGCCATTCCATGCCATTCCATGCCATTCCATGCCATTCCATGCCATTCCATGCCATTCCATGCCATTCCATGCCATTCCATGCCATTCCATGCCATTCCATGCCATTCCATGCCATTCCATGCCATTCCATGCCATTCCATGCCATTCCATGCCATTCCATGCCATTCCATGCCATTCCATGCCATTCCATGCCATTCCATGCCATTCCATGCCATTCCATGCCATTCCATGCCATTCCATGCCATTCCATGCCATTCCATGCCATTCCATGCCATTCCATGCCATTCCATGCCATTCCATGCCATTCCATGCCATTCCATGCCATTCCATGCCATTCCATGCCATTCCATGCCATTCCATGCCATTCCATGCCATTCCATGCCATTCCATGCTATTCCTTGCCATTCCATGCCATTCCATGCCATTCCATGCCATTCCATGCCATTCCATGCCATTCCATGCCATTCCATGCCATTCCATGCCATTCCATGCCATTCCATGCCATTCCATGCCATTCCATGCCATTCCATGCCATTCCATGCCATTCCATGCCATTCCATGCCATTCCATGCCATTCCATGCCATTCCATGCCATTCCATGCCATTCCATGCCATTCCATGCCATTCCATGCCATTCCATGCCATTCCATGCCGTGCCATGCCGGTGCCATGCCGTGCCATGCCGGTGCCATGCCGTGCCATGCCGGTGCCATGCCGTGCCATGCCGGTGCCATGCCGTGCCATGCCGGTGCCATGCCGTGCCATGCCGGTGCCATGCCGTGCCATGCCGGTGCCATGCCGTGCCATGCCGGTGCCATGCCGTGCCATGCCGGTGCCATGCCGTGCCATGCCGGTGCCATGCCGTGCCATGCCGGTGCCATGCCGTGCCATGCCGGTGCCATGCCGTGCCATGCCGGTGCCATGCCGTGCCATGCCGGTGCCATGCCGTGCCATGCCGGTGCCATGCCGTGCCATGCCGGTGCCATGCCGTGCCATGCCGGTGCCATGCCGTGCCATGCCGGTGCCATGCCGTGCCATGCCGGTGCCATGCCGTGCCATGCCGGTGCCATGCCGTGCCATGCCGGTGCCATGCCGTGCCATGCCGGTGCCATGCCGTGCCATGCCGTGCCATGCCGTGCCATGCCGTGCCATGCCGGTGCCATGCCGTGCCATGCCGGTGCCATGCCGTGCCATGCCGTGCCATGCCGGTGCCATGCCGTGCCATGCCGGTGCCATACCGTGCCATGCCGTGCCATGCCGTGCCATGCCGGTGCCATGCCGTGCCATGCCGGTGCCATGCCGTGCCATGCCGGTGCCATGCCGTGCCATGCCATTCCATGCCATTCCATGCCATTCCATGCCATTCCATGCCATTCCATGCCATTCCATGCCATTCCATGCCATTCAATGCCATTCCATGCCATTCCATGCCATTCCATGCCATTCCATGCCATTCCATGCCATTCCATGCCATTCCATGCCATTCCATGCCATTCCATGCCATTCCATGCCATTCCATGCCATTCCATGCCATTCCATGCCATTCCATGCCATTCCATGCCATTCCATGCCATTCCATGCCATTCCATGCCATTCCATGCCATTCCATGCCATTCCATGCCATTCCATGCCATTCCATGCCATTCCATGCCATTCCATGCCATTCCATGCCATTCCATGCCATTCCATGCCATTCCATGCCATTCCATGCCATTCCATGCCATTCCATGCCATTCCATGCCATTCCATGCCATTCCATGCCATTCCATGCCATTCCATGCCATTCCATGCCATTCCATGCCATTCCATGCCATTCCATGCCATTCCATGCCATTCCATGCCATTCCATGCCATTCCATGCCAGTCCATGCCAGTCCATGCCAGTCCATGCCATTCCATGGCATTCCATGCCATTCCATGCCACTCAACGCGGTGCCATGCCGTGCCATGCCGGTGCCATGCCGTGCCATGCCGGTGCCATGCCGTGCCATGCCGGTGCCATGCCGTGCCATGCCGGTGCCATGCCGTGCCATGCCGGTGCCATGCCGTGCCATGCCGGTGCCATGCCGTGCCATGCCGTGCCATGCCGGTGCCATGCCGTGCCATGCCGGTGCCATGCCGTGCCATGCCGTGCCATGCCGGTGCCATGCCGTGCCATGCCGTGCCATGCCGGTGCCATGCCGTGCCATGCCGGTGCCATGCCGTGCCATGCCGTGCCATGCCGTGCCATGCGGTGCCATGCCATTCGATGCCATTCCATGCCATTCCATGTCATTCCATGTCATTCCATGCCATTCCATGCCATTCCATGCCATTCCATGCCATTCCATGCCATTCCATGCCATTCCATGCCATTCCATGCCATTCCATGCCATTCCATGCCATTCCATGCCATTCCATGCCATTCCATGCCATTCCATGCCATTCCATGCCATTCCATGCCATTCCATGCCATTCCATGCCATTCCATGCCATTCCATGCCATTCCATGCCATTCCATGCCATTCCATGCCATTCCATGCCATTCCATGCCAGTCCATGCCAGTCCATGCCAGTCCATGCCATTCCATGCCATTCCATGCCATTCCATGCCATTCCATGCCACTCAATGCGGTGCCATGCCGTGCCATGCCGGTGCCATGCCGTGCCATGCCGGTGCCATGCCGTGCCATGCTGGTGCCATGCCGTGCCATGCCGGTGCCATGCCGTGCCATGCCGTGCCATGCCGGTGCCATGCCGTGCCATGCCGGTGCCATGCCGTGCCATGCCGGTGCCATGCCGTGCCATGCCGTGCCATGCCGGTGCCATGCCGTGCCATGCCGGTGCCATGCCGTGCCATGCCGGTGCCATGCCGTGCCATGCCGGTGCCATGCCGTGCCATGCCGGTGCCATGCCGTGCCATGCCGTGCCATGCCGGTGCCATGCCGTGCCATGCCGGTGCCATGCCGTGCCATGCCGGTGCCATGCCGTGCCATGCCGCTGCCATGCCGTGCCATGCCGCTGCCATGCCGTGCCATGCCGTGCCATGCGGTGCCATGCCATTCGATGCCATTCCATGCCATTCCATGTCATTCCATGTCATTCCATGCCATTCCATGCCATTCCATGCCATTCCATGCCATTCCATGCCATTCCATGCCATTCCATGCCATTCCATGCCATTCCATGCCATTCCATGCCATTCCATGCCATTCCATGCCATTCCATGCCATTCCATGCCATTCCATGCCATTCCATGCCATTCCATGCCATTCCATGCCATTCCATGCCATTCCATGCCATTCCATGCCATTCCATGCCATTCCATGCCATTCCATGCCATTCCATGCCAGTCCATGCCAGTCCATGCCAGTCCATGCCATTCCATGCCATTCCATGCCATTCCATGCCATTCCATGCCATTCCATGCCATTCCATGCCATTCCATGCCATTCCATGCCATTCAATGCCATTCCATGCCATTCCATGCCATTCCATGCCATTCCATGCCATTCCATGCCATTCCATGCCATTCCATGCCATTCCATGCCATTCCATGCCATTCCATGCCATTCCATGCCATTCCATGCCATTCCATGCCATTCCATGCCATTCCATGCCATTCCATGCCATTCCATGCCATTCCATGCCATTCCATGCCATTCCATGCCATTCCATGCCATTCCATGCCATTCCATGCCATTCCATGCCATTCCATGCCATTCCATGCCATTCCATGCCATTCCATGCCATTCCATGCCATTCCATGCCATTCCATGCCATTCCATGCCATTCCATGCCATTCCATGCCATTCCATGCCATTCCATGCCATTCCATGCCATTCCATGCCATTCCATGCCATTCCATGCCAGTCCATGCCAGTCCATGCCAGTCCATGCCATTCCATGGCATTCCATGCCATTCCATGCCACTCAACGCGGTGCCATGCCGTGCCATGCCGGTGCCATGCCGTGCCATGCCGGTGCCATGCCGTGCCATGCCGGTGCCATGCCGTGCCATGCCGGTGCCATGCCGTGCCATGCCGGTGCCATGCCGTGCCATGCCGGTGCCATGCCGTGCCATGCCGGTGCCATGCCGTGCCATGCCGTGCCATGCCGGTGCCATGCCGTGCCATGCCGGTGCCATGCCGTGCCATGCCGTGCCATGCCGGTGCCATGCCGTGCCATGCCGTGCCATGCCGGTGCCATGCCGTGCCATGCCGGTGCCATGCCGTGCCATGCCGGTGCCATGCCGTGCCATGCCGTGCCATGCCGTGCCATGCGGTGCCATGCCATTCGATGCCATTCCATGCCATTCCATGTCATTCCATGTCATTCCATGCCATTCCATGCCATTCCATGCCATTCCATGCCATTCCATGCCATTCCATGCCATTCCATGCCATTCCATGCCATTCCATGCCATTCCATGCCATTCCATGCCATTCCATGCCATTCCATGCCATTCCATGCCATTCCATGCCATTCCATGCCATTCCATGCCATTCCATGCCATTCCATGCCATTCCATGCCATTCCATGCCATTCCATGCCATTCCATGCCATTCCATGCCATTCCATGCCATTCCATGCCATTCCATGCCATTCCATGCCATTCCATGCCATTCCATGCCATTCCATGCCATTCCATGCCATTCCATGCCATTCCATGCCATTCCATGCCATTCCATGCCATTCCATGCCATTCCATGCCATTCCATGCCATTCCATGCCATTCCATGCCATTCCATGCCATTCCATGCCATTCCATGCCATTCCATGCCATTCCATGCCATTCCATGCCATTCCATGCCATTCCATGCCATTCCATGCCATTCCATGCCATTCCATGCCATTCCATGCCATTCCATGCCATTCCATGCCATTCCATGCCATTCCATGCCAGTCCATGCCAGTCCATGCCAGTCCATGCCATTCCATGCCATTCCATGCCATTCCATGCCACTCAATGCGGTGCCATGCCGTGCCATGCCGGTGCCATGCCGTGCCATGCCGGTGCCATGCCGTGCCATGCTGGTGCCATGCCGTGCCATGCCGGTGCCATGCCGTGCCATGCCGTGCCATGCCGGTGCCATGCCGTGCCATGCCGGTGCCATGCCGTGCCATGCCGGTGCCATGCCGTGCCATGCCGTGCCATGCCGGTGCCATGCCGTGCCATGCCGGTGCCATGCCGTGCCATGCCGGTGCCATGCCGTGCCATGCCGGTGCCATGCCGTGCCATGCCGGTGCCATGCCGTGCCATGCCGGTGCCATGCCGTGCCATGCCGGTGCCATGCCGTGCCATGCCGCTGCCATGCCGTGCCATGCCGCTGCCATGCCGTGCCATGCCGCTGCCATGCCGTGCCATGCCGGTGCCATGCCGTGCCATGCCATTCGATGCCATTCCATGCCATTCCATGTCATTCCATGCCATTCCATGCCAGTCCATGCCAGTCCATGCCAGTCCATGCCATTCCATGCCATTCCATGCCATTCCATGCCAGTCCATGCCAGTCCATGCCAGTCCATGCCATTCCATGCCATTCCATGCCATTCCATGCCAGTCCATGCCAGTCCATGCCAGTCCATGCCATTCCATGCCATTCCATGCCATTCCATGCCACTCAATGCGGTGCCATGCCGTGCCATGCCGTGCCATGCCGGTGCCATGCCGTGCCATGCCGGTGCCATGCCGGTGCCATGCCGGTGCCATGCCGTGCCATGCCGGTGCCATGCCGTGCCATGCCGGTGCCATGCCGTGCCATGCCGGTGCCATGCCGTGCCATGCCGGTGCCATGCCGGTGCCATGCCGTGCCATGCCGTGCCATGCCGGTGCCATGCCGTGCCATGCCGTGCCATGCCGGTGCCATGCCGTGCCATGCCGGTGCCATGCCGTGCCATGCCGGTGCCATGCCGTGCCATGCCGTGCCATGCCGTGCCATGCGGTGCCATGCCATTCGATGCCATTCCATGCCATTCCATGTCATTCCATGTCATTCCATGCCATTCCATGCCATTCCATGCCATTCCATGCCATTCCATGCCATTCCATGCCATTCCATGCCATTCCATGCCATTCCATGCCATTCCATGCCATTCCATGCCATTCCATGCCATTCCATGCCATTCCATGCCATTCCATGCCATTCCATGCCATTCCATGCCATTCCATGCCATTCCATGCCATTCCATGCCATTCCATGCCATTCCATGCCATTCCATGCCATTCCATGCCATTCCATGCCATTCCATGCCATTCCATGCCATTCCATGCCGTGCCATGCCGGTGCCATGCCGTGCCATGCCGGTGCCATGCCGTGCCATGCCGGTGCCATGCCGTGCCATGCCGTGCCATGCCGGTGCCATGCCGTGCCATGCCGGTGCCATGCCGTGCCATGCCGGTGCCATGCCGTGCCATGCCGGTGCCATGCCGTGCCATGCCGGTGCCATGCCGTGCCATGCCGGTGCCATGCCGTGCCATGCCGGTGCCATGCCGTGCCATGCCGGTGCCATGCCGTGCCATGCCGTGCCATGCCGTGCCATGCCGTGCCATGCCGGTGCCATGCCGTGCCATGCCGGTGCCATGCCGTGCCATGCCGGTGCCATGCCGTGCCATGCCGTGCCATGCCGGTGCCATGTCGTGCCATGCCGGTGCCATACCGTGCCATGCCGTGCCATGCCGTGCCATGCCGGTGCCATGCCGTGCCATGCCGGTGCCATGCCGTGCCATGCCATTCCATGCCATTCCATGCCATTCCATGCCATTCCATGCCATTCCATGCCATTCCATGCCATTCCATGCCATTCCATGCCATTCCATGCCATTCCATGCCATTCCATGCCATTCCATGCCATTCCATGCCATTCCATGCCATTCCATGCCATTCCATGCCATTCCATGCCATTCCATGCCATTCCATGCCATTCCATGCCATTCCATGCCATTCCATGCCATTCCATGCCATTCCATGCCATTCCATGCCATTCCATGCCATTCCATGCCATTCCATGCCATTCCATGCCATTCCATGCCATTCCATGCCATTCCATGCCATTCCATGCCATTCCATGCCATTCCATGCCATTCCATGCCATTCCATGCCATTCCATGCCATTCCATGCCATTCCATGCCATTCCATGCCATTCCATGCCATTCCATGCCATTCCATGCCATTCCATGCCATTCCATGCCATTCCATGCCATTCCATGCCATTCCATGCCATTCCATGCCATTCCATGCCATTCCATGCCATTCCATGCCATTCCATGCCATTCCATGCCATTCCATGCCATTCCATGCCATTCCATGCCATTCCATGCCATTCCATGCCATTCCATGCCATTCCATGCCATTCCATGCCATTCCATGCCATTCCATGCCATTCCATGCCATTCCATGCCATTCCATGCCATTCCATGCCATTCCATGCCATTCCATGCCATTCCATGCCATTCCATGCCATTCCATGCCATTCCATGCCATTCCATGCCATTCCATGCCATTCCATGACATTCCATGCCATTCCATGCCATTCCATGCCATTCCATGCCATTCCATGCCATTCCATGCCATTCCATGCCATTCCATGCCATTCCATGCCATTCCATGCCATTCCATGCCATTCCATGCCATTCCATGCCATTCCATGCCATTCCATGCCATTCCATGCCATTCCATGCCATTCCATGCCATTCCATGCCATTCCATGCCATTCCATGCCATTCCATGCCATTCCATGCCATTCCATGCCATTCCATGCCATTCCATGCCATTCCATGCCATTCCATGCCATTCCATGCCATTCCATGCCATTCCATGCCATTCCATGCCATTCCATGCCATTCCATGCCATTCCATGCCATTCCATGCCATTCCATGCCATTCCATGCCATTCCATGCCATTCCATGCCATTCCATGCTATTCCTTGCCATTCCATGCCATTCCATGCCATTCCATGCCATTCCATGCCATTCCATGCCATTCCATGCCATTCCATGCCATTCCATGCCATTCCATGCCATTCCATGCCATTCCATGCCATTCCATGCCATTCCATGCCATTCCATGCCATTCCATGCCATTCCATGCCATTCCATGCCATTCCATGCCATTCCATGCCATTCCATGCCATTCCATGCCATTCCATGCCATTCCATGCCATTCCATGCCATTCCATGCCATTCCATGCCATTCCATGCCATTCCATG